>CM065589.1:10111131-10138625 GCA_033119425.1 Bufotes viridis | reverse complement strand
ACGTAGAAGACCTGTGGTGTATTCCAGGGAATGTCCTTAATACGAGCATACAAATCAGATCTTGATGGTGGATCAACCTGTTTCCAAAAAAAGGGCTATAAGGTATTTTGCCGCAGTGAGCAAGTATAGAAAATTATCAATGTATAAGATAAGACCTTTAGTGGAAGACCTTCAAAAGGAGTGAGGGATGGCAGGGCAGAGGAACCTCAAACACTCCAGCAGTAGTGGACTAAATCACTGGTAATTAAAGGCCAAGAACTGAGCCTATCTTTAAACATTTTTAGTGGTAGGTACATATTAATTGTAAAGTGACTGGAGCCCCACACCCTAGCCCTTCTCCCTACCCCACCTCCAGGCCTGAGTAAAAAGTGTGTCCCCACCCACATCTTCTGACATGTCAAGCTGGTCTCTCCCTCTTTGTACCTCAAAGTCTCCTAGTCCCATGTTCCCATCCAGTGAATGAGTTAGTAGCAGGAAATCGTGCGAGGGCTGCTGGTGTGTAACGCCCATTGGGAGTGTTTTCATGGACTGTAGTTAGAAAGCTGGAACAGGGATTATGTCTGGGCATATCACACGCTTCCCAATTCCAATACCGACAATTCCATGTTTTCCCCTCCCCACGACAGCACCACAGAGAGATGGCTCCACCTCTGGGACAGGAAACCTGCAGTATAAAAAGGTGGAGCCCTCTCTCCCCCCTCAGTGAGGTTTCCTGTCCCAGGAGATGGGGAGCCTGCAGTTTTTTCCTTAGGAGTCCCTACATCTTCAAGGCCCGGATAGTTTCCGGAGGATGGGGGGACTTACCGGCGGGGGTCCATCCTCCAGAGTCTGGGGTGCGAGGACCCTAGGAGAGCGTGTCCGGTCCTGGTCGGAACGATCTCCTGCCGCTGGTGACGCCTACCTCCTCATGTGCAGCAGAGGTGGCGGGGATGCCGGGCATAGCGCTGGTGGAGTGCGCTTCCGGCGACATGCGGTCCACAGGCTGATTTCCGGAGATTGTGCGTTCCAGTGACGCACTTCCAGTGGCGACCGGAAGGGCCAGAATCGCGGGCCCAGAGTTATTTAAACAGGCGGCAAGCACGATATGGCCAGCCTTTGTTTGCAGAGGTGCTGGCTCCTTACCTGGTGGACGTTTTACATTCAGGAGAGTTTGCCTGGAGGTAGGCATCTGGGGGGACCCAGGATTCGTGTTTTTCATGTGCTGACAGCCTCATATATACACAGTGCGGTATGGAGGAGGACAAGCCTGTGGAGATCTTGGAGGAGACACCCAGCCGGTACTGGAATCATTTCTTCTGGGGGTAAGTGCTGGGAAAAAGTGTATGTTACTAATGGGATATACGTATGCATATATTTTAGGCAATCCCTAAGAAGGCCTCTTCCAAAAGAAATATAAGGAATGCCCATTGTGCAGGGTGGCATTGTCCTCCGCTTATTCTAAAAGACTGTGCCAGGCCTGCATAGATAAAACTGTATCGGAAGAAGGTCCCAGCTTTATGGACAACATTAGGTCTGTGATTAGGTCTGAAGTGAAAGAGACCTTAAAATCACGTAAAAGACAAAAGAAAGTTCAGGAGGAACGCGAATCTAAATCGGAAAAATCAGATGTCAGTGAGGAAGAAGTCTCCCTAGATGATCCGGCCTCTTCATCCTCATCCAAGCGAGAGAGAAGGAACTTATTTATTTCCAGCAGAAGATACGGAAAAATTATTAAAAGCTATTCGTTCAACCTTACAGTTGGATGATATTAAGGAAAATAAAACTATAGCGGACGTTGTTTTTGAAGGATTAGGGGAAAAGAAGCGCAGAATTTTTCCCATCCATAGTAATATAGAGGCAATAATTCATAAGGAATGGAACAAACCAGATAAAAAGGTTTTTCTCACTCGTAGCTTTAAAAGAAAATACCCCTTTGAGGAAGAGGCTTCTTCATCTTGGAGCAAGGCTCCTATGATCGATGTGGCCATCTCTAAAATAGCTAGGCGATCAGCGCTGCCCTTTGAAGATCTGGGTTCCCTTAGGGAACCTATGGATAAGAAGATTGAAGCTTGTCTCAAGAATTCATGGGAAGCTTCAACTTCTTCCTTTAAGCCTAATATCGCTTCTACGGTGGCAGCCAGGTCGGTAGCTATTTGGCTACAGAGATTGGAGGCCCAGATTAAGGACAGGTGTCCTAGAGAGCAATTGCTGGAATCCCTGCCTACATTAAAAAGGCGGTGGATTTCATTGCGGACGCCTCTATGGATGGTGTTAGACTTGCTGCTAGGGCTTCTTCCCTTTCTAATTCAGCTCGCAGAGCCCTGTGGCTGAAGAATTGGAGGAGGGGATCTAGCTTCCAAACAAAGGTTATGCAGCATCCCCTGCCAGGGTCAATTTTTATTCGGGCCCGAGTTAGATTCTTTACTTGAGAAGGCGGCTGACAGGAAAAAGAGATTTCCAGATAGCAGACAGGATTCATCACGTCCTTTTCGGAATTTTAAGCAGCCCTTTCGTAACCAGTCTAGGTTCCAATATAAAAAGGAAGAAAAAGACCAGGATTCCAGGTATAAGAGCTCAGGCAGAAAGGGGTTTCTCTTTCAGAATGCTTCCTCCCAACAGAGGAAGCAGTCCAAGCAATGACGCCAGAAGTTCGGTAGGGGAAGGCTTCGGGACTTCGTCTCGGCTTGGGATCAGGTAGCCGGGTCCTGGGTAAAAGATATTTTGAAAACAGGATTAAAACTAGAATTTCTAAGTTCTCCCCTCACAGATTTATAACAACAAATTGTTCCCTGGAGATGGCCAGAGAAGTGTCAGCATTACTAGAGAAAGAAGTATTAATACCTGTCCCAGAGGAGGAGTGGGGCAGGGGTTATTATTCAACTCTTTTTCTGGTAAAGAAGCCAGATGGTTCTTACCGGACAATAATAAATCTAAAGGCGTTGAACAAATCATTGAAATACAGAAAATTCAAAATGGAGACAATAAAGTCTGTAATCCATATGTTGTTTCCGAATTGTTTTATGGCAGTCATCGACTTGAAGGACGCCTATCTCCATGTGCCCATACATCCACAACACCAACAATTCCTGAGAGTTGCAATAAAACAGGAGACGGGTATTCATCATTTTCAGTTTCAGGCACTTCCGTTTGGTCTTTCAATGGCACCGAGAATCTTCACCAAGATTGTAGCGGAAATGGCATCCTTTATCAGGAAGAGAAATATTACATTCCTCCCTTATTTGGACGATTTTCTGATTCTAGGAAACTCCCAGGAAAATTGCCAGAAGGCAGTAAGGGAGGTGATAAACATTGTTCAAAATTTGGGATGGTTGATAAATTTCGAGAAGTCCCGGATACTACCAGTCAGATCCCAGGTTTACTTGGGGTTCAGATTGGACTCCAGGGTTCAAAGGACCTTCCTTACGGAAGAAAGGATCTGTTCGGTTCAGAAGGTAGTCAGGGACTTGCTAGTGAGGAAAACAGTAAAAATCAGAAAGGCGATGTCAGTCCTGGGAACATTGACCTCTTGCATCACTGCGGTGGAATGGTCTCAATTCCATACCAGACAGTTGCAGGGAGAAATTCTCCAGGCAGTAGAAAGAGAAAAAGGAAATTTGGAGGCAGGGATGAATGTGACGGAGGAGGGTCTTCAGTCCCTGTTGTGGTGGACCAAACGTCAAAACTTATGTCAGGGTACGGAATGGTTCCCTCCAGCCCCTGTGGTGATCACTACGGACGCCAGTCCTTGGGGTTGGGGGCTCACTTCCTGGACCAGAACTTCCAGGGGAGCTGGTCGGCTTTGCAAAGGTCCTGGTCCTCGAACATGAAGGAGTTGTTGGCGGTCAGGCTAGCCCTGAAAAGTGCCCTTCCCTTTGTCAGGGGAGTCGGGTCAGGGTCATGTCGGACAATCAGACTGTAGTGGCTTATATAAATCATCAGGGGGCACAAGATCCCAAAGTTTGATGAAGGAAGCGAGCCTTCTGTTCCAGGAAATAGAAGGGCAGATAGATCACATCTCAGCCCTCCATATCAGAGGGGTAGACAATGTGAGAGCAGACTTTCTAAGTCGGCACACACTAAAGCAAGGGGAATGGTCCCCAAGTCCTCAGGTGTTTCTTCAGATAACGAAATTGTGGGGAGTTCCTTCAATAGATCTATTTGCCTCCAGGGGGAACAGAAAGGTGAGGCATTTTTACTCTCTAACTCCGGGAGAATCCCCAGATGGGATAGATGCTCTACTTCAGAGGTGGGATTTCAACCTGGGGTATGCCTTCCCTCCCTTTCAGTTGATTCCCCGCGTCTTGAAGAAGATCAGGTCAGAGAGGGCCAGGGTAATCATGATCGCTCCCTTCTGGCCAAAGAGGGGGTGGTTCTCGCTGATAAGAGAGTTGTCGGTGGCAGATCCGTGGATTCTGCCGGAATCGGAGGATCTATTGACACAGGGTCCAATATTTCATCCAAAAGCGAGTTCCCTTCATCTAGCCGCATGGATATTGAGAGGGTGATCCTGTACAAAAAAGGGTTTACTAAACCAGTGGTGGAAACTTTGCTTAAAAGCAGAAAGGAGGTGACCAACAGAATTTATACCAGAATCTGGAAGAGGTTTAGTTCCTTTGCAGGGTTGTCACTAGAGGAGGACCTAGGAGCTCCCCCTATCTATAAGATCCTAGAATTTCTTCAGAGGGGGTTGGCTTTAGGCTTGGCCAAAAGCACTTTAAAGGTTCAGGTCTCAGCTTTGTCGGCCCTTTGGGGGGCAAGTTTGGCCTCAGATTTCTGGATTATTAGATTTTTTAGAGCAGTGGATCGTATAGTTCCTATCTCGGGCCCTAGGTTCCCTCCGTGGGATCTTAACTTGGTTTTGAACTCCCTTACGCAAAATCCATTTGAACCCATGGAAGAAGTTTCTATTAAGTTCCTAACTTGGAAGCTGGTGCTTTAGTGGCTCTGACTTCAGCTCGTAGAATTAGTGAATTACAGGCCATTTCTATTAGCCCCCGTTTATGTTGATCAAGGAGGATAGGGTTGTCCTTAGACCCGATCCCAATTTTCTCCCTAAAGTGCCCTCTAAAACCAATAGGTTGCAGGAAATTGTTCTACCTTCTTTTTACACTAGCCCCAAAATGACAGGGAGAGAGGGTTCCATACCCTGGATGTTAGGAGAACCCTCTTACAGTACTTGAAAGAAACTAAAGAATGGAGAAAGGATTCCTCTCTCTTTATTCTGTTCTCCGGAGTCAACAGGGGTAAGAAAGCCTCTAAAAGTTCCATCGCTAGGTGGATTAAGAGTGTGATTGCGTTTGCTTACACAAATTCTGGCTCTACGCCTCCTGCGGGGCTTAGGCGCATTCTACACGAGCTGTTTCTACCTCTTGGGCGGAGAGGGCTAATGTGTCTATCGACCAGATCTGTAAAGCAGCAACTTGGTCCTCTCTGTCCACTTTCTATCGTCATTATCGGCTTCAATTAGACTCTGTCTCTGACACTCTCTTTGGTAGGAAGGTGCTGGAAGTTGCTACCCACCCTGTTTAGAATCTCTGTAATCTCTCTCTGTGGTGCTGTCGTGGGGGAGGGGAAAAACATCGGTTACACTTACCGGTAAGTGGTTTTTCCTGACCCCACGACAGCACCATTTCATTCCCTCCCTTCTGGTGTTTTTGGCCTGTTGGTGGTGGTCTGTCGCATAAAAAAAAATATATATATATTGTAAGAGGGCGCAAGGTGCCGTCATGGACGGAAGATACGTGTCACCGAGGTTCCTGGCCTCGGTGAGGTGAGAGCCGGGTTTTTTGTGTCAGCAGCAGCTAGTGCTGCTTGACATTGATAGATAGCATGGCTGCAAAGCCGATCCGGGCCGGCTCTTACCGGGAGCAGCTAAAGTGTAGGGTGGGTGGTTGCTCCCCACGGTCCAGTCCTGGTTTTGGGCTGGGTTTAAAAACTCAGCCAGCACCAGCAGCTGGGGAGTGATTGTCCTGGAGCTGCTAATAGTGCTGGGAGCTGAGGGCTGTGTTTTTGGGACCTGCGGCTGGAGCCAAGCTGGAGGGCTCAAACCCCTGTGAAAACGAACAGGCTGCCTGAAAAAGCCTGTCTATGGACTTGCTAACACCAAGGAGCTAAGGTGACTCTTCCGTTTATGGACTTTTGTGTGTGTGAACAAACACCAAGCCACCTGTTTTTGTGATGCTCTTTTTGTTGTGTGAATAAAACACGGACATTTAATTTACAAGCTTGAGCGTTGCCTCTGTACTGCACCCGCTGGTCCTGTCTACCAGAGCGAATCCCCACATTTGGTGTCGGATGCGGGCATGCGCAGTGAGGCTGGCGTAAGCGCCGAAGTTTTTCCAAAGTGAATGTCATATGTCAAGCCGGCAAAGTTTCAACACGTGAACTCTGACAAGATGGAGGCAGTTGTAAAGGCTCTCGTGGAGGCCAATTTACAGCAGCGGGAGGCCAACAAGCAGCAGCAGGAGACAAACCAGCTGCTGTTGCAGCATGTAATGGCTTTGCAAGCGACTGGAGCCTCTCACCGTGCCCATGATGCCCGGAAGCGGTCCGTGCAGCAATTCCCAAGATGACCCCGAGGATGATGCCGAGACCTACCTGGCAGTCTTCGAAAAAGTGGCCGTGAGGAGAAGCTGCCCCGTGACCAGTGGGCTGAGGTGGTCGCTCCGTTCCTGGCTTCCGGACCCCAGCAGGTGTTTTCGACTTGTCGGACGACCAAGCGGCCGATTATGACACCGTGAAAGGAGAGATCCTAGCCAGACTGGGGGTGAAGCGTGCTGGTCCGCGCTCAAAGAGTCCACCAGTGGGACTTTAAAGCGACTGAACCTGCTAGGCCGCAGTACTACGATCTGCTGCACAGGCTGCAAAAGTGGCTGCAGCCTGATCTACTAAGTCCCACTGCCATGCTGGATCGACTGTTGGCGGACATCTTTTGGAGGGCCCTGCCTTATCCCCTCCAGCACTGGGTCGGCCAGGCGTCTCCGGTAAGTGCCCTGGAGATGAGTCGACCTGGTGGAGCGTTACGAGGCCACCAGAAACCTGCAGGGAGTCTTGCTGGGAAGGGGCCAGTCAAACCCGGAGGCCTCCACCCCAGTTCCGACGACCGGCGACAGAGAGACCTGCACGGAATGTATCCCCTGCGGATCCGCCTCCCGTGGTATGCTGGAGGTGTCAGGAGCCAGGCCACATCAGGGCCGACTGTCCGCATCAGGGTGAGCCGATGGATGTGAACTACGGGTATCGCCACTCCCTGTATGCACGGAAGCTGTGTGCAACTGGCACCCGTGAGGGGCAGGACAATACCCACCTGTGTCAGGTAGAGGTGGGAGATTCTCTGGCGGTGGCCCTGCTGGACTCCGGGAGTTTAGTCTCCCTGGTAAGAGCTGCCCTAGTACGGCCTGCGGAGTATACCGGCCGTAAAGTCGGGGTCCTATGCATCCACGGAGACTTAAAGACTACCCCACTGCACTAGTGACTTTGTCCACAGCTGCTGGTAAGTGGACCCACGAGGTGGCTGTCGCTACCAAACTCCCACATGAACTGATTCTTGGGAGGGACTTCCCAGGTTTCCCGGCGCTGTGGCCGGCTATAAAAGTGTCTGATGGGCCCGAGACAGGGGTAACCCTAGTAGAGTGGCCCGATACCACTGGAAGGCCAGAACCCTGGGAGCCCGAATCTGAAGGGCCAGCGGTAGGGGTGACCACTGCTCCAGCGGTAGAGGGGAGACAACCCCACTGAGTGTAATGGTGGGAGACACGGAGGACTTGCCACCGGGACCTGAGTTGGCAGACCTCAATGTCTCGGGGAAAATTTTGGGACCGCCCAACACCGGGACCAAACCCTAACCAGGGCCTGGGAAAGTGTTGTAATAATTGACGGTAAACCCCAGAAACCTGGGGCTGAATTAATGTTTCCACGGTTTATTATTCTTCAGGATATGTTGTATCGGGTGAGACCAAATCCGAGGTGAGCCAGTTGAACAGTTGGTGGTGCCCACCGCATATCGTAAGCTTGTTATGGAGCTTGCCCACCAGCATGTTCTTGGGGGACACATGGGGTGGCAGAAAACGCAGGACCGCGTACTACAGCGATTTTACTGGCCCGGTTTGTTTAAGGAAGTAGAGGAGTTCTGTAAGTCCTGTCCGACCTGTCAGGTAAATAGCCCCCATCCGCATTACAGAAGTCCCTGGTCCCTCTCCCAATAATTGAGGTCCCATTCGAGCGTATTGCCATGGATCTGGTCGGACCCGTACCGAAGTCTGCTAGGGGTCACCAACATATCCTGGTGATTCTGGACTATGCCACTCGGTATCCAGAGGCGGTGCCTCTTCGACACACATCGGCTAGGCTCATTGCAAAGGAGTTAATGGAGATGTTTACCCGGGTGGGCCTACCTAAGGAGGTTCTGACGGACCAAGGGACCCCTTTATGTCTAAGATTATGAGGGAATTGTGTAAACTGTTGCATATAAAGCAATTGCGGACGTCCGTTTACCATCCATAAGCGGACGGCCTTGTGGAAAGATTTAACCAAACTTTAAAAATATGCTAAAAAGGGTGGTGTCCCGAGATGGGAAGGACTGGGATCTGCTTCTGCCCTATCTCATGTTCGCAGTGCGAGAGGTGCCCCAGGCCTCTACTGGGTTCTCACCCTTCGAACTGCTTTATGGCAGACGCCCACGGGGCCTGTTGGACATCGCTAAGGAAGCGTGGGAGCAACAGCCCGTCCCCACAAAAGCGTAATTGAATATGTTACCCAGATGCAGGAACGTATGGAGAGAGTGTTACCGCTGGTCCGGGAGCATATGGAGGCAGCACAACAGGCCCAAAGTAGAGTCTATAATCGTCAGGCTCGAGTACGAGACTTTAATCCCGGAGACCGAGTTTTAGTTCTGGTACCCACCCTTGACAGCAAATTTCAGCTAGGTGGCAGGGGCCCTATGAAGTGCTCGAGAAAGTGGGGAAGTAAATTACAAGGTGCACCAGCCAGGCGGCGGAAGCCGGAGCAGGTGTATCATGTGAATTTGCTGAAGCCATGGAAGGATAGGAACTCGTCCAGCGATGACAGCCCCGGCCAGGGCTTCTAAGTGAGAAGGATCAGCCCCTCACCTCGAAGTCCGAGGAAGCAGCCGCCACCGTAAAAATTTCAGATAGCCTGTCCTCCAAACAGGTCCAGGAAGTTAAGGAGTTCATTAGTCGGAACACGGATGTGTCTCGGACCTCCCTGGGCGCACATCCCTAATCCAGCATGACATTATCACTGAGCCTCAGGCCAAAGTCCGGTTAAAGCCGTATCGGGTACCCGAGGCTCGGCGACAAGCCATTGTGAAGGAAGTGCAGCTGATGCTCCAGTTAGGTGTCATCGAGGAGTCAAAAGTGATTGGGCCAGTCCGATAGTCTTAATACCCAAGCCGGACGGGACATTGAGGTTCTGTAACGATTTCCATAAGCTGAATGAGGTGTCCAAGTTTGATGCGTATCCCATGCCGCGGGTGGATGAGCTCATTGAAAAATTGGGCCAAGCCAGGTATTTTTCTGTCTTGGACCTCACCAAAGGGTACTGGCAGGTACCCATAACGGAGAGCTGCCAAGGAAAAAACTGCTTTTATCACACCGGAGGGTTGTATCAGTACAAGGTATTACCCTTTGGTCTACATGGCGCCCCGCCACGTTTCAAAGGCTTATGGATATTGTGCTTCGTCCACATCGACGGTGCGCCTCAGCGTATCTGGATGATATCATTGTCCATAGCACCGACTGGGAGAGTCACCTACCGAAGGTACAGGCCGTAGTGGACTCCCTTAGGAAAGCTGGCTTAACTGCTAACCCAAAAAGTGTGTGATAGGGTTAGAAGAGACCAAATACCTAGGGTATGTCATTGGGCGAGGGTGGTCAAACCTCAGGTAAACAAAATTGAGGCAATTAAGAATTGGCCCCGACCTGTCACTACGCGGCAAGTAAAATCATTCCTGGGCATGGTGGGATACTACATGAGGTTTATTCCCAACTTTGCTACAATTGCTGCTCCATTGACAAGCCTTTTAAAGGGACGCAGGTCAGTGTCGATCCAGTGGAATGAGCAGGCGGATAAGGCTTTCTCTGCTCTGAAGTCGGCCCTGTGTGGGTCCCCGGTTTTGGTGACGCCCGACTTCAAGAGAGAGTTTGTGGTACAGACCGATGCCTCTGAAGTGGGCCTCGGGGCTGTACTCTCTCAGGAAATCAATGGGGAGGAGCATCCGTGGTTTTCCTGAGTCGCAAACTCACCCCAGCCGAAACCAGGTACAGTATAGTGGAGAGAGAGTGCCTGGCCATCAAGTGGGCACTAGAGTCTCTCCGCTATTATCTGCTAGGGAGAAAGTTCCGTCTGGTGACCGACCATTCCCTCTAAAGTGGATGTGCCAGGCGAAAGACAGGAATGCTCGGGTCACCAGATGGTTCTTGTCTCTGCAGAACTTCAAGTTCACAGTGGAACACAGGGCAGGCCGCTTGCAAGGAAATGCGGATGCACTGTCTCGAGTACAGTGTTTGGCGTGTGTTCACCCTGTCGGGGTTGAACAAAGGGGGAGGTATGTAAGAGGGCGCAAGGTGCCGTCATGGACGGAAGATACGTGTCACCGAGGTTCCTGGCCTCGGTGAGGTGAGAGCCGGGTTTTTGTGTCAGCAGCAGCTAGTGCTGCTTGACATTGATAGATAGCATGGCTGCAAAGCCGATCCGGGCCGGCTCTTACCGGGAGCAGCTAAAGTGTAGGGTGGGTGGTTGCTCCCCACGGTCCAGTCCTGGTTTTGGGCTGGGTTTAAAAACTCAGCCAGCACCAGCAGCTGGGGAGTGATTGTCCTGGAGCTGCTAATAGTGCTGGGAGCTGAGGGCTGTGTTTTTGGGACCTGCGGCTGGAGCCAAGCTGGAGGGCTCAAACCCCTGTGAAAACGAACAGGCTGCCTGGAAAAGCCTGTCTATGGACTTGCTAACACCAAGGAGCTAAGGTGACTCTTCCGTTTATGGACTTTTGTGTGTGTGAACAAACACCAAGCCACCTGTTTTTTGTGATGCTCTTTTTGTTGTGTGAATAAAACACGGACATTTAATTTACAAGCTTGAACGTTGCCTCTGTACTGCACCCGCTGGTCCTGTCTACCAGAGCGAATCCCCACAATATATATATGTGCTTAACTGGGTGGGAGTCCCTCTCTTTCTCTGAAAACCTCACTGAGGGGGGAGAGAGGGCTCCACCTTTTTATACTGCAGGTTTCCTGTCCCAGAGGTGGAGCCATCTCTCTGTGGTGCTGTCGTGGGGTCAGGAAAAACCACTTACCGGTAAGTGTAACCGATGTTTTTCATGGGCATCAGTGACACAGAATAAAAAACAGCTATATATATATTTCCTTACGCTTTGTGGTAACAATTTTTTTTTTCCCTAAAATGGCAGCTACACGTGTTACAAGTGAAAGTAAGAAGCCTGGGATCGCAATATGACTCATAATGCTGTGCAGCCAGCCAATGGGCAGATAGCCATCCCCTGTGATGCCACATACCACGCGGCCTCTGCCATTTCACTGTGAGCTCAGCATAGGGAGAGACGTGACAAGTGCTAGTGACAGTGTTCAAGAAGCTTTTATTTGTAGAATATTGGATAGGGAGAGTTTATAGACACTGTAGGGACAGTGAAGGTTGAGTTCAATCTCCCTGTGAATCTTGTTCACCTACTGCGCCATTCATACTTAATCTGTTCTGCTATACATACACTTATTGTGCATCAGACTCAACATCAATAGTCAGTCTTATAGATAGGAGCGTTTAGTTCACCTGCTGTGCCATTCATAATTAATCTCTTCTGTTATACATAGATTTACTGTCTGTCAGACTCGGTGTCAACAGGCGGTCTAATCTATCTCTGCATTTATCTGTCTCAGCTACTGCGCTATTCATACTTAATCTGTTACATTACTGATTCAGTTATTGTATACTATGGCCAACAGACAGTTGCCTGGGCCCTCTAAAGAAACAGGCAGTGGCAAAAATGTAGCTGTAGACACAAGAAGCAGCAGAAGAAGGGTTGGTGGTAGCAGTAGCCACAGCAACAGGCCAGAGCTGCTACTGTCATAACAGCCACTGCATCTCCCACTGTCCGGCAGCCCCTCTCCAGCAGTCACAGCTCGCCAACGGCAGCAGAAAATGTCATTCCTTCCCATTAATTTCAATGTCGACTATAGCTCCTGATGCTCCTCCTAGTCACTTGTTTCGACAGCAATCACTGAGGCGATTGCTAAAAGACAACAGTATGCGTGCACTTATACAACGGTGCAGAAGCTGATTGTGCATCTGGCCGAGTTGCTGGTACTACAGTCCCTCCTTTTTCATGGAGTTGACTCTGCACATTTCAGAGAACTAAAATTGCTTGTGTCCAGCCAAGGTGGAGAGTCCTAAGACAACATTACTTTTCCAAAAAAGCTGTACCAGCCCTACACACATACATTGAGCAGAAGGTGGGCCAGTCTTTGGACCTCTGGGTGTCCGGTGGAGTTCATGCCAGTGCTGACACATAGAGTTCTAGCTATGGTCAAGGATAATATATGTCGTTCACAGCCTACTGGGTAAATTTTGTTCCAGGCCAGGTGATGGCATTACCGCCTTTGCTTTGTAATAGTGGGATTTCTGTGCCAATGTCCTCCTCTGCCTCCTCATCCTCCCCTCTAGGCACACAGTGGTCCTTCAGCATATCAACTGTGTAAAGCTAAGCATCTTCACTCAGTTCTGCATCTGGTCAGCATTGATGAAAGTAACCACACCGGGGAGGAACTGCTCAGCATCATCAATAAAGAAATCAAACATTGGCTGTCTCCTCTCTAACTGGAGAATTGACCAAGCTAACTGATAACTGGAAAAACATTTTGTCTGTGCTGCGTCAAGGAGAGCTGACCTATGCACCCTCCATGATGCACATTTTTAATATCATTGTCAACCGGTTCCTCAAGTCTTCCCCTGAACTGCAAGAGCTGTTAAAAATGTCCTGGAAGGTGGGGGTGTTCTGGGCATAGCCAACTGCCGGCATGAATAGACATATATCATCTAGCCATCATAGCTTGGTCAGTGCATAAGAGAAGGAGGAAGCCACAGAGACAAGCCATAAGTCCTAGCAAGGCCCAAGCAGCAGCAGACAGGCTGAAAGAATATGCTAGGCAAGGGACCCAACATGGAGCCGCTTCCTCTGCGATGCCACGAGCCTCCGTTACACGCGGCAAGCAGTATAGCAGTCTAAAACAGTAACTCCCGAAGAACCTGAGTTTACCTTAAAGCTAATGGCCGCCATCACATCCTGCCAGACCTCGCTTACAGACAAGATAGAGGAGGTGAGAGTGGACTTGGGACTACTATGCCACAACGTACAGCAACTAAGAGAGAGGGTCCTCCATACTGAAGACCGTATATCGGCCTTAAAAGATCTTACACATCCCCTAACAGCAAGGATGCAAGCCATGGAGAGCTCAGTCCTCAATCCTGGGCATGCTGGAAAGAGCTAAAGGCCCAGATCCGGCAACATTCCTGGAGAAGTAGTTTTAATCCATATTTCCTGAAGTGGCATTTTCTATGGCCTATGCTGTGGAGAGGACTCATTGAGTCCCTGCCTGACCACTACCACCAGGAGCTCCTCCAAGACCACTCTTGGCCCGCTTACTGAACTGGAAGGACCGAGACCTTATCCGCAGCTAAGCGAGGAATAAAGAGGCTATATAATTTGAAAATGTGACCATATCGCTCTTTCCTGATTTCTCTGCGGAACTTTAGAAGAAGTGTGCGACATTTGTATCTGTAAAGAGACACTTAAGAGAACTTAACTTACAATATTCCATGGTGTACCCTGCTCTCTTGCGCGTGGTGGATGGCGGGAAAACAGTCTTCTTCACGGACCCCCGGAAGGCAGAGGACTGAGTGACCAGACACCCAAAACAATCACCACCCACTTGAATGGCATTGTGGTTCTGTGAGTTCTTTCTCCTTGTCCTCCTACAGGAGAATCTCTTTATTAAATAGAGATGATATTTTTCACAGTCTACACCCTGGACTAACAGTATCGTAATTGCTTATAACTGTACACAATCGTTACAATCCTAGTGCTACCGAGAAGCTGTCGGGTACCCCCTGACTAATCAATGGTAGCTTAATGATGTCCAGCTCACTGGTTATTGTTTATAGCTCTATGACTAAGTTAACGGAAACCGGTCAGATACCTGCATGGATATTCTACTACATTACACTATAGGCACAGGTCATTGCTCAGGTGGAAGTGGGGGGACATAAACAGGACATAAACAATGGCCTCCTTAGACACGGCCAAAGCATTCGACTCAGTGGAATGGACATACCTACTAGAGGTACTGAAACAATTAAGGTTGGGTCCGGTCTTCATCACATGGATTTCTATTATATACAAGAATCCCAAAGCCAACATATTAGTCAATGGTACACACTCGGCATCGTTCAATCTAAGTAGAGGCACTTGGCAGGGATGCCCGCTCTCACCCCTCCTGTTTGCAGTAGCTATAGAACACCTTGCTCTTAGAATTCGACAGGATACTATGTTTAGGGGGCTATCTATGAGAGAGCGGATAGGATAGGTTTATATGCTGATGACTTGATAAATCAGCCCTCATGCCACTTTGGACAACCGATTGGCCATCAGTATACCACAATCTTCCTGTAGTGGATTACTTTAAGTACCGAGGTATTGTTATAACCAAAGACCCACTTATGTCATTTACTAAAAACATTGCTCCTATTGAATCCTTTTTCATTGACAAGTTCAGGTCCTGGAAAACCCTTAACTTATCTATTATGGGTAGACTAAACCTTATTAAAATGATCTTGTTGCCCAAGGGTCTCTACTTATTGGAACACGCATGTATGCCTATACCACACAGTTTCTTTAACTGCTTATACTCCTTGATGACTGCCTTTGTATGGCTAAACATACCCGGCAAAGACCCAAACAGCAGGGAGGAGCTGCTTTGCCTGATTTTTATTTATACTTCCTGGCTGGTCAGATGAGATACCTCGCTCCTTGGGTATCATCAACTGCGTTACTCAATACAGAATACTATTTACAACATTATTTATAACTATCTACATTGTGGCCAATACTGGAGAGTATCTACTTATTCCCTGGATATGCCCTTCCCATGCATAGGCTAGCACATCAGGTGTGGCGCATGACAAAACTCCAGCACTACAAAGATTTTGCAGATATCATCCTACTATGGGATAACCCAATGTTTCCTCACTTGCATAATTATGCAGGGGTGAAAATATGGAGAGAATATGGAATACTTACCTTGAAAGATTTATATGACAATGGGGTCTCTTGTGCAACGGCAGGAAATTTTTTTAAATCTTGCGCACTCACTTTTTTAGATATCTACAAGTGCGCCATGCTCCCATTGCACAGTTTCAGGGTAGTAAACAAGCCACATCGACGTATCCATTGATAGGGATACTTAATACACAAGGACCCAGGGAATTATATCAGCTCTATATACCCACCTACTGAGCAACTGAATTGCTTTACACCCTTTGACGGTTGAAACTAAATGGCGGGAATTCATCGCTCATTTATCTGCAGAAGACTGGCAGGAGGCATTGGAGTCTCCCTTAAAGGTTTCACCCTGTATTAATAATAGGCTTATACAACTATTCATTCTACATAGATGCTACTTGACCCCTACCAGATTGTATAAGATGGGTAGAGTACCACACAATAGGTATGATAGAGATGTGGACATCATTCTTTGATTCAGCTAAGAAAGCTCCCATGTACTCTAGCTCTCAGACAACATTATCTCCTCCAGAGCACGAAGGTTCCATCCTACCAAAGAGACCACGCCTTCTTGCTACGTCATATATGCTTTTCTGCTGTTAGTATAGACTCCATTACAAGATGGCCGCCATAGCTAGATGTTTACATACCAGAGTTAGTAAAACAAGGCACACTGCGCAGATGCCAAGTGTTATCTCTTTTCATATTTTCATATTCCAGCCAATGTAACAATGCCACATGCCTCAGAAGGAATGTCTCTCTGATGTCTATATAAACTGCTGTACTTCCTGTAATAAATTAGAAATTACTTTGACCCCAATGTGTGTCACTGTTATTTTCTCCTTGCATGTAAAAGCCTTGGCTTACCACTAATTTGGAGCAGTAGAGCAAATATAATCAACCCCGATTGAAGGCATCTTCCATAGGTGTCATAGATGTGCATAGACAATCGCCGATTTCTGGCATATGATGTAGGAATGTAGCTACATTAAATCTTTCTGGAAGTTGTTAATACTTTATCCACTATGATCCCAGCCCGATCCCTTTCCATCCCAAGGTGTGCCTGCTAGGGATATTGGAGGAAGAGGTATGGCCCCAGCATATTAGGATATTCTTCAGGGAAACACTGTTCCTTGCAATAGCGACCGCCCACTATAGGACAATGGAAATCACTGCTGAATCAAATTATCCCTTTTAAAAATGTAGTATTTAGAAATAGGAAATACCCACATAAATCCTGGAAGGTATGGAGAGCGTGGTGCTCATTATCTTCCCAACTTCACACACTTACATTCAGTCATGCCGACTCTATAATGCAGTAAAACACTCCCCAAAGAATCTTTGTTACACAAGATTTTGACTTGGAAGTGCATAATGTTATCACAATTTTGTCTGACACTATGTATAAGCAATGTACCTGTCACGAGTTGGAGGTCCCACGAAAGACCTCCGCGTCATATCACAATAAACATGGGACCAGGATACGGACAAAACTGGAGTTTATTGTACAAACACAAGCAAAGGCAGAAGCACAGGGAAAACATAACCACTATGCACCGTCCGCACAGTGGGAGAAACCCCCACTGCGTCACTGTCTAGCAATACTCCAGAGGGGCGTGTCTAAGCAAACCCAGGTGTTCACTAGAGCCCCTGATGGTGGGGATAGACTTTGCTGCAGGGGGTTGCCAGGGTCCACTCTGGAGCGTGAACTAGACAGTGACAACAGGAGCGAACGGACACAGGTACCAGAGGTACCGACGGTGCATAGTAATAAGACATAAAAGCAAACATAGGCAAATACATACTAGCAGGAGTTCCAGCAAGAACACAGGAGTGGCAAGGGGCAGAGAAGATCTTGCTCCACCAGTGACATACTGCGTGGCCTTGCCATTGCACTCTGCAGCAAGGAAGGCTGCAGCACAAGCTAGCGAACATGGAGCAAACACACAAACGAGGCTATGGTCACCAGCACCATGAAAGATGCTGCACGGGCGGTGCCCGCTGCACCAGCAGCAGGAAGGCTGCTCAGAGGGCATGACCCAGGACACGTACAAGACATAGCTCATAGCTACCAGCACCATGAGAGGTGCTGCACGGGCGGTGCCCGCTGCACCAGCAGCAGGAAGGCTGCTCAGAGGGCATGACCCAGGACACGTACAAGACATAGCTCATAGCTACCAGCACCATGAGAGGTGCTGCACGGGCGGTGCCCGCTGCACCAGCAGCAAGGAAGCTGCTCCGAGGGCATAGCTTAGGGCATAGCATGTCCCCCCTCCGAGGAACGACAGACCCCCTTCTGGGGAAACAGGAAACACAGCAAGGCAAGACATAACATAACAGGCAAACTAATAACAGAGACACAGGAGTACGAACAAGATCAAGCAATGGACGACAGGCAAAGGAACACAGGCAAGGACAACAGCAGGAGACGAAGCAATAGACAACAAGCAGTGGACAACAATGAACAAGTAGGGGAACCTACAGAGCACAGAGGGACACGGATCCCATGGGTCAGCAGCATGGGAGACAGAGAAGAAACAGGGAGCAGGACAAACAAACACCAGGAGAGCTGACCCAGAACTGAGGAAACCTCAGCCTTATATACAGGTACCATGGGTGCAGCTGAGAGGCCACACCCATGGAGCTGACAGAGAGGATTAACTCCTGAAAGACACACATGGGAGTTAACCCATACAATACCACATACAAACACACTGAAACGAAACTGCAGCGAGGAACTGCAGCACACGAATGGACGGAAGGTCACGGCCGGAAACAGCGCGTCTCAGAAACGCTCAGGTGTGAACCCAGGGTAAGACAAAGAAGTGCACACATGACTCATACATCTGCTTTGCTGCCATCTAGTGGACAAATATGTGTACTACAGAATGTTCACAATATATTTAAAAACCTATCTCTCACAAATCCATCCTTTTGCGGGAAATAGACCAAAGGTAAACAGGGAAAGTGAGGTACTCTCCCAACGCCCAAAATACAAAAGAGCTGGACTTTCCTTATTGCTTCACCAGGTCCCCTTAACTCCCTTTCGGGTTTGCCTAAACCTTGTCCTATTTACCCTATTTACCCTGCAACCATCAACAAGCACATATACGTAATGTGGGCATGGATGAATTAAAACAATTTTCCTAATGGAAAATGATACAGCACCCTGTCAAAGACAAATGCTAAAACACTGTAATCACTGAACCAGTTCCCAAAACATTGTTCTAGCCATGATGTGATTAATTTCAGAATTTTTCCCGTCAGTTCATTTGATAAAGTCCATCAGTTTGTTCAGATCCTTTGTAATCCTTCCATCAGGGGCAGCTTCTCCAGAATGTAGATGCAGCAGGAACCTCAAACGATCTTGTGGATCCCTCCTTTTTCTGCTGTCAAGGACCAGTCAGTTCTGTAGAGTCATCACCGGAAAAGAGCTCAGTTGTTTCGCCATTCCCTTCGCAGCATCACAGGTGTAATTCACAAATCTCTGTTGATGAAAATAGAGATGGTAATCCAATCCAATTTTTTTTTTTTATTACTACTCATCGTGGGAATTAATGACTCAAATCCTGCAGTTATCTGACTTTTAGCTTTAAATTTGTCAGAAACTTCTACAGACTCCTATGGCAGCCATGTATATATGTGAGTCAAAGGATGTTGGTAGTGACCTTAGTTGTGACCAGGGCTGGTGCAAGGATTTTTGCCGCCCTACGCAAAAGAAAAGTTTGCCGCCCCTCCCCCCCCATTGTGACATCACAATGCCCCACCCATATGATCTGCCATATTAAAGGGGTTCTGCAGTTTATTTAAACTGATCGCAGGGGTCCGACACCTGGGACCCCCGCCAATCAGCGGTTTGAGAAGACAGCTGCGCTGGCAGTAGAGCCTCAGCCTTCTCGCAGTGACGTCACGATTAGTATCATTGGCCTGGGTGGGCTAAGCTTCATTCAAGTGAACAGAGCTTAACCCCGCCAAGGCCAGTGATACTAGTCGTGAGGTCACTGCGCCTGCGGTAAACAGCGAGAAGGCCGAGGTGCTACTGCCAGCGCCGCTGCCTTCAAACAGCTGATCGGCGGGGTCCCGGGTGTCAG
Organism: Bufotes viridis; assembly: GCA_033119425.1. Lineage (NCBI taxonomy): Eukaryota > Metazoa > Chordata > Amphibia > Anura > Bufonidae > Bufotes > Bufotes viridis. Next base: position 10,119,251 of record CM065589.1, on the reverse strand, counting down.
ACCCTGCCGATCAGATGCTGATGATCTATCCAGAGGATAGATCATCAGTTTAAATAAACTGCAGAACCCCTTTAACTAACGCCAGTTCTCTCTCCCTCCTTGTCATTCTCTCCCCTCTTGTCATTCTTCACCTCCCCTCTTGTCATTCTTCACACTCCCCCACTTGTCATTCTTCCTCCCCCTTGTCATTCTCTCCCCCTTGTCATTCTTCCTACCCCCCCTTGTCATTCTCTCCCCCCCTTGTCATTCTTCCTCCCCTTGTCATTCTCTCCCCCCCTTGTCATTCTCCCCCCACTTATCATTCCCTCCCCTCTTGTCATTCTCTCCCCTCTTGCCATTCTTCACACTCCCCCCTTGTCATTTCCCTTTCTCCCTCTTGTCATTCCCTTTCTCCCTCTTGTCATTCCCTTTCTCCTCTTGTCATTATCTCTCCCCTTGTCATTCTCTTTCTCTCTTCTCCCTTGTCATTCTCTCTCCCTCTCCTTTGTCATTCTCTTCCACTCTTTTTATTCTCCCCCTCTCCTTGTCATTCTCCCTCTCCTTGTCATTCTCTCCCTCTCCCTTGTCAGTCTCCCCTCTCCCTTGTCATTCTCTTTCTCCCACCCCCTTGGCATTCTCTTTCTCCCCCCTTGTTATTCTCTTCTCCCCCCTTACCTTCTAGTAGCACGGCCGAGCTTCTTTATGCTCCACGGGTACAGGAGCTTTAGTTTCCTGTACCCGAGGGGACTGACATGAAGTGTACACTCTGTGCGCACTTCATGTCAGTCCGGCCGGGTACAGGAGACAGATGCTCCTGTACCCGCGGACCTTAAACAGCTCGGCCACGCTACAATGAGGAACTGACAGGAGGGAGTGCTCAATTCAGAGCGCTCGGGCGGCTGCAGCATGAGGCAGGGCCGGCGCTCCTAGCAGCGCCCCTTCCCAAGGGGCGCTCTACGCAGCTGCCTATTCCGCGTATAGGACGCGCCGGCCCTGGTTGTGACCGGACAATGTGTTGCTTACTGATTAGATTCCTCTCAGGAGGTGAGAATAGAACAAATGGCATCAGTGCATGATCAGGGTACATTGGCCACTTCATTCTACCTGCATCCTGGGTTGGAGTTTCAAATCTCCACACAATCACCAGATATCTGCGTTTTGATAATTTTGGTTGTCAGGAACAATCAGAGTCACTACTTGTCCCATTCAGCTAAATCATGTAAGAACAATATCCTGGAGGGAAAACATCAAAGGCCTTTCCTGTATAAAATCCTGTCTCTAAGACCAGTTTGTGTTCATATTTTTAAATTGGCCAAACATGTAATGCTAATTATAGGTAAGGATGTAGGAGCCACAGATACAACAGAATTTTGAGGTTTTTCCCTTACCAACATTCTAAATTTGCCTAGGGTATCTTTGTCACTTACACATGCTCCTAAAACATATATCCCCGAATCCTGTTGGATAGGATTTCTAATGGACAGGAACAGAGGATTACACTCATTATGTTTTGAACTGTTTGGTGGTGTTCCCTTCAGGACAGTTATACTTTGCGACAGACCTTCACCGTTACTGACTCTAGAGGTAGTTTCCACTGGTTTATATTCCCAACACTTCAGACTAGTGTTCCATTCAGTTAATCTCTAATATCCACAGTTGGTATGGTCATATCTAAACACAATTACCATAAACTGCGTCAGTTCCAGTCACACAGATGTACTTATCAGACCAAAACCAAGTGTCCTATCTGTCATCCGTCTTACAGTCCACTATACTGCAAAAGTTAACCTAGTTGTTCCTGACTCATCTTGATAATATAACACCGTTGGAATTTGATTTGACTGTGATTTTCCCGCTTGTACAAGATGCAACAAACAATACGACATGCAAAAACATTATGGCTCTTATAGTCCTGGCACTTGATTGTAACATGACACGTAGATCCAATCAGGCTCTCCTTCCAATTTGACAGCAGTGGTGGTGGTTATCAGGACTTGATGTAGATCTTCAAACCGTAGCTCTAAGACTTTCCGCACATATCTCGTTTCACCACTACCCAATCTCCTGATTGTAAAGAATGAATTGCTTCTATACAGTCTGGATTCTAGAAGACAACTAAAACTTGGAAATACACATTAGACAATACATTTGTGCAACAGACAACATAATTTGAAAAACTACTATGCTGCATCTGGAGCTGTTAGGGGAAATAGAGACCTAATCTAGGGGCATTCCCAAAGAGAACTTTATAAGGACTTAAGCCTATCTTCCGGTTAGGTATGTACCGGATGGAGAAAAGCCCCAGGGGTAGGTACTCACACCTCAGTCAGTATCTTTTAGCTGTAACCTTTGTTATAGGCTAAATCTCCGAATATCCTGGAAAGACATCAATACAGACACAGACATATTCACACTATTCCACCTTTGTTCTGAATACAGTCAATCCGCAGTCTCTGAAATGGGTGACATGACCTTGGCATATGCCTTCCTGGAACTCCCATAGTTCTCCCATGATTATTACAGCATTCACCTTCAACTAACCTAGTGGCAGCATTGTGAAACCCAGGAGACATCCACCGTAGAACCCAATCACACCTTCTCTCTCTTGATTTGCCCATGTTCCAAATCCATCCTCTTTAGGTAGAGCACCCTCTGAAGAAGGAGATTCTTACCAACCCTCCAAAGTCCATTCTCAATCATCACTTCTACCTTTATCCTTTGATGTTTCCTTTCAGCCTCTGTAGCTTGTATCTAAAAAAAAGACAAACTTTTGGAAGTCCACTGGCCCTAAGCCATCCTGTATCACACAGGCTTCCCTTTAGCTTAGACTTCAGGTATTAGCCAAGCCTTTACCTTCTCAGGCAGCATCAGGGCATCAAACATCTTTCATACACTCAGCATTCATTATTGATGGGCTTACCCATGGATCAAACAAAATCTCTGCTTCACCAGATTAGACCATAATAGGTATTGATACCGAAGGCATATCTGGATCTTATTGATGTTAGCAGTCTTACCCTTAGCCATCCTACAAATCTCAGCGAGTGTCTTCAGTTCTGACTCCTGCACTAACATTGCTAGAGAGAGTGGTTCTTTCTTGACATCAGATTAAGTAGGAACAGCATATCCTGTCCGAGATTATCCATCTTCCAAGAACCTGAAATTATCTACCAGAAACTCAAAATTTGGGTATTAATTGGAGACAGTCATGTGAATTTGAATTTTTATTTTATTTTTATTTTTAGAGGTACTACTTCCTCACCCATCCAGAGGCAGCAGAGTAGTCGGATATAAATTTGTGCACCTTTATGGTGGTGAATTGTTGGTGGGAGGAGTAGGAACTGCATTACTATCTACTCCTACACATGTAATACTACCTTTAGCCATGAGAGATCATGGAACATGTTTGTTGTAAGGCAAAGGAAGCAGACCCTAAGGATTGTATGGATAATGTGGATCCAGCATTTGATTATGGATTGTTAATTCCCTATAGGCATTGCACTTGAGGGGCTAAACATGTGTAGCTCCTCCCATGGACGAGGAAGTGGGAAAGTACATACAAAGTCTTCTTCCTTCCCCCTTCTAGTGGGGGAGAACTGATAGGCAGCCACGCCCGCCTTAGGCCTTTGTTCAATTCAAATTCAACAAAATTGAGGGCTACAGTAAACTTCACTCAGGCCTAGCTAATACTAGACCTTTCCAGACGATGCTTAGGACCATCCACAAAGGCAGCACTTAAGATTTCCTCATGCATATCTAAAGTATGCTCAAATACCAAATCCACCCAACTTTTCTGGAGACTAGTGAAAACTTTCTCCACACTCTCTGCCCTGTCCTGAGGCATATTCAGACAATGTGATAGGCTAATCACCTAAATGCTTCCTCCCCCATTCTGTGAGCTTCACTATGTATTGCAACAAAGAAGTATCGTCTCCCTCAAAAAATCCCACCGCAGAGGCTATAATTTGAGAGAAAGAATCACCAACTTTACACTGGACTAAATCTTCCTAACAACATAAGAAACCTCTCCATATTTTACTACGAAACAGCATAGGTAAGTCCTCTGAATTGGGAATTCTACTCGTCAGGCAAAATTGATGATACTACTGGGAATACTAGGTGCAACAGATTTCATACATTATAAAATGATGCTAGAAATCATGTCTGAATAAGGACTTAGAATGGGTGCAACCTTAGATTGACTGGATTGGTCAGGGACACTTCCAGTAGGCATCATAGGAATAATCTCTGCAGGCACATTTTAAACTAGTGGAACATACAATTGGGAAGGGTTATTTGCAGAGATCACTGGATATAATTCAGTCCTGGGATCTATAATAGCAATTGTGCCGTGTCTTTGAAATCTACAGATAACACAAGTGTTACTATCTTCACAGTCTGCAGCTACATTACAAATTACCAGCCCCCACCATAAGGGGGTTGAATTCCTGAGGGGGGGGACTTCACTATAGCACATGAGAACACCAAGGGGGGGGGGGGAGGAAAGGAACAGAATACACGATGGGATGGGTTCCCTCTGGAGGAGCGCATTCCAGAGAAGAGTGCAGAGGAGGGGTTGACAGAAGGAACTACAAAGCACAGAACTACTAGTGGAGGTTACAGCAGATGTGGTGCCGGAAGGGATGACACATGGCAGACTGTCCTGTTTTTTGTTCACTACCACATCCAAATCTTCCATCTTACAATATAAATATTGTCCATTTTTCTTAACTTCTTTCAACTTTCCATCCGTCAAGTAAGAGGATAACTTCCACCATAACTCTGCTTGAATCAGCCTATTATTATCTTTTTAATCAACCCAATTTTTCCTTCAATACACTTATCCACAAACTTTCATTTAATCTACCGGTTTCTGGCATACCCATTGCACGCATAAACGATTTTTACTTAATAACCGAGACTTTCCCTTCTTATGCATTTTAGACATGCAGTCTTAAGGGGGAACTCTAACACAATACTACGTATTTCCGGATAATACCGGATATCTCTGCTACACAGTATCACAAAATACTTTCAACTTTTTAACTGAAACATTTTTCCTCTCTTTCTTCCATTAGCTGAGCGGCTGTTAACATCTCCTCATTATATACTTTAACATTAGAATTGCCCCGTTTTTGTGGTAACACACAGTTCAAACGGTATCTGATTACTATCGTACCCGCTAGCTAAAAGCAGTTGCACAAAGCTTAAGCGATATGGAATCACTACCGAACCCACTGGCACTATTTGTGGTTGCACAAAGCTCAAACGGTATCTGATTACTACCGAACCCACAATTGTGGTTACACACAGCTCAAACAGTATCTAATCACTACCGTACCCACTGGCACTATTAGTGGTTGCACAAAGCTCAAACGATATCTGATTACAATCAAACCAACAATTGTGGTTACACACAGCTCAAACTGTATCTAATCACCACCAAACCCACAATTCCTTTGGTGAAGACCCTTGGTCCTATTCACCTCTGTAGGGATACTTAATAACTGCCCATAATCGGCATTATTCTACTCATGCCCGGAATCGGCATTAATCCTACTCATGCCCATAATTGGCATAAATCCTCAAGACTCTTGTCAGAGCTTGGCTTAGGTCCAATTCTATGTCACGGATATCCGACTCAGCTTTCTATCTATTCCCGCTTAGTTTCAGTATGTCCTACCACACAATTAAGGAATATTCAACCGAGTTCTTTCGTTCTAAAGGACAAATCAGCTATAATTTAAACCCTTCTATCGCGATAACACCAATTCAACTCTTGAGAATCTACTTGGGCAAAAGGTTCAGAGGTTTGTAAGAAATAAAGCTTCTTACCTTACTGCAGCATATGACCTTGTCTGATGGCTTTGCACAAGTCCTCTCCTGGCATTTGAATCGGAAGTTACGCAAGCTGTCTTCCCACCCAGGGATGCCAAAAATGTTATTCCAATTCATGCGATTCTCATCTTCTTTGTAAAAAAAATTCCATAAAATAAAAAAATATGCTTTTTTTTTCCATTGAAAATACGCTTTTCAATGAAAAAAATTGCAAAAAGGAAAACATCCCCCATATGTTTGGTATTGCCGCGTCTGTAACGACCCGGACTACATAAATATTACGTAAATTATCCCCTATAGTGAACGCCATAAAAAAAAAAAAAAAGACAGAATTTCTAATTTATTCTTAGTTTCCACCAAAATAGAAGGGAGCTGTGTTTCCTTCCCATCGTCCACTGGTCCCGATGCTCCTCCTGCTCGTCACGTGTTTCGCCAGCAATTGATCACCGAGAGACAACAGTATGCATGCACTCATCCAACAGAGCAGAAGCTGAACCTTCTCCTGGTCAGGTTGCTGGTACTACAGTCCCTCCCTTTCCATGTAGTTGACACTGCACATTTCAGAGAACTGATGGCTTGTGCCAAGCCAAGGTGGAGAGTCCCAAGCCATCTCTCCTTCTCTAAAAAGGCTGTACCAGCCCTGCACGTATATGTTGAGCAGAAGGAGGGTCAGTCCTTGAGCCTGTCGGTGTCTGGTAAAATTAATGGCAGCACCAACGTGTGGAGCTGTAACTATGGTCAAGGACAATATATGTCCTTTACGGCCCACTAGGTAAATGTGGTTCCTGCTCAGGCACACCAGCAACTTGGCCAGGTGATGGTAATGCTGCATCCATGTTCACAAGCTATGATTACTGCCCCAAGTCCTCCTCCACCTTTTCCTCAGCCTCCACTGTAAGCACAGTTCTGAGTGGTCCTCCAGTAAACCAGCTATGTAGAGCACGGCGGTGTCACGCTGTTCTGCACTCTGGCCAGCCTTGGCAAATTGAGTCACACCGGGGAGAAACTGCTTGGTGTCATCAACCAAGAAATCAAATCCTGGCTGTCTCTTTGCCAATTGAAGATCGAAACTGATAACGAGAAGAACATTGTTTCGCCGCTGCATCAAGGAGGCTGACCCATGCGCCCTGCATCGCGCACATATTTTATCTGATTATAAACTGGTTCTTCAAGTATTCCACCCAACTGCAAGTGCAATGCATTTAGCCACTCTTAACCTGCACAACATCGCCTCATATGTGATGTTTCCACATGTTGGAACTACATCCTCAACATGTTGGAACGACTATATGAGCAGAGGAAGGCTGCAAACGATTTCTTTATGATACAAGCGGACAAGGGTACTCCCCTGTGTAACTTGGACATTAGCCAGTGGCAGCTCATGCGTGACACCTGCTGTTTGATCAGGCCCTTTGAGGAGGCCACTTTATTTGTCAGTTGCCAGGACAACGGGATGAAAGATGTGATTCCACTCCTTCACGTCCTGGAGCAGATGCTGATAAATCTGGCTGGCCAGGGGACAGGAGACGTGACGTCTACATTTCATGGCCACCTGAGCCCTGTGGGGGCTGAACTGGCAGAAGAGGAGAAGGAGGACATTAACGCCCAGGAATTGTATATGGAAATAGTTGGATTATCTTCCCAAGCAGCAGGAGAGGAACAGAAGGAGCATGAGGAGCTGGAGGGCGATGAGGAAGACCAGGCAGATGGGTTAGGGTTAGACAGACCGTGGCAGTATGCAGTAAAGATGGAGGCAGGAAGTCCCTCTGATTTCCTTGTGCAAATACCCAGATGCATGCTGAGTTGCTTGCATAGTGACAGCCGCATTAATCACCATTCCGCAGAGGGATGACTTCTGGATCTCCACAATGTTGGACCCTTGCTACTGGCCCAAATGGGGGCCTTTTTTACACCTGCAGAGAGGGATAAAAAACTGAACTACTTACAAGACATCCTATATAGTTGGTTGGTTGGTTGCTGCTTATGTGCGCCATCACCCATACTCACAAAGGTCTGACTGGGGGGGACCCCCTACCCTCACCCTCTACTGCCATAACTGCTGGAGGTGGTGGGGGGGCAGGAGCAGCACCAGTTCCATCAGCAGCAACTTAAGTCTTAAGTCTCTAATGAGCACTTTTCTTCACCCACCTACTAAAGAAACCAACCAGCAGCAGAAGCAGGATATGGAGCAGAACCCGAACCAGCTGGTGGTGGCATACTTGAACTGCACCCTGCCACCCCAGATCCAAGAACCTCGGGACTACTGGGCAGAAAAACTTGAGTGATGGCTGCAACTGGCTGAT
>CM065589.1:9599397-10110631 GCA_033119425.1 Bufotes viridis | reverse complement strand
CAGTGCGTTCCACAGTTGAGCGCATGCGTGTCACTTCCGGTGGGTGACGTGTGAGCTCCAGGGTGGAGGGCATGGACTTTACTTCCGGTCTCAATCTATCGCCATGCGTGAAATGTTTGAACAGGTGTGTATGATTCTCTGATTGATTTTCTGACTGAATCTATGGGGCTATATAAGACTGAGAGGGGTGAGCATTGATACATACTATCCCTTGAGAAAGCCAGTGCGGGCGAAACGCGCGTCGGGACACAGGAGGCGCAAGCGGGAACAGATATGTCAGGTATTATTGCATTTGGTGCCTGTTGTCTATGTTGGACTTTTAATAGGGCATGTGCACTTTAGTTACCTTATACTAACCACTATGGTGTTTTGATAATGTTTTTAGAACATAGTATGTAGTGCCCTATAATTTTGATTACAAGCATCGATAGGGTTGCTGGGGTTATATATGCCTTAGTGATCATACATCAATTATTATTGAGCTTCATGGTACTTATGTTATGCTGCATGTAGTGCCCCACTAATGCTATTATACATTAGATAATCCTGGTATTGTATGAGCTGCGGTCACACTTTCTCCCGTGAGGGTTGAGATCCCTTTGTGTTTTTTGTACCACCAACCATATTTATGTGAATTTATATGATGGATTTAATTATTTTAATCATGACAATAAAGATATTGATTGAATAAAACCCGGAGGTGTTGTGCTTGTGTACATTGATGGGGTGTATCCGGTGTTTGAGCGGAAGCTCCACGCTAAAGTTTGGCTTTTTTATGATATGTCAGAAGCAAGAAAAATAAGCAGCACAACAGATCCTGCCTGTGTAGCAGCTGTAAGCGTTTAATAGAACAGGTTCTGTAGACATCTATGTGGAATCAGCTGACGACGGTGTAAAAGTAGTGCGCTTCTTCTTTACACTAACATTGACCTGTAAGTCTGAGTTAATACTTAAGTTATTTGGTCAATTTTGGCCCCGTGACTGCCCAAATAAGTGAAGTATGCAGTGATTCTAAGAGCGACGCCTGTCATACTGACTCACAGTATTATTTCACTACCATAGCACACTCCCTATACATGATACTGCAAGGCTCAGTATTCTACACCCCTATAAAGGCTCTCTGCGGCCCGGAAATAGCCTTTTTTATGTAATTCGCCGCAAATAAATTTGGATCGAAGCGAATCTTTTAGAAAAATTTGATCATCTCTAATGACCAGGCCTGTTAAGCATATATAGAGATATATCACAAGAATACTGGGCACTCTCCAATATTTGGAAATTTAATGATAGAATTAAAAACTATAAAACCGACAGGTAGTAAATGATGACCATATATTGTCCTCCTGCTAGAAAAAAGCAATATCACAAAAAAACTTTGGAAAAAACTTTGAAAAAACTTCTGCCAAGCCACCTACCAGATCATTATTATTGCATTGGAAATTACAGGCAAGTGCTCCCTAGGAAATACTATGCACCAGCCTCGTGTCATTCATAAAGACACGGCTGCTGCATACACGCTCCAGCTCCTCTGATCGCCGCATGGGGGAGCCGGAGCACAATCAAAAGCTTTCGCTTTTCAGCGAGCTCAGATGCCATGTCAGGATTGACCACGGCATCGGAGGGGTTAAATGCCCTCAAACGGCATCACTGCCGGTTGCGGCCATTAACCGCGGGTGTCTGTTATAAAAAGCAGGCGAACTAATCACGTTCCGACATGTCAACCGTCAGTGGGTGAGATAGAAAGTGACAAATAAACTTGAGTGCATCACCGAGAGATTTATCACTAAAATATAGCTTTTATTTCAACTTATTAAAAATGAAATAATATGATACAATGTCTCCAATCCGAATGGGGAGGGGAGGTAGCGGAGGGGGGAAATGTATAACCCTAGTCTGTCCACTACACACTACCAGCCCTGCCTAAAAACGGAATAGCCGCCCGGATAGAGGCGATCCCGTGTCAGGAACACACTAGGAGGTTCCTGACACGGGATCGCCTATCGGGGCGGCTATTCCGTTTTTAGGCAGGGCTGGTAGTGTGTAGTGGACAGACTAGGGTTATACATTTCCCCCCTCCGCTACCTCCCCTCCCCATTCGGATTGGAGACATTGTATCATAAAAAGCAGGCGGCCACCCGCGACTATGGCACCCGCAGCGTGCAGGAGCGGGCGCCATCTTTAAACACCAGCCCAGCGCTGTACATGTACGGTGCTGGGCGTGAGGCGGTTAAGCGATTTTGCTTGCTTTTATTAAAAGACAAACTCAGAAGTCAACCCTTAGTGATGTTCTAAAAGAGTATGGCTAAGGAAAACCTTTCTTCAGTGCACTGTACCCAGAAGACAGCTCACTGTTAGGTGCTCTCCTTACTGCATACATCCATAAAACTGTCCCCATATAATGTAAAACTAATAATAATCTTTATTTGTATACCACCACCATATTCCACGGTGCTTTACAATTCAGAGGGTTCATGTACAAATCAAAATAGACATCACAGAATTACAGGCTTATATGCAAATTGGAACACAAGAAGTAAGGACCCTGCTCAGAAGAGCTTACAATCTAGGAGGCAATGGGCGTGACAAAAAGGGTAAAACTGATCGTTTTAGAAAAGTGGTCCAGCCACTTTTGTACTAGATAGAGCAGTGCAGACGGAGTTGCATGAACCAGTGCACTCAGTGTACAGATTACAGAAGATGGTGTTCGGTTATGAAGAATAAAGGAGGAGGGAATAAAACAGGGAGCGTCCAGTTTAGGGAACATAATAAGCCTGCCTGAAAAGATGTGTTTTTAAGGCACAATTGAAGCTAAAGAAGTTGGGAATTGACCTGATTGTCCAGGCAGTGCATTCCAGAGAGCTGGTGCAGCAACACAAAAAAGTCTTGAATACGAAAGTGAGAGGTACGAATAATGGAGGATTGTAATCTTAGATCTTTGGCAGAACGGAACGTGCGGTAGGATGGTAGACAGAAATGAGGGAGTATATATAGGGAGGTGCAGCACAGTGGAGAGCTATGTGACTGGCACAACTAGTAGCATCAGTATGGCGGGTGGACAGATGGACGAGCCTGGCTGCTGCATTAAAGACAGACTGAAGGGTGGAGAGTTTAGTGAGGGGAAGATGGATTAGTAATGTGTTACAGAAGTCAAGACAAGAATAAATCAAAGCAGTAAGTTTTCTCTGTTTCCACTGTGAGAAAGGGGCAGATTCTGGAGATGTTCTTGAGGTGTAGACGAGAGCATACAAGTGATTTTATATGGGAAAGAAAGAAAAAAAGATCTGGGACAAACATAAACCCAAAACAGTGAGAGGCTGCCCCAGAGTTAGGATAGTACCAAAGACTGAAACTGAAATATCAGGTTTAGGTGGGTTAGTAGAAGAAATAGAAGTAATTCAGTTTTTGAGAGGTTCAGGTTTCAGATACAGAGAGGACATGATATTAGAAACAGCTGCCAGATAATCAATGGTGTTTTGTAGTGCTGGGGTGATATACTGAAAACCAAACCTGCCGATAGTCTGTCCAATCGGGGCTGTGGAGACAGAAAAGAGTAGAGGGCCTACAAATGAACCCTGAGGGAAGATATACTGAAGGAGTGACCAAAGAGATAGGAAGAAACAAAGGGAGAGCAGTGTCCTTAAGGCCAATTGAGCATGGTGAAGAGGAGCTTGTGGTCTACTATATAAAATGCTACAGAGATCTCCAGAAGAATCAGTAGAGAATAGTTGTCATTCTTTTGTGCTGTCAGATGACTGTTAGACACTTTGGCAATGGCAGTTTCTTTAGATTGTAGAGGAGAGGTTAGAGACAGGTTGGTAGTTAGCAGCAGAGGTTGCGTGAAGAGACGTTTATTTTTAGTATTGGGGTTATAATACAATGTTTAAAAGACGATGGAAAGATGCCAGAAGAGAGAGGTTAAACACTGTATTTAGTTGACTAATGACAGTGGAGGTGAGGGAATTGATTCACTACTGTAGGTCGTGGGTTGAGAAGACGATAGAAGCCTGGTAACTTCTTCTGGTATAAGGTCAAATGAAGACAGAGAACAAGAAGTGTGGGATGGAGGGGGATCGAAGCTGGTTGGAGACTGAGATTATTTCCTGCTGCCTGTTTTTATCTCTGAATAAGTGGCCAGGTCTTCAGCACAAAGATCAGGGATGGGCACATGCACTTTAGGGCTTAGAAGGGAGTAAAAGTATTACAGAACCATTTCTGGTTATTTCAAAGTGAGGAGATATGAAAGGTAATATTGTTTTTTGGCAAAGTTGTATGTATTAAATATAAATTTATAATGGAGAAAATCTGCAGATACTGGTAATTTTTTCCATACCATAAGCATTCATTACACCTAAAGAACCACTGGAGAAAATGCATTTAGGAGTGCGTCAGGATAGTTTTGAGGGTGTGGTTGTAATGATTGGCAGCCAGATCCACACAAGAGGAGGCCCAGTAAATAGAATATACAAAAAAAGGAATTAGATTCCTCAGTGGCTGATGCCTTTTAATGGCTAACTAAAAAAAACTTTTCAGTTAGCCATTAAAAGGGATCAGCCACTGAAGAATCTCATTTTTATCTAATAGGCTGCTGGGGATTAATGTTGAGTAGGTCTCTTTATGTGTGAAAAGTAGGACTGTCATTAGTGAGAGATTTATATAGTAAAGGAAAGAAGATTGTGGTCAGAAAGTGGGAAGCATGAGCTAATAAAGTCAGAGAGTGAGCCGAGGCATGAGGAGGTGAGTTGTTTAAGGTCGAAAGAGGAGGTTATAGAAGGAAAGTGAGGCCGATGGGGGATTGGATCATCAATGGGGATGTTGAAACTACTTCTCCCTGTCTCCTCGCCAAGTAATTCTGAATTGCAGTGCAGTTCCCCGACTGTATATGTCAGTTTTTCCACAATGCACTATCAATGTCTATCAGGTTCCATACTGTACTGCCACTGCTATGACCCCAACATAGCCACGCATCTCCTGCCTTGTCCGTCAGGTTTCAAACTGTATTGCTGACACTGCAGCTACTTCTGCCCCTGCTGCCATTACTACTACCTCTAAACAGCCACAAATCTCCTCTCCTGTCTGTCAGGTTACATACTGTACTGCTGCCCTTGCAGCTACTACTGCCCCTGCTGCCTTTTCTACTATCCCTACACAGCTGCACATCTCCTGCCTTATCTTTCAGGTTCCATACTATACTGCTGCTTCTCCAAAAAATAGGGGGAATGCTTGATCGAAACAAGCCATTGATGCTTCTTCTGACACCACCAACTATAAACTACTGCCAGCCACATTTCCCTAAAAGGGATAATTTTTGGGCAGTTTTTTTTTTTATAAGTATAACAAAGTGAACAGTGCAGAGTGTTATTAAAGGGAATCTATCACCCACATTTCACTAGTACATGGTATAACCTTTATGAGCATACCTGTTTGTCACCAGGTTATGTAATGAATGCCCAGAATAACTTCTATTCATATGCAAATTAGATCCAAAGTGCCCAGCTAGACAGGCTTTCCTTTTGAAAATGCCCAAGCCCTCCTCTTTCCCCAGTGTCTCCTCCTCTCCTAACCTCCCAAGCCTTTCCTTCCCTCTCAACTGACGTCACAGTGCATTGTTTCCAAATCTTGTACAGGTGCCCTCGGATGCTCTTCCGGTACCTGCAAGCTACATTCCCTTTTGCACCACAACATAAGGGGAGAGGGGAGGAAGACTAGGGAGGTATGGATAAATTCAGTGCACACCCTGGTGACGATCAGAATTGTTTTACCTTGTAAAGCTGGCCATTACATTTAATTTTATTAATAAATAGATTCCCTTTAAACAGGCTGTTTATTGACTTATTCATTTGAATCTGACGCAAAACATATTTCAAGACATGTACTCATCTCTACTTTTATCCAGTGTGAAATATCTGATGTTTAACAAGAATTAATTTTTAACAAGAATATGGCTTCTCTCTTATGTGACTTCTCTTATGTTTAACAAGACCTGATTGATCTACAAAAGATTTCTCACATTCTGAACATGAATACGGCTTCTCTCCTGTGTGACTTCTTTCGTGTCTCACAAGATTAGATTTCTCTGTAAAACTCTTCTCACATTCTGAACATGAATATGGCTTCTCTCCTGTGTGAATTCTCTCATGTATAACAAGATATGCTTTCTCTTTAAAACATTTGCCACATTCTGAACATGAAAATGGCTTCTCCCCTGTGTGAATTCTCTTGTGTTTACCAAGATCTGATTTTTGTGTAAAACATTTTCCACATTCTGAACATGAATATGGCTTCTCTCCTGTGTGACTTCTCTTATGTTTAACAAGACCTGATTTATCTACAAAAGATCTCTCACATTCTGAACATGAATATGGCTTCTCTCCTGTGTGACTTCTCTTATGTGTAACAAGACATGATTTATGTGTAAAAAGTTTCTCACATTCTGAACATGAATATGGCTTCTCTCCTGTGTGACTTCTCTTATGTGTAACAAGACATGATTTATCTGTAAAACATTTCCCACATTTTGAACATGAATATGGTTTCTCCCCTGTGTGACACCTCTCATGTCGAACAAGAGTTGATTTATATGTAAAACATTTCCCACATTCTGAACATGAATACAGTTTCTCTCCTGAGTGAATTCTTCTGTGTGTAGAAAGACCTGAGCTTTTTGTGAACTCTTTGCCACAATTAAACCGTTCATCCTCTTTCTGACCTATACTTGAGGTAACAATCTGTGATTGGTCAGGAAAAGGTTCCTCATGATTAGAGGGATAATATGACAGATCTGTACTGTGAAGTCCTGGATGTACATTAAGGCTAATGAGGTTTTCTCCTGTAGAGCTCTGCATAATATCTTCATCTTCTACATTATCATGTAATGATAACATTAAGTTTTCCTCAGAATTCTTATTTTTATTCTCTGTGAACATAAAAATTGGAATGTGTGATTTTTTTTCAAACAATAGAGCAGACAAACTTATGACATTCCTATTAAGCTGGATGTGAATATAGTAAGTCATTCATTTTAAATACACTACTGGCTTTGGTTAAAGAAAAACTGTAACAAAAACTGCAAGTGTGATTCCCGCTTTATAAACATTTCTATAACACCTTTATAAAATATAAATTTTTCCTCAGAATTCTTACAGGGATTCTCTATGAATACAAAAATTGGAATTTGTGATTTTTTTTCAAACCACAGAGTAGACAAAGTATAACATTTTTTACTGGCATAGTTATAGGGGTCGCAGTTGCAACCAGGCCCCTAAGCCAGTGGCGAGGTGCTTTTCCCTTTATAAGATGCAGCGCTTCTATTATGGAAGCAGTCACTAGTCTGCAGGAGGTGCGGGAGTGAAGCGCTGTGAGCGCTATAATTAGTCCTCCACGCTGCCTGCTCTTCTCGGGGCCCGTACTGCTGTGTCCTGGCTGCCTAAAGTGTCAGGACGTACAGAATGCACTGTGACCAGACGCTGCAAAGTAGGAAACTAAGATGTCTGTTTGTCAAACTCTGCAGAGAGAAGAGATGGCTGAAAGAAAGCATCATGGTGGTCTGGTCTGAATGGAGAAGATGAGGAAAGAGAGTATCTATATCAGAGGAGCCATCACTGGATGTCAGAGGTACATATGTGGGGCTGTATTCTCCTGTACGATTTCTAGCTAGCTATATGTAATGTTTTCCAAGTATTTCTTTAAAGGGGTTGTCCGCTTTTTACTATTGATTATCCTCATGAAAGGTCATTGATATCAGATCAGCGGTGGGTAGTGTTAGAAGAGAAGGTAGCATTCCTACAAGTTCTACCTTCTCTGCTCTGTTAGGTTACGTTGAAAATTTGGCATGGGAGGAGGGGCTCATTTCAATTTTTACCTCAGGCGGTAGAAAGGCTAGGTACT
The DNA here is from genome assembly GCA_033119425.1 of Bufotes viridis. Classification (NCBI taxonomy): domain Eukaryota; kingdom Metazoa; phylum Chordata; class Amphibia; order Anura; family Bufonidae; genus Bufotes; species Bufotes viridis. Next base: position 10,102,747 of record CM065589.1, on the reverse strand, counting down.
CCCTTGCTACAAAGTACTGAGGGGGGGGGGGGGTCAAGCTGAACTCTTGTAACAGAGTACATGAACCTAGTCTTAGTTCCTGTTCAGACTGTGTCTGTGGTTTGGGTGCATTTTCAAGTTCCAGAGCCTCCTACTGTTTGCATCAGAGTTCCTGATTCTTGAAGGTCAGCTGCCAAGTACATCAGGACCATCCCAAGAAGTAGCGGTCTGGTCACCCTGTACAGGGGTTGAAGGGTGAATACTGGAGAGGTGCCAGAATAACACCCTCAAGGTTTGGCACAATGTCAAACTGGTTACTTGGCACAGTGGTTCCACAATCACTGATCTATTACAGATGCCCACACCATCGGCCCTTATATAATCCCAAACCACCTGAGATGCAGGTTTCTGAACTGTGTGTAGATAAGCTGGACGGTCCATCTCCTCTTCAGTCTGTAGAACACAGCATCCGTAGTTTTCTTTTTTTTTTTTAAAGGACCGTTTATTCAAAGAAACTGTATGTACAAGGAAATTCAGTATACAAAGCAAGTACAAAACATAGCCATGGCAAATATACATTTCCAGACAATAGGACAATTAGCCATCAGTAGTAAAGACACCATTTCCTTAAACTTTTCTTCATCTCAAATACATAGAAATGAACTAAACATTGTGCAATTGGGCTTCAAAGTAATAGCATTGGTAGACGGTTGCTTGCGTGTGATCCAGATCAACAAACAGCCCAATCGCCACCAACAATAGCCTTAAAAGTTTTTCACCCTAACAGCAGTAAAAACAAACCAACAACAAAGCAGAAAAAAAAACATCTAAAAGAAGTAAAAGCTAAGGAGCCAAAGGTCCCAAACCAGTGGGAGGAATCCTTAACAAAGGTCCCCAGATCTTGTCAAATTTATCAGGACAACCTCGGGATAAATAGGTAAGCTTAAAAAGTGGGAGTACCATATTCACCTCTCTGAGCCAGGCAGTTTTGGTGGGCCTCTTTGGGCGCTTCCAATTGTATAGGTTAACCTTTTTTGTATAATAGAACAGTAGTTTAAGTAAGGTGCGTAAAGCCGCAGTAAGAGGAAGGTCATCAACGAGCCCAAAGAGGCAAACCTTGGGATGCAGTATATTTGGCATGGTCAGATTAGTCTCCATAAACCCCAGAACCTCTCTCCAATATGCCCGTAAGACTCTACAGTCCCAGAACATGTGTAGCATCGTGCCACCCGCCATCTGGGACACTCAGCCAAAGGCAATGCCCCCATAACATCAAGTCTGTGAGGGGTATAATAAATCCTATGTGTAAATTTATCACGTATTATCTGGTCTCTGTAGCAGTCTGGAGCGCCTTACAATCATCCTCATCCGGATCTGGGATGTCCCTTTGCCATTTCTGTAATATTTTACCTCGCATGGGTGTAAAACTGCGGGTGGTAGATCCATGAAATGCTAACAGGGGTTTCCTGAGGTCTTTATTGCTCGCCAGACCCTCAAGGAGTGGAATGGTGAAAAACAGATCGAGGCCCCCAAATTGTGCCCGGAAGGCATGTTTCAGTTGATAATAATTATACAGTACATGACTAGGAAACTTATAAGGGGCCTGTAAACATTGGAAGGAAGAAAGAGACCCCCTATCTGTGATATGTGCAAGAGTAGTAATACCATGCCTCCTCCGTATCTGCATATGGGGGAACCCCACAGCATCCGGAGGTTTTACATTTTGGTTCATCTGACCACAGAACAGTTTTCTATTTTAAATGAGCTTTGGCCCAGAGAAAACGGCGGAGTTTCTGGATTGTACTGACATAAGACTAATTCTCAGCTTTATGGCCAGAAGTGTTTTACAGTCTGCAGATGCGCAAAACACAGATTCCGCCCGAGGGCACGACACCACTTATTCTTGGCTCCTGCAGAAATGTCCTATCCTTGTCCGCAAAACAGACAATAATAGGGCATGTTCTATTTTTTTGTGGAATGGACACACAGACACACGGACACGGAATGATTTCTGCTTGTGGCCCCATTGAAATAAATGTTTCGCATATGGGCCGCAAAAAAAAAATGGAACGGACACGGACAAAAAACTTGCATTTGTGGATTACATGGTGAACTGTGGTCACAGACAGCGATTTCTGGAAGGTTCCTGAGCCCATGCAGTGATTTCCAGTACAGAATCAGCCTGTTATTACCGCAGTGCTGCACGAAGGCCCGTAGATCACGAGCATCCAATACTGACCATCGGCCTTGTACACATGGATTTCTCCAGATTTCCTGAACCTTTTGATGATATCATGTTCTGTAGATGGTGGGAAATTAAAGGTTCCTCAACTTTACTTTGAAGAACATTATTTTGAAATTACTCCACAATTTTTGATGCAGCTTCTCAGATTGGTGACCTCTGCCCATCGTTGCTTCTGGGAGACTCTGCCTCTCTTTATACCCGGTCATGTCACTTAGGTCTCATGCACACGGCGGGTCCGCAATACACAGGGCACTGGCTGTGTGCACCCCGCATCACGGATACGGACCCATTCACTTGAATGGGTCTGCAATTCCAGAGATGCTGTGCGGAATGGAGGCACTGAACCCCACGGAAGCACTACGGAGTGCTTCCGTGGTGTTTCTGTCCGTGCCTTCACACCGCAAAAAAATAGAACATTTTTTTGAGGTGCGGACGGATCACGGACCCATTTAAGTTGAATAGGTCTGGATCCGTCCCGGCTGCCGCACGGACATTGCCCGTGCATTGAGGACTGCAAATTATAGTCCCCTAAAGTACTGAACGGACGCACACCGGCCATGAGCATGAGGCCTTAGGCCTCTTTCACACTAGCGTTGTTAGGATCCGGCGTGCACTTCCGTCGCCGGAATGCACGCCGGATCCTGCACAACGCAAGTGAACTGAAAGCATTTGAAGACTGATCAGTCTTCAAAATGCTTTCAGTGTTACTATGGCAGCCAGGGCGCTACTAGCGTCCTGGTTGCCATAGTAGTAGTGAGAGCGGGGAGCGGTATACTTACATTCCGTGCGGCTCCCGGGCGCTCTGAATGGCGTCAGAGCGCCCGCGCGCATGGATCACGTGATCCGTGCGATCACGTGATCTATGCACTGGGGCGCCCTGGCGTCATCCTAGGCGTCCGGGAGCCGGACGAAATGTAAGTATGCTGCTCCCCGCTCCCCCTACTCTTTACTATGGCAACCAGGACTTTAGCGTCCTGGCTGCCATAGTAACCATTGACAAAAAGCTAAACGTCGGTTCCGGCAATGCGCGGAAGCGACGTTTAGCTAAAACCGGATCCAGACTAATGCCCTTCAATGGGCATTAATTCCGAGATCGGCGTTGCGGCATGTCTTCCGGATTTTTGGACGGAGACAAATCCGCAGCATGCTGCGCTTTTGTCAACGTCCAAAAAACTTTGACATACTGAACGGAAGACATCCTGATGCATCCTGACCGGATTTCTCTCCATTCAGGATGCATGGGGATAATCCTGATCAGTAGCTTTCCATCCTAGAGACCCGAGGACGGATCTCTAGGACGGAAAGCTAAAACGCTAGTGTGAAAGAGGTCTTAGTTGCACATTGCTCCTCCAGTTTTTTATTAGCACAGCTTATTTTTTCAGCCTTTTGTGCCCCTGTACGAACATCTTGAGATGTGTTATGTTTTTTTATGAATTGGTAAAATGTCTCACTTTCATCATCTGTGTTCTATCATCTACGGTACAGAAAAGCTGGGTCTATGAGATTACAGATCATTTCATGCAGTTCTTATTCACATTTATTTACAGTTTAACCTGCGCCCCAAAGTTTGTTGGAATTGCATGTCACTGCACACACGTGTATACACTGCACATGACGGCTCTTACCCTGTGATATAAGAGGCTGGTGCTCCTCCATTACATGTCACTGCACACACGTGTATACACTGCACATGACGGCTCTTACCCTGTGATATAAGAGGCTGGTGCTCCTCCATTACATGTCACTACACACACGTGTATACACTGCACATGACGGCTCTTACCCTGTGATATAAGAGGCTGGTGCTCCTCCATTACATGTCACTGCACACACGTGTATACACTGCACATGACGGATCTTACCCTGTGATATAAGAGGCTGGTGCTCCTCCATTACATGTCACTGCACACACGTGTATACACTGCACATGACGGATCTTACCCTGTGATATAAGAGGCTGGTGCTCCTCTATTACATGTCACTGCACACACGTGTATACACTGCACATGACGGCTCTTACCCTGTGATATAAGAGGCTGGTGCTCCTCCATTACATGTCACTGCACACACGTGTATACACTGCACATGACGGCTCTTACCCTGTGATATAAGAGGCTGGTGCTCCTCCATTACATGTCACTGCACACACGTGTATACACTGCACATGACGGCTCATACCCTGTGATATAAGAGGCTGGTGCTCCTCCATTACATGTCACTCCACACACGTGTATACACTGCACATGACGGGACTTACCTTGTGATATAAGAGGCTGGTGCTCCTCCATTACATGTCAACACACGTGTATACACTGCACATGACGGCTCTTACCCTGTGATATAAGAGGCTGGTGCTACTCCATTACATGTCACAGCACACACGTGTATACACTGCACATGACGGCTCTTACCCTGTGATATAAGAGGCTGGTGCTCCTCCATTACATGTCACGGCACACACGTGTATACACTGCACATGACTGGTCTTACCCGGTGATATAAGAGGCTGGTGCTCCCCCATTACATGTCACTGCACACACGTGTATACACTGCACATGACGTCTCTTACCTTGTGATATAAGAGGCTGGTGCTCTTCCATTACATGTCACTGCACACACGTGTATACACTGCACATGACGGCTCTTACCTTGTGATAAGAGGCTGGTGCTCCTCCATTACATGTCACTGCACACACGTGTATACACTGCACATGACGGGTCTTACCATGTGATATAAGAGGCTGGTGCTCCTCCATTACATGTCACTGCACACACGTGTATACACTGCACATGACGGCTCTTACCTTGTGATATAAGAGGCTGGTGCTCCTCCATTACATGTCACTGCACACACGTGTATACACTGCACATGGCGGCTCTTACCCTGTGATATAAGAGGCTGGTGCTCCTCCATTACATGTCACTGCACACACGTGTATACACTGCACATGACGGCTCTTACCTTGTGATATAAGAGGCTGGTGCTCCTCCATTACATGTCACTGCACACACGTGTATACACTGCACATGACGGCTCTTACCTTGTGATATAAGAGGCTGGTGCTCCTCCATTACATGTCACTGCACACACGTGTATACACTGCACATGACGGCTCTTACCTTGTGATATAAGAGGCTGGTGCTCCTCCATTACATGTCACTGCACACACGTGTATACACTGCACATGACGGCTCTTACCCTGTGATATAAGAGGCTGGTGCTCCTCCATTACATGTCACTGCACACACGTGTATACACTGCACATGACGGCTCTTACCCTGTGATATAAGAGGCTGGTGCTCCTCCATTACATGTCACTGCACATACGTGTATACACTGCACATGACGGCTCTTACCCTGTGATATAAGAGGCTGGTGCTCCTCCATTACATGTCACTGCACACACGTGTATACACTGCACATGACGGCTCTCACCCTGTGATATAAGAGGCTGGTGCTCCTCCATTACATGTCACTGCACACACGTGTATACACTGCACATGACGGCTCTTACCCTGTGATATAAGAGGCTGGTGCTCCTCCATTACATGTCACTGCACACACGTGTATACACTGCACATGACGGCTCTTACCTTATGATATAAGAGGCTGGTGGTCCTCTATCACATGTCACTGCACACACGTGTACACACGGTACATGACAGCTCTTACCTTGTGATATAAGAGGCTGGTGCTCCTCCATTACATGTCACTGCACACACGTGTATACACTGCACATGACAGCTCTTACCTTGTGATATAAGAGGCTGGTGCTCCTCCATTACATGTCACTGCACATACGTGTATACACTGCACATGGCGGCTCTTACCCTGTGATATAAGAGGCTGGTGCTCCTCCATTACATCTCACTGCACACACGTGTATACACTGCACATGACGGCTCTTACCCTGTGATATAAGAAGCTGGTGCTCCACCATTACATGTCACTGCACATACGTGTATACACTGCACATGGCGGCTCTTACCCTGTGATATAAGAGGCTGGTGCTCCTCCATTACATGTCACTGCACACACGTGTACACACTGCACATGATAGCTCTTACCTTGTGATATAAGAGGCTGGTGCTCCTCCATTACATGTCACTGCACATACGTGTATACACTGCACATGACGGCTCTTACCCTGTGATATAAGAGGCTGGTGCTCCTCCATTACATGTCACTGCACACACGTGTATACACTGCACATGACGGCTCTTACCTTGTGATATAAGAGGCTGGTGCTCCTCCATTACATGTCACTGCACACACGTGTATACACTGCACATGACGGCTCTTACCCTGTGATATAAGAGGCTGGTGCTCCTCCATTACATGTCACTGCACACACGTGTATACACTGCACATGACGGCTCTTACCCTGTGATATAAGAGGCTGGTGCTCCTCCATTACATGTCACTGCACATACGTGTATACACTGCACATGACGGCTCTTACCCTGTGATATAAGAGGCTGGTGCTCCTCCATTACATGTCACTGCACACACGTGTATACACTGCACATGACGGCTCTTACCCTGTGATATAAGAGGCTGGTGCTCCTCCATTACATGTCACTGCACACACGTGTATACACTGCACATGACGGCTCTTACCCTGTGATATAAGAGGCTGGTGCTCCTCCATTACATGTCACTGCACACACGTGTATACACTGCACATGACGGCTCTTACCTTGTGATATAAGAGGCTGGTGCTCCTCCATTACATGTCACTGCACACACGTGTATACACTGCACATGACGGCTCTTACCCTGTGATATAAGAGGCTGGTGCTCCTCCATTACATGTCACTGCACACACGTGTATACACTGCACATGACGGCTCTTACCTTGTGATATAAGAGGCTGGTGCTCCTCCATTACATGTCACTGCACACACGTGTATACACTGCACATGACGGCTCTTACCTTGTGATATAAGAGGCTGAGTGCTCCTCCATTACATGTCACTGCACACACGTGTATACACTGCACATGACGGCTCTTACCCTGTGATATAAGAGGCTGGTGCTCCTCCATTACATGTCACTGCACATACGTGTATACACTGCACATGATGGCTCTTACCTTGTGATATAAGAGGCTGGTGCTCCTCCATTACATGTCACTGCACACACGTGTATACACTGCACATGACGGCTCTTACCCTGTGATATAAGAGGCTGGTGCTCCTCCATTACATGTCACTGCACACACGTGTATACACTGCACATGACGGCTCTTACCCTGTGATATAAGAGGCTGGTGCTCCTCCATTACATGTCACTGCACACACGTGTATACACTGCACATGACGGCTCTTACCTTGTGATATAAGAGGCTGGTGCTCCTCCATTACATGTCACTGCACACGTGTATACACTGCACATGACGGCTCTTACCTTGTGATATAAGAGGCTGGTGCTCCTCCATTACATGTCACTGCACACACGTGTATACACTGCACATGACGGCTCTTACCCTGTGATATAAGAGGCTGGTGCTCCTCCATTACATGTCACTGCACACACGTGTATACACTGCACATGACGGCTCTTACCTTGTGATATAAGAGGCTGGTGCTCCTCCATTACATGTCACTGCACACACGTGTATACACTGCACATGACGGCTCTTACCCTGTGATATAAGAGGCTGGTGCTCCTCCATTACATGTCACTGCACACGTGTATACACTGCACATGACGGCTCTTACCTTGTGATATAAGAGGCTGGTGCTCCTCCATTACATGTCACTGCACACACGTGTATACACTGCACATGACGGCTCTTACCCTGTGATATAAGAGGCTGGTGCTCCTCCATTACATGTCACTGCACACACGTGTATACACTGCACATGACGGGTCTTACCTTGTGATATAAGAGGCTGGTGCTCCTCCATTACATGTCACTGCACACACGTGTATACACTGCACATGACGGCTCTTACCTTGTGATATAAGAGGCTGGTGCTCCTCCATTACATGTCACTGCACACACGTGTATACACTGCACATGACGGCTCTTACCCTGTGATATAAGAGGCTGGTGCTCCTCCATTACATGTCACTGCACACACGTGTATACACTGCACATGACGGCTCTTACCCTGTGATATAAGAGGCTGGTGCTCCTCCATTACATGTCACTGCACACACGTGTATACACTGCACATGGCGGCTCTTACCCTGTGATATAAGAGGCTGGTGCTCCTCCATTACATGTCACTGCACACACGTGTATACACTGCACATGGCGGCTCTTACCCTGTGATATAAGAGGCTGGTGCTCCTCCATTACATGTCACTGCACACACGTGTATACACTGCACATGACGGCTCTTACCCTGTGATATAAGAGGCTGGTGCTCCTCCATTACATGTCACTGCACACACGTGTATACACTGCACATGACGGCTCTTACCTTGTGATATAAGAGGCTGGTGCTCCTCCATTACATGTCACTGCACACACGTGTATACACTGCACATGACGGCTCTTACCTTGTGATATAAGAGGCTGGTGCTCCTCCATTACATGTCACTGCACACACGTGTATACACTGCACATGACGGCTCTTACCCTGTGATATAAGAGGCTGGTGCTCCTCCATTACATGTCACTGCACACAGGTGTACACACTGCACATGACGGCTCTTACCCTGTGATATAAGAGGCTGGTGCTCCTCCATTACATGTCACTGCACACACGTGTATACACTGCACATGACGGGCCTTACCCTGTGATATAAGAGGCTGGTGCTCCTCCATTACATGTCACTGCACACACGTGTACACACTGCACATGACGGCTCTTACCCTGTGATATAAGAGGCTGGTGCTCCTCCATTACATGTCACTGCACACACGTGTATACACTGCACATGACGGCTCTTACCCTGTGATATAAGAGGCTGGTGCTCCTCCATCATGGCCTCCTTGTACAGATCCTTGTGGCCTTCTATATACTCCCACTCCTCCATGGAGAAATAGACAGTGACATCCTGACACCTTACTAGGAACCTGACAACACAATGACACCGTCATCACCCAGACCCTCCAGTGCTGTTACTGGAGAATTTCCCAGCATTCCCAGCAGTGTCACCTCTCCAGTCAGCAGCTCCATCATCTTGTGGGTGAGCTCTAGGATCTTCTGCTCATGTATCAGGGGGTGAGGGGGAGGCTCTGTGATGGGGTGAGGGGTCCTGCTCCGCCCTCCTGACTCCTGGAGATGGATGATGGGAGTCACACAGTCCCCCGATGTCTTCTTCACTATTGTGTACTCCTGTGGATGGAGAGACACTTAGGGAATAAACCCTTCAGGGGCCATGTGCTCTCCTCCGGCCTCTCCTCCTGGCACAACGTGCCTACTTACCTCCTCATGGCTCCTACATGACTATTGGTCACTGGTCACATGACACATCACTCACCATACTGGGGGCTGATCTTCAGGTTCTCCGTCACTTGGAAGGTCTGGAGGCTGTTCTCCAGGACCCTGGACTCTTCCCTTTCGTTCTAACCAGCAGCACAACTGGGGTATTTGCCCCTGTGAAGCTGGTCAGGACAGGCGGAATTTTTGTTGAATAAAATTCTGCATCCTCAATAATTAATTAGTTAATTAATTCCCCCCCCCCCCCTATATAGTCCGTCCCCAACAGAACCAGTTGCTTTTTTTTCTGTCCTGTGGGTTCGGTCAGGCAGGCATGACTCTACCCCTAGAGTCTTTCCCCCTGTGCGATTTCTCTTCCACAGGTCTGGGCAGGGGACTGGTCTGTCTCCTGCCTGTCGTCCGGATGCTTGAGGACGGCGTGAGAGGAGGAGATCCTAGCCAATGCTACCTTGTAAGCGGGTGAGAGGTGCTCACGGGACCAGATTCCTGGTGCCCGTCCTCCTCCTTATGTTCTCCTCTGCTGCCGTTTTCCCCCCTTACCCCCTGTACCTGTTCGCCTCCGTTCTCTCTGGAGTTGCGAGCGCAGGCTGCCGGCGAGTTCGGACGCGCGACCGGAAGTGCGTCACTGTGCACTTCCGGTCCGCGGCAGCTGATACCTGCGGCGGCCAGGGTACTTTTCCCACGAACTGTGGTTCAAATCGGGGGGGGGGGCTGTGCGGTAGGAGCCCCTTGATTTCTAAACAGTTTCTTCTAATACTAAAGACTTCTATTAGTCTTGTGGAGCCTGGAGGCTGGGGGGAGGAGCTATCTCTCCCTCCTCCCCCCTCCCTCCCCTCCCTGCTATATAAGGCCAGGTTGCTGGCTGGGTCAGTGTTGCACTCAGTCTCTGTGTGCAGCTGACCTTGACTTGGCTGATCCTGTGATCCTGTGATCTTACTCTGATCAGAAGTTCCTCAAGGCTGTGTTCAGGTTTTCAATATGACGTCTCCTTCTCACGGCAAGATTGATGTCTGAGGCAGACCCCCCTTTTTGTTTTGGGGCAATTTTAATAGTGCATATTTCTTTCTTAGGAAAGTCTGCTCACAAGCAAAAACATTTGACTTGTTCCGGTTGTGGCACCCCGCTACCAGACTCCTACGAGTTTCATCGATGTCCAGGCTGTCGTCCCAGGCCGACCAATCCTGAGCCTACCGTCGTGGAAATGTTCTCGTGGATGAAGGAGTTCATGGACACCTCCATCGCGGAGATTAAGGGGGCAGTCTCTAATAAAAGACCTAGGCAGGCCTCTCCTGGGCCTGTGCCGATGTCCGAGGATGTGGTCTCGCTCGGAGATGATTCCTCCTCTGAAGAAGAAGAGTCGGTTTTCTCCTTCCCAGCTGAGAAGACCCAAAGATTATTGCGCTCCATCAGGTCAAGGGACCAGGATGTTGAGCATGGGGAAGCTCCACACTCCACCGCTAGGGGGCCAAGGGCCTTCAAAGTGGATGAGTCGCTTAAAAGATTAATGGAAACATCCGGAAAAAGGTCCTGTTTTAACCAAAAGGTTTAAACTTATGTTCCCCTACAGGACGGGGACTCCCTGGATTGGGTCCCACCACCTAAGGTGGATATGGCAATAGCCAAACTCTCCAGGAGAACTTTGGTGCCGTCTAATGACAGGAGTAATCTAAAAGATCCCCTTGACAGGCGCGCAAAATGTTCGCTTAGGCGCAACTACTCTGCCGCATCCGCCTCTGTGGCCATAGCCTGTACCGAAGTCTCTGACTTCATTCGTGCCCGCACGCTTAAGATCCAGTCGGATATAGATTCGGGAGTCGCCAGAGATGATATTCTGGACCAATTCAAGACTCTACTGTTGGGCATAGATTTCTTGGCGGATGCATCTCAGCAGCAATTAAAGCTAGCTGCTAAATCAATGGCTCTGTCTGCAGCCAGACGTCCTCTATGGCTGAAGCCCTGGGTTGCGGATAACATCTCCAAGTTCAACCTGTGCACTCTCCCTTATGAGCCTGGCAGATTGTTTGGCTCTGAGCTTGATCGCTTGATGGAAAATCTAGCGGACAAGAAGGGGAAATCACTTCCTCAGCAATCCTTTCGAGGACGTGGGAGAGGCAGAGGAACGAGTTTCTAGGGAAGAGAAAGGGGCCAGAGACGCTCCGAAGGCTACAAGAGGGGCAGAGGTCGCGGTCGCGGGAACCGCAGGGCTGATCAATGACTCTCGGCAGCCCACCTCCTCCCCGTCCCCACCCCCCACACTTCTGCACGAACCTCCCTGTTTGAATCCTCCAGTAGGAGGTCGTTTGTTTTGGTTCAAAAATTTTTGGAAGCAAACAATTCCAGATCCTTGGGTGCTGCAGGTCATCAGAGGTTCGTCCTTACAAGGCGTTTAACACCCAGCAGACAGCTGGTTCTGGAGGACTCTGTACTCCAGTACATAGTGAAGGGGGCGTTAGAGGAGGTTCCCCCTCACGAACTCGGTCAGGGAGTATATTCTATCATTTTTCTTGTTCCAAAACCGTCAGGAGACTGGCGCATGATTATCGATCTGCGTTACCTAAATCGGTTTATCAGAAAGAAGCGTTTCCGGATGGAAACCATTCGCTCAGTCCTAAACATCCTGAACCCTGCAGACGCAATGGTAACGATATATCTTAAGGATGCTTACCTTCATGTTCCTATCTATCCGGCCCACAGGAAATATCTCAGAGTTGCTGTTTTCATAAAGGAGGTAGTGAAGCACTACCAGTTTGCTGTGTTGCCTTTCGGCATCTCCTCTGCGCCGCACACCTTCACAAAGGTTGTGGCTCCTGTGGTTGCCCACTTAAGACTTCTAGGCTTAGAAGTCGTCCCTTATTTAGACGATTGGCTTTTAAAAGCCGCATCCGCAGACGTCTTACAGGTCCAGCTTCAACAAGCTCTCCACACTCTGCAGAACCTGGGATGGCTCATAAATTGGGACAAATCAGAGTTGGTCCCCTCTACCACAAGAAGGTTTCTGGGGTTTGTGATAGATTCACAACAAATGACCCTGTATCTGTCTCCACAGAGGAGAGACAAAGTAATAAGAGCTGCAGAGTTCCTCCTATCCCCCAGACGGGTGTCTATTCGGGTTCTAATGAGGATGTTAGGCCACATGTCAGCGTCTGCAGAGGCAGTACCTTGGGCTTTGTGGCATCTTCGCCCACTACAAGAAGAGGTCTTAGCGGTTTGGAGTCACAAACCCAGAGACCTAGATCGGACTCACTCCCTGTCTGTAAAGGTCCGTTCTTCCCTCAGGTGGTGGAAGAACCTGGTGGTCAGAGGCTTAGGCCCAGCATCCAGAGACCAATCCCTGAGTGAGAGCTGCCAGTGGTCTTAAGGGGGTTGTGCTCTCCCCCCTTCAAGCCTTTGGAACAGGTAGACTTAAAATACCTTTCTCTCAAGGTTACCTTTCTCTTGGCCATAACCTCAGCCAAGAGGGTTGGGGAGCTCCAGGCTCTGGGGGCAGCGGAACCATATTTAAGTTTTCTGCAGGACAAGGTCCTGTTAAGATTTCTGCCTACCTTTCTACCGAAGGTTCCTTCATTTGTGAATACCAATCAGACGATAACACTACCTGTGTTTTCTCCTACTTCTAACACTCCTGAGGAGGAGAGATTACGTACCTTGGACATCCCAAGGGTCCTCAGAATATATTTAAACAGAACTGGAGAGTTCAGGAGATCGGAAAATCTGCTGATTTCGTATTCGGGGAACAATAAAGGGCTCAAGGTTTCCAAGCCTACCTTAAAGAAGCTATTAAGCTGGCTTTTATGTCCCAGGACTTACCACCGCCATCCTTTTTATCTGCCCATTCTACAGGGGCAGTTTCTACTTCATAAGCAGAAAGGAAACTAATCCCTTTAGAGCAAATTTGTGTTGCTGCCTCATGGAGCACGCAAAATACTTTTATTTCTCATTACCGCCTAGAGAGTAGGCATTCAGAGGGAACAGCCTTTGGACGGTCTGTATTAAATGCTGCTCTTCCATAGGTCAGGTCTAACTCCTGTGGGATAGTTCAACTACTTAGTAAAACTCCTTTAGCCCTCCCAAAATTTGTGTGAGGTTTCTTGCTACTTTCCCACTTGTGCTGCTGGTTAGGACGAAAGGGAAGCGTCAATTTTGACGTAAATTTGTTTTCCCTTAGTCCTAACAGCAGCACACAAATATCCCTCCCTCTATGCGGTTATGATTACTTGTTAAAAAAGCAACTGGTTCTGTTGGGGACGGACTATATAGGGGGGGGGGGGGAATTAATTAATTAACTAATTAATTATTGAGGATGCAGAATTTTATTCAACAAAAATTCTGCCTGTCCTGACCAGCTTCACAGGGGCAAATACCCCACTTGTGCTGCTGTTAGGACTAAGGGAAAACAAATTTACATCAAAATTGACGCTTCCTATCACTTCCTATGATGGATTCTCCTTCCCGATGTCTAACTTGTTACAGAATACAATACAGAGGAGAGAAATCTAGAGAAGTTTACCTCTCCGCTCAGCAGGGAGATGATCTCCAAGGTGAGGTCTAATATTCTTCTGCTGATCTCCTTCCTGTCCATCCTCGGCGGCTCATTCAGGAGAAGGCTCGTATTGCTGGTTTTCTTCATCCCCCCTCCAAAAAAAAGGAAAAAAGGAATGAGCTCCGTGTGTATCTAAGCTCCTGGCAGTGCAGTGTGTATCTAAGCTCCTGGCAGTGCAGTGTGTATCTAAGCTCCTGTTGTATCTAAGCTACCTGCAGGCTGGAGGAATGGCTGATACCAGAGAGAACAAGAGCCCTGACTACCGACCAGGACCTGCCCAGTATCTGCTGCACTGCTAGAGCTGAAGGACCTGGGGTGATGTCACCGTCATGTGATCAGTGCAGGGGGCATGGCTCAGCACGGGATCAAATCTAGCGCTGAGCCACGCCCCCTGCACTGATCACATGACGGTGACGTCACCCCAGGTCCTTCGGATGTTCAACAGTTTGGGTTGGTGGAAGCCGCCCCTTATAGATTCCATATGCCGGGATAGTCCGCGGTAGTGGAATCCATAACGAGATGCGGCGATTACCACAACCCGAACGCCGAACTTTTTTTTAAAGTTCGCTCATCTCTGGATATGACGCCTTATTCCTTGCTGTGGGACCTCTCTCCTCTGTCTGGGTGCTGGGGCCAAAATAACTGAAAGTGGCCTTCTCCAGTGTTGGGTGATATGACGCATGATTCCTTGCTGTGGGACCTCTCTCCAATTGATATTGATTAATTTTTATTTATTTTATTTTAATTCATTTCCCTATCCACATTTGTTTGCAGTGCATTTACCTACACTTTGCTGCCTTTGGCAGCCCTCTAGCCCGTTCCTGGACTATTTTACAGCCTTTTTAGTGCGTAAAACTTCGGGTTCCCATTGACTTCAATGGGGTTTGGGTTCGGAATAAAGTTCGGGTAGAGTTCGGATCCTGAACCCGAACATTTTCGGGAAGTTCGTCCGAACTTCTCGAACCCGAACATCCAGGTGTTCGCTCATCTCTACTCTCAACCTGAAGATATTGCAGGTATTTATGGAACTGACTTCACTGTAGAAGAAAGTATCAGAAGCAAATCCCCTTCCTTATGGAGGATGAAAGGGCATCTGTCAGCAGTTCTGTCCCTATGACACCGGCTGACCTGTTACATGTGCTCTCAGCAGCTGGAGGCGTCTGTGTTGGTCCCAACGGCTGTGCCTTCTGCACTTTAACAGAGCCATCAGTGAAAACGTGACCATGCCTGGTCCTGACTAGTGTTGAGCGAACTTGTTTATTGCAAGATTTTTATTTTATTTTCAATTTAACAAGGTAAAACAGGTACAACAGTACATATAAGCAATAATAGTATATATGCATTACTAGTTATAAGAATTTCTTACGTATAAAATTGGTATATATTTATGCATCAACAATAAATCTTACACAGTAATTAAAATGTCTTTATTTCTTAGGCCATAAGAATACGTACAATCCATGTACTCAGAGTCGTCTACAGTATATGTGACTGCACAGGTTGAGGTTAAAGGCAAGTAGGGGGGTGAATCCTGCGTCCAAAGTTCGGGTTATCAAAGAATCCCATTATGGATTCCGCTACCATGGACCATAATGGAATTTGGAATCAATAACAGGATTCTTTGATAACCTGAACTGGGCTGGGCCGAGAGCTTCAGCACCCAGCACAGGAGCAGAACAGGAAAGACTGGACTCGTCAGCCGTTCTCTCCTCTACTGTGAATGTACTGCTGAAAGACCTGTGATGATGTCACTGTCATGTGATCAGAGCAGGGGGCGGAGCTAGCCAGGAGAGTCACTGATCACATGACGGTGACATCACCCCAGGTCCTTCAGCTCTGGCAGTGCAGCAGATACTGGGCAGGTCCTGGTCGGTAGTCAGGGCTCTTGTTCTCTCTGGTATCAGCCATTCCTCCAGCCTGCAGGTAAGATGAGCTGTGAGGAGACAGTGTGGTGGAGAGCTCAGACATGTCACCTCTGGAGATTCTCCTCCATTACACACAAGGAATCCTTCTCCGCTCCTCAGCTTAGTATGATGGGGGGAGGAGTAGTGGGGATAGTGGGGGTTGTCATCATTCGGTGCTGCATTAGAGAATCTGCTCTGTGTGTATGAGATTTTTACTGCCAGGAGCTTAGATACACACAGAGCTCAGGGTTTTTCCCGTCAGTGCAGATTTATGAGAGTCTGAGTTTTGCGGGATGAGTTGTACTTTCTCTCGGCCTCATTATCGGGGACATGGGACTCACTGATTAACCTTTATTCCTTTTTTTGGAGGGTCATGAAGAAAACCAGCAATACGAGCCTTCTCCTGAATGAGCCACCGAGGATGGACGGGAAGGAGATCAGCAGAAGAATATTAGACCTCACCTTGGAGATCATCTCCCTGCTGAGCGGAGAGGTAAACTTCTCTAGATTTCTCTCCTCTGTATTGTATTCTGTAACAAGTCAGACATCGGGAAGGAGAATCCATCATAGGAAGTGATAGGAAGAGTCCAGGGTCCTGGAGAACGGCCCTCAGACCTTCCAAGTGACGGAGAACCTGAAGATCAGCCCCCAGTATGGTGAGTGATGTGTCATGTGACCAGTGACCAATAGTCATGTAGGAGCCATGAGGAGGTAAGTAGGCACGTTGTACCAGGAGGAGAGGCCGGAGGAGAGCACATGGCCCCTGAAGGGTTTATTCCCTAAGTGTCTCTCTCCATCCACAGGAGTACACAATAGTGAAGAAGACATCGGGGGACTGTGTGACTCCCATCATCCATCTCCAGGAGTCAGGAGGGCGGAGCAGGACCCCTCCCCCATCACAGAGCCTCCCCTCACCCCCTGATACATGAGCAGAAGATCCTAGAGCTCACCCACAAGATGATGGAGCTGCTGACTGGAGAGGTGACACTGCTGGGAATGCTGGGAAATTCTCCAGTAACAGCACTGGAGGGTCTGGGTGATGACGGTGTCATTGTGTTGTCAGGTTCCTATAAGGTGTCAGGATGTCACTGTCTATTTCTCCATGGAGGAGTGGGAGTATATAGAAGGACACCAGGATCTGTACAAGGAGGCCATGATGGAGGAGCACCAGCCTCTTATATCACAGGGTAAGAGCCGTCATGTGCAGTGTATACACGTGTGTGCAGTGACATGTAATGGAGGAGCACCAGCCTCTTATATCACAGGGTAAGAGCCGTCATGTGCAGTGTATACACGTGTGTGCAGTGACATGTAATGGAGGAGCACCAGCCTCTTATATCACAGGGTAAGAGCCGTCATGTGCAGTGTATACACGTGTGTGCAGTGACATGTAATGGAGGAGCACCAGCCTCTTATATCACAGGGTAAGAGCCGTCATGTGCAGTGTATACACGTGTGTGCAGTGACATGTAATGGAGGAGCACTAGCCTCTTATATCACAAGGTGAGAGCCGCCATGTGCAGTGTATACACGTGTGTGCAGTGACATGTAATGGAGGAGCACCAGCCTCTTATATCACAAGGTAAGAGCCGTCATGTGCAGTGTACACACGTGTGTGCAGTGACATGTAATGGAGGAGCACCAGCCTCTAATATCACAAGGTAAGAGCCGTCATGTGCAGTGTATACACGTGTGTGCAGTGACATGTAATGGAGGAGCACCAGCCTCTTATATAACAAGGTAAGAGCTGTCATGTGCAGTGTACACACGTGTGTGCAGTGACATGTAATGGAGGAGCACCAGCCTCTTATATCACAAGGTAAGAGCCGTCATGTGCAGTGTATACACGTGTGTGCAGTGACATGTAATGGAGGAGCACCAGCCTCTTATATCACAGGGTAAGAGCCGTCATGTGCAGTGTATACACGTGTGTGCAGTGACATGTAATGGAGGAGCACCAGCCTCTTATATCACAAGGTAAGAGCCGTCATGTGCAGTGTATACACGTGTGTGCAGTGACATGTAATGGAGGAGCACCAGCCTCTTATATCACAGGGTAAGAGCCGTCATGTGCAGTGTATACACGTGTGTGCAGTGACATGTAATGGAGGAGCACCAGCCTCTTATATCACAAGGTAAGAGCCGTCATGTGCAGTGTATACACGTGTGTGCAGTGACATGTAATGGAGGAGCACCAGCCTCTTATATCACAGGGTAAGAGCCGTCATGTGCAGTGTATACACGTGTGTGCAGTGACATGTAATGGAGGAGCACCAGCCTCTTATATCACAGGGTAAGAGCCGTCATGTGCAGTGTATACACGTGTGTGCAGTGACATGTAATGGAGGAGCACCAGCCTCTTATATCACAAGGTAAGAGCCGCCATGTGCAGTGTATACACGTGTGTGCAGTGACATGTAATGGAGGAGCACCAGCCTCTTATATCACAGGGTAAGAGCCGTCATGTGCAGTGTATACACGTGTGTGCAGTGACATGTAATGGAGGAGCACCAGCCTCTTATATCACAGGGTAAGAGCCGTCATGTGCAGTGTATACACGTGTGTGCAGTGACATGTAATGGAGGAGCACCAGCCTCTTATATCACAAGGTAAGAGCCGTCATGTGCAGTGTATACACGTGTGTGCAGTGACATGTAATGGAGGAGCACCAGCCTCTTATATCACAAGGTAAGAGCCGTCATGTGCAGTGTATACACGTGTGTGCAGTGACATGTAATGGAGGAGCACCAGCCTCTTATATCACAGGGTAAGAGCCGTCATGTGCAGTGTATACACGTGTGTGCAGTGACATGTAATGGAGGAGCACCAGCCTCTTATATCACAGGGTAAGAGCCGTCATGTGCAGTGTATACACGTGTGTGCAGTGACATGTAATGGAGGAGCACCAGCCTCTTATATCACAAGGTAAGAGCCGTCATGTGCAGTGTATACACGTGTGTGCAGTGACATGTAATGGAGGAGCACCAGCCTCTTATATCACAAGGTAAGAGCCGTCATGTGCAGTGTATACACGTGTGTGCAGTGACATGTAATGGAGGAGCACCAGCCTCTTATATCACAAGGTAAGAGCCGTCATGTGCAGTGTATACACGTGTGTGCAGTGACATGTAATGGAGGAGCACCAGCCTCTTATATCACAAGGTAAGAGCCGTCATGTGCAGTGTATACACGTGTGTGCAGTGACATGTAATGGAGGAGCACCAGCCTCTTATATCACAAGGTAAGAGCCGTCATGTGCAGTGTATACACGTGTGTGCAGTGACATGTAATGGAGGAGCACCAGCCTCTTATATCACAAGGTAAGAGCCGTCATGTGCAGTGTATACACGTGTGTGCAGTGACATGTAATGGAGGAGCACCAGCCTCTTATATCACAAGGTGAGAGCCGTCATGTGCAGTGTATACACGTGTGTGCAGTGACATGTAATGGAGGAGCACCAGCCTCTTATATCACAGGGTAAGAGCCGTCATGTGCAGTGTATACACGTGTGTGCAGTGACATGTAATGGAGGAGCACCAGCCTCTTATATCACAGGGTAAGACCCGTCATGTGCAGTGTATACACGTGTGTGCAGTGACATGTAATGGAGGAGCACCAGCCTCTTATATCACAGGGTAAGACCCGTCATGTGCAGTGTATACACGTGTGTGCAGTGACATGTAATGGAGGAGCACCAGCCTCTTATATCACAAGGTAAGAGCCGTCATGTGCAGTGTATACACGTGTGTGCAGTGACATGTAATGGAGGAGCACCAGCCTCTTATATCACAAGGTAAGAGCCGTCATGTGCAGTGTATACACGTGTGTGCAGTGACATGTAATGGAGGAGCACCAGCCTCTTATATCACAGGGTAAGAGCCGTCATGTGCAGTGTATACACGTGTGTGCAGTGACATGTAATGGAGGAGCACCAGCCTCTTATATCACAGGGTAAGAGCCGTCATGTGCAGTGTATACACGTGTGTGCAGTGACATGTAATGGAGGAGCACCAGCCTCTTATATCACAGGGTAAGAACCGTCATGTGCAGTGTATACACGTGTGTGCAGTGACATGTAATGGAGGAGCACCAGCCTCTTATATCACAAGGTAAGAGCCGTCATGTGCAGTGTATACACGTGTGTGCAGTGACATGTAATGGAGGAGCACCAGCCTCTTATATCACAGGGTAAGAGCCGTCATGTGCAGTGTATACACGTGTGTGCAGTGACATGTAATGGAGGAGCACCAGCCTCTTATATCACAAGGTAAGAGCCGTCATGTGCAGTGTATACACGTGTGTGCAGTGACATGTAATGGAGGAGCACCAGCCTCTTATATCACAAGGTAAGAGCCGTCATGTGCAGTGTATACACGTGTGTGCAGTGACATGTAATGGAGGAGCACCAGCCTCTTATATCACAAGGTAAGAGCCGTCATGTGCAGTGTATACACGTGTGTGCAGTGACATGTAATGGAGGAGCACCAGCCTCTTATATCACAGGGTAAGAGCCGTCATGTGCAGTGTATACACGTGTGTGCAGTGACATGTAATGGAGGAGCACCAGCCTCTTATATCACAGGGTAAGAGCCGTCATGTGCAGTGTATACACGTGTGTGCAGTGACATGTAATGGAGGAGCACCAGCCTCTTATATCACAGGGTAAGAGCCGTCATGTGCAGTGTATACACGTGTGTGCAGTGACATGTAATGGAGGAGCACCAGCCTCTTATATCACAGGGTAAGACCCGTCATGTGCAGTGTATACACGTGTGTGCAGTGACATGTAATGGAGGAGCACCAGCCTCTTATATCACAAGGTAAGAGCCGTCATGTGCAGTGTATACACGTGTGTGCAGTGACATGTAATGGAGGAGCACCAGCCTCTTATATCACAAGGTAAGAGCCGTCATGTGCAGTGTATACACGTGTGTGCAGTGACATGTAATGGAGGAGCACCAGCCTCTTATATCACAAGGTAAGAGCCGTCATGTGCAGTGTATACACGTGTGTGCAGTGACATGTAATGGAGGAGCACCAGCCTCTTATATCACAAGGTAAGAGCCGTCATGTGCAGTGTATACACATGTGTGCAGTGACATGTAATGGAGGAGCACCAGCCTCTTATATCACAGGGTAAGAGCCGTCATGTGCAGTGTATACACGTGTGTGCAGTGACATGTAATGGAGGAGCACCAGCCTCTTATATCACAAGGTAAGAGCCGTCATGTGCAGTGTATACACGTGTGTGCAGTGACATGTAATGGAGGAGCACCAGCCTCTTATATCACAGGGTAAGAGCCGTCATGTGCAGTGTATACACGTGTGTGCAGTGACATGTAATGGAGGAGCACCAGCCTCTTATATCACAAGGTAAGAGCCGTCATGTGCAGTGTATACACGTGTGTGCAGTGACATGTAATGGAGGAGCACCAGCCTCTTATATCACAAGGTGAGAGCCGTCATGTGCAGTGTATACACGTGTGTGCAGTGACATGTAATGGAGGAGCACCAGCCTCTCATATCACAGGGTAAGAGCCGTCATGTGCAGTGTATACACGTGTGTGCAGTGACATGTAATGGAGGAGCACCAGCCTCTTATATCACAAGGTAAGAGCCGTCATGTGCAGTGTATACACGTGTGTGCAGTGACATGTAATGGAGGAGCACCAGCCTCTTATATCACAAGGTAAGAGCCGTCATGTGCAGTGTATACACGTGTGTGCAGTGACATGTAATGGAGGAGCACCAGCCTCTTATATCACAAGGTAAGAGCCGTCATGTGCAGTGTATACACGTGTGTGCAGTGACATGTAATGGAGGAGCACCAGCCTCTTATATCACAAGGTAAGAGCCGTCATGTGCAGTGTATACACGTGTGTGCAGTGACATGTAATGGAGGAGCACCAGCCTCTTATATCACAAGGTAAGAGCCGTCATGTGCAGTGTATACACGTGTGTGCAGTGACATGTAATGGAGGAGCACCAGCCTCTTATATCACAGGGTAAGAGCCGTCATGTGCAGTGTATACACGTGTGTGCAGTGACATGTAATGGAGGAGCACCAGCCTCTTATATCACAGGGTAAGAGCCGTCATGTGCAGTGTATACACGTGTGTGCAGTGACATGTAATGGAGGAGCACCAGCCTCTTATATCACAAGGTAAGAGCCGTCATGTGCAGTGTATACACGTGTGTGCAGTGACATGTAATGGAGGAGCACCAGCCTCTTATATCACAGGGTAAGAGCACGTCATGTGCAGTGTATACACGTGTGTGCAGTGACATGTAATGGAGGAGCACCAGCCTCTTATATCACAAGGTAAGAGCCGTCATGTGCAGTGTATACACGTGTGTGCAGTGACATGTAATGGAGGAGCACCAGCCTCTTATATCACAGGGTAAGAGCCGTCATGTGCAGTGTATACACGTGTGTGCAGTGACATGTAATGGAGGAGCACCAGCCTCTTATATCACAAGGTAAGAGCCGTCATGTGCAGTGTATACACGTGTGTGCAGTGACATGTAATGGAGGAGCACCAGCCTCTTATATCACAAGGTAAGAGCCGTCATGTGCAGTGTACACACGTGTGTGCGGTGACATGTAATGGAGGAGCACCAGCCTCTAATATCACAGGGTAAGAGCCGCCATGTGCAGTGTATACACGTGTGTGCAGTGACATGTAATGGAGGAGCACCAGCCTCTTATATCACAAGGTAAGAGCCGTCATGTGCAGTGTATACACGTGTGTGCAGTGACATGTAATGGAGGAGCACCAGCCTCTTATATAACAAGGTAAGAGCCGTCATGTGCAGTGTATACACGTGTGTGCAGTGATATGTAATGGAGGAGCACTAGCCTCTTATATCACAAGGTGAGAGCCGCCATGTGCAGTGTATACACGTGTGTGCAGTGACATGTAATGGAGGAGCACCAGCCTCTTATATCACAAGGTAAGAGCCGTCATGTGCAGTGTACACACGTGTGTGCAGTGACATGTAATGGAGGAGCACCAGCCTCTAATATCACAAGGTAAGAGCCGTCATGTGCAGTGTACACACGTGTGTGCGGTGACATGTAATGGAGGAGCACCAGCCTCTAATATCACAAGGTAAGAGCCGTCATGTGCAGTGTATACACGTGTGTGCAGTGACATGTAATGGAGGAGCACCAGCCTCTTATATCACAAGGTAAGAGCCGTCATGTGCAGTGTATACACGTGTGTGCAGTGACATGTAATGGAGGAGCACCAGCCTCTTATATCACAGGGTAAGAGCCGTCATGTGCAGTGTATACACGTGTGTGCAGTGACATGTAATGGAGGAGCACCAGCCTCTTATATCACAGGGTAAGAGCCGTCATGTGCAGTGTATACACGTGTGTGCAGTGACATGTAATGGAGGAGCACCAGCCTCTTATATCACAGGGTAAGAGCCGTCATGTGCAGTGTATACACGTGTGTGCAGTGACATGTAATGGAGGAGCACCAGCCTCTTATATCACAGGGTAAGAGCCGTCATGTGCAGTGTATACACGTGTGTGCAGTGACATGTAATGGAGGAGCACCAGCCTCTTATATCACAAGGTAAGAGCCGTCATGTGCAGTGTATACACGTGTGTGCAGTGACATGTAATGGAGGAGCACCAGCCTCTTATATCACAGGGTAAGAGCCGTCATGTGCAGTGTATACACGTGTGTGCAGTGACATGTAATGGAGGAGCACCAGCCTCTTATATCACAGGGTAAGAGCCATCATGTGCAGTGTGTACACGTGTGTGCAGTGACATGTAATGGAGGAGCACCAGCCTCTTATATCACAGGGTAAGAGCCGTCATGTGCAGTGTATACACGTGTGTGCAGTGACATGTAATGGAGGAGCACCAGCCTCTTATATCACAGGGTAAGAGCCGTCATGTGCAGTGTATACACGTGTGTGCAGTGACATGTAATGGAGGAGCACCAGCCTCTTATATCACAGGGTAAGAGCCGTCATGTGCAGTGTATACACGTGTGTGCAGTGACATGTAACCATTATTTCAAAGGGGCTGCAAGCAAAATGTAAATGAAGGATAGGACATTTCTGCAGGAGCCAAAAATAAGTTGTGTCGTGCCCTCGGGCGGAATCTGTGTTTTTCACCATTCCACTCCTTGAGGGTCTGGCGAGCAATAAAGACCTCAGGAAACCCCTGTTAGCATTTCATGGATCTACCACCCGCAGTTTTACACCCATGCGAGGTAAAATATTACAGAAATGGCAGAGGGACATCCCAGATCCGGATGAGGATGATTGTAAGGCGCTCCAGACTGCTACAGAGACCAGATAATAGGTGATAAATTTACACATAGGATTTATTATACCCCTCACAGACTTTATGTTATGGGGGCATTGCCTTTGGCTGAATGTCCCAGATGGCAGGTGGGGTTTATGGAGAATAATCTGACCATGCCAAATATACTGCATCCCAAGGTTTGCCTCTTTGGTCTCGTTGATGACCTTCCTCTTACTGCGGCTTTACGCACCTTACTTAAACTACTGTTCTATTATACAAAAAAGGTTAACCTATACAATTGGAAGCACCCAAAGAGGCCCACCAAAAATGCCTGGCTTAGAGAGGTGAATATGGTACTCCCACTTTTTAAGCTTACCTATTTATCCCGAGGTTGTCCTGATAAATTTGACAAGATGTTGGGACCTTTGTTAAGGATTCCTCCCACTGGTTTGGGACCTTTGGTCTCTAGATTTTACTTCTTTTAGACGGTTGCACTCTGTAAAACTATGGATGCTGTGTTCTGCGGACTGAGGAGGAGATGGACCATCCAGCTTATCAGTGCACAGTTTAGAAACCTGCATCTCTGATGGTTTGGGATTACATTAGTGCCGATGGTGTGGGCATCTGTGATAGATGTGGAACCACTGAGCCAAGTAACCAGTTTGACATTGTGCCAAACCTTAAGGGTGTTACTCTGGCACCTCCCCAGAATTCACCCTTTATCCCCTGTACAGGGTGACCAGACTGCTACTTCCTGGGATGGCCCTAGTGTAGTTGGCAGCTGACCTTCAAGAATCAGGAACTCTGATGCAAACAGTAGGAGGCTCTGGAACTTGAAAATGCACCCAAACCACAGACACAGTCTGAACAGGAACTAAGAATAGGTTCATGGGCCCTGGTACTAGAGATCTGGTAGCCCCCCCCCCCCCTTGTAGGTAAAAATTGAAATGAGCCCCACCTCCCATACCAAATTCTCAACCTAACCTAACAGAGCAGAGAAGGTAGAACTTGTATGAATGCTAACTTCTCTTCTAACAGCTGCTCGGCTGAGGGTGCCAGGAGTCAGACCCCACCGCTGATCTGATATCGATGACCTTTCCTGAGGATAGTTCATTAATAGTGAAAAGCAGACATTAAAAAGAAATACTTGTAAAACATTACATATAGCTAGCTAGAAATCGTACAGGAGAATACAGCTCCACATATGTACCTCTGACATCCAGTGACGGCTCCTCTGATATAGATACTCTCTTTCCTCATCTTCTCCATTCAGACCAGACCACCATGATGCTTTCTTTCAGCCATCTCTTCTCTCTGCAGAGTTTAATAAACAGACATCTTAGTTTCCTACTTTTCCATCATCCTCCCACATTCAGAACACCCCATCCTGCCAACTCCAATACTGTGTCCGCTGTGTTCCCCAATATTATACTGCAGAAACAGTCCTCCTGAAAAGTCCCACCAATAGAAATAATTATCTGCCAGAGTGCATAGTGTTAACAGTGTCCCCATTAGTAATAATGCCCCCATTGCCTGTCAATGTGCCTCAGTACAAAAGACATACCCCCTTATAGTGTGCGCCAGTACAAAAAATACCCGCTTACCTTTCAGCTCAGACCCCAAAACAGATCCTCAGATCAAACCTCTGATGAGACCCCCCCATCTCAGACCTCAGATCAGACCCCATTAGACCTACAGATTCCCATATGAGACCAGATCCTACATCAGACCCCCATTAGACCTCCAGACCCCATATCAGACCAGACCTCCAGACCCCTATTAAATATCAGACCAGACCTCCAGACCCCCCCCCCCTCCCCCATAGCAAACCTCAAATCAGATTTTAAAATAAATATTCTTACCTCTCCTGCTGCCACTCTCCTGGTCCAGCGGTCTCTCAGCTCTCTTCTCTTCTAGCGGCCTGTGCTGCCTGCAGCGTCTGGTCACAGTGCGCTCTGTACGTCCTGACACTGTAGGCAGCCAGGACACAGCAGTACGGGCCCCGAGAAGAGCAGGCAGGGTGGAGGGCTAATTATAGCGCTCACAGCGCTTCCTCCCGCACCTCCTGCAGACTAGTGACTGCTTCCATAATGGAAGCGCTGCATCTTATAAAGGGAAAAGTACAGCGCAACTGGCTTAGGGGACTGGTTGCAACTGCGACCCCTATAACTATGCCAGTAAAAAATGGTATACTTTGGCTACTCTCTGGTTTGGAAAAAAAAAATATTACAAATTTCAATTTTTATCTTCATAGAGAATCCCTGTAAGAATTCTAAGGAAACATTTATATTTTTCTTAATTTATAAAGTAGAAAAGGAATAGAAATCCTGTGCTGAGCCACGCCCCCTGCACTGATCACATGACGGTGACGTCACCCCAGGTCCTTCGGCTGTTCAACAGTTCGGGTTCGTGGAAGCCGCCCCTTATGGATTCCATATCCTGGGATAGTCCACGGTAGTGGAATCCATAACGAGATGCAGCGATTACCACAACCCGAACGCCGAACTTTTTTTTAAAGTTCGCTCATCTCTAAAAAGGCATCATGCAGCACTGTCAGGCAGTGTTATAGAAATCTTTATAAAGCGGGAATCACACTTGCAGTGTTTGTTGCAGTTTTTTGAACCAAAGCCAGAAGTGCATTCAAAATGAATGTTTTACTTTATTCACATTCTGCCTAATATGAACATCATAAGTTTGTCTGCTCTATTGTTTGGAAAAAAATCACACATTCCAATTTTTATGTTCACAGAGAATCAAAATAAGAATTCTGAGGAAAACTTCATGTTATCATTAAATTATAATGTAGACGATGAAGATATCATGCTGCGCTCTACAGGAGAAAACCTCATTACCCTTAATGTACATCCAGGACTTCACAGTACAGATCTGTCATATTATCCCTCTAATCATGAGGAACCTTTTCCTGACCAATCACAGATTGTTACCTCAAGTATAGGACAGAAAGTGGGTAAAAGGTTTCATTGTGGTAAAGAGTTCACAAAAAGCTCAGGTCTTTCTACACATAGAAGAATTCACTCAGGAGAGAAACCGTATTCATGTTCAGAATGTGGCAAATGTTTTCCAGATAAAACAACTCTTGTTAGACATGAGAGACGTCACACAGGAGGGAAACCACATTCATGTTCAAAATGTGGAAAATGTTTTACAGATAAAACAACACTTATTAGACATGAGAGACGTCACACAGGAGAGAAACCATACTCATGTTCAGAATGTGGGAAACTTTTTACACAGAAATCATGTCTTGTTACACACAAGAGAAGTCACACAGGAGAGAAGCCATATTCTTGTTCAGAATGTGGAAAATGTTTTACACAGAAATCATGTCTTGTTACACATAAGAGAAGTCACACAGGAGAGAAGCCATATTCATGTTCAGAATGTGGGAAATGTTTTGCACGGAAAGCACATCTTGTTGAACATAGGAGAATTCACACAGGAGAGAAGCCATTTTCATGCTCAGAATGTGGAAAATGTTTTACACAGAAAGCACATCTTCTTGAACATAAGAGAATTCACACAGGGGAGAAGCCATTTTCATGTTCAGAATGTGGCAAATATTTCAAAGAGAAAGCATATCTGGTTATACATGAGAGAATTCACACAGGAGAGAAGCCATTTTCATGTTCAAAATGTGGCAAATCTTTTGTAGATAAATCAGGTCTTGTTAAACATAAGAGAAGTCACACAGGAGAGAAGCCATATTTATGTTCAAAATGTGGAAAATGTTTTACACAAAAATCAAATCTTGTTAAACATCAGATATGTCACACTGGATAAAAGTAGTGATGAGTACATGTGTTGAAATATGTTTTGGGTCAGATTCAAATGAATAAGTCAATAAACTGCCTGTTTAAAGGGAATCTTTTACTAATTAACTAAATTAACTGTAATGGCCGGCTTTTTATGGTAAAACAATTCTGATCGTCACCAGGGTGTGCACTGAATTTATCCATACCTCCCTAGTCTTCCTTCCCCCTCCCTTATGTTGTGGTGCTTCAATACCAAATCTGCACAGAACATATCCCCGAGGAAAGAGCCCTCAAAAGGGAATGTAGCTCGCAGGTACCGGAAGAGCATCCGAGGGCACCTGTACAAGATTTGGAAACAATGCACTGTGCCGTCAGTGGAGAGGGAAGGAAAGATTGGGAGGTTAGGAGAGGAGGAGACACTGGGGAAAGAGGAGGGCTTGGGCATTTTCAAATGGAAAACCAAGGTTATACCATGTACTACAAATCCCCTCTCCTGTCTGTCAGGTTCCATACTGTACTGCTGCCCTTGCAGCTACTACTCCCCCTGCTGCCTTTTCTACTACCCCTACACAGCTGCACATCTCCTGCCTTATCTGTCAGGTCCCATACTATACTGCTGCTGCTCCAAAAATAGGGAGAATGCTTTATCGAAACAAGCCTTTGCTTCTTCTGACACCACCATGTGTAAACTCTGCCAGCCACATTTCCCAAAAAGAGATACAGTAAGTTTTGGGCAGCACTGAAATTCAGAATTACTTGGCGAGGAGACAGGGAGAAGTAGTTCCCATAACCCGTTGATGATCCATTCTCCCCATCGGCCTCACTTTCCTTCTATAACCTCCTCTCTCGGCCTCAAACAACTCACCTCCTCATGCCTCGGCTCACTCTCTGACTTTATTAGCTCATGCTTCTCACTTTCTGACCACAATCTTCTTTCCTTTACTATATAAATCTCTCACTGCTCTAATGACAGTCCTACTTTTCACACATACAGAAACCTACTCCCCATTAACTCCCAGCAGCCTATTAGATATTAGGTTCTTCAGTGGCTGATCCCTTTTAATGGCTAACTGAAAAGTTTTTTTTAGTTAGCCATTAAAAGGTATCAGCCACTGAGGAATCTCATTCCTTTTTTGTGTATTCTATTTACTGGGCCTCCTCTTGTGCGGATCTCGCTGCCAATCATTACAACCACACCCTCAAAACCATCCTGACGCACTCCTAAATGCATTTTCTCCAGTGGTTCTCTAGGTGTGCTGAATGTTTATGGAAAAAACTACCAGTATCTGCAGATTTTCTCCATTATAAATTTATATTTAATACTTACAACTCTGCCCCCACCTTGCCAAATAAAAACAATATCACCTTTCTTATCTACTAACTTTCAAATAACCAAAATCGGTTCTGTAATACCTCCCTTCTAAGCGTGCATGTGCCCATCCCTGATCTTTGTGCTGAAGACCTGGCCACTTATTCAGAGATAAAAACAGGCAGCAGGAAATAATCTCAGTCTCCAACCAGCTTCGATCCCCCTCCATCCCACACTTCTTGTTCTCTGTCTTCATTTGACCTTATACCAGAAGAAGTCACCAGGCTTCTATCATCTTCTCAACCCACGACCTACAGTAGTGAATCAATTCCCTCACCTCCACTGTCATTAGTCAACTAAATACAGTGTTTAACCTCTCTCTTCTGGCATCTTTCCATCGTCTTTTAAACATTGTATTATAACCCCAATACTAAAAATAAACGTCTCTTCACGCAACCTCTGCTGCTAACTACCAACCTGTCTCTAACCTCTCCTCTACAATCTAAAGAAACTGCCATTGCCAAAGTGTCTAACAGTCATCTGACAGCACAAAATAATGACAACTATTCTCTACTGATTCTTCTGGAGATCTCTGTAGCATTTTATATAGTAGACCACAAGCTCCTCTTCACCATGCTCAATTGGCCTTAAAGGGAACCTGTCACCAGGAAATTCACTGATAAACCATCCTTTTAGGGCTCACTCTGCTGAATATAACGATACCTTTCACTTGCTGATCTGTTGCTTTATTGTGGAGAAAAAGTACTTGTAATCCATATGCTAATGAGTCCAGTAGTTGTTATGAGTCCAGGGTTTTTTCTATTCAGAGCTGAAGCCCCTCCCCTATTCACTTCTTCAGATGTAAAAGGGGCGTGGTTTATTACATCCTTCATTCATTTTAATAATTGTTTATCACCCCATGAATAAACTAGCCCTTATTATAATTACTAACTTCAATAGTATATTCCTCCCCCTTTTTTTTTACCTTAGTAATATAATACCTCAGCATTCCGTTATTCATTTTCCCGCCAATTAATAAAATGAATGAATGATGTAATAAACCACGCCCCTTTTACATCTGAAGAAGTGAATAGGGGAGGGGCTACTGCTCTGAATAGAAAAAACCCTGGACTCATAACAACTACTGGACTCATTAGCATATGGATTACAAGTACTTTTTCTCCACAATAAAGCAACAGATCAGCAAGTGAAAGGTATCGTTACATTCAGCAGAGTGAGCCCCACCAGGCAGCATGCCGTACTTTTAGTCCGGCGGCCTCTCACCGTGTGCTGCCTCTGGACCTCTGCCCCGCCCCCATTATAGTCAACGGGGACGGAGCGGCAGTCCGGGGGCACACGTGAACTAGCGGCAGGACGGATCCGACAGGCTGTTCACCCACCAAAGCAGCCTGAGGGAACCCTTCGGCCGCTAGTGTGAAACTAGCCTAAACCTGATATTTCAGTCTCAGTCTGTGGTACTTTCATAACTCCAGGTAGGCATGACACCGTTTTGGGTTTATGTTTGTCCCAGATCTTTTCTTTTCTCTCCCATATAAAATTACTTGAATGCTCTCGTCTACACCTCAAGAACATCTCCAGAATCTGCCCCTTTCTCATGGTGGAAACAGCCAAAACTTACTGCTTTGATTTATTCTTGTCTTGACTTCTGTAGCACATTACTAATCTATCTTCCCCTCACTGAACTCTCCACCCTTCAGTCTGTCCTTAATGCAGCAGCCAGGCTCGTCCATCTGTCCACCCGCCATACTGATGCTACTAGTTGTGCCAGTCACATACAGTAGCTCTCCACTGTGCTGCACCTCCCTATATATACTCCCTCATTTCTGTCTACCACCCTACCGCAAGCTCCGTTCTGCCAAAGATCTAAGATTACAATCCTCCATAATTCGTACCTCTCACTTTCGTATTCGAGACTTTTTTCCGTTGCTGCACCAGCTCTCTGGAATGCACTGCCTGGACAATCAGGTCAATTCCCAACTTCTTTAGCTTCAAATGTGCCTCAAAAACACATCTTTTCAGGCAGGCTTATTATGTTCCCTAAACTGGCCGCTCCCTGTTTTATTCCCTCCTCCTCCTTCATTACCGAACACCATCTTCTGTAATCTGTACACTGAGTGCACTGGTTCATGCAACTCCGTCTGCACTGCTCTATCTAGTACAAAGGTGGCTGGACCACTCTATAAAACAATCTGCTGCCTTTTATTTTCCAAGACTGAGCGATTATTCGCTAGTGTGCTGGAAATACTAGGTGTCTGCATCAGGCAGCACTGCTATTAATTCCACGTGAGCCATCTATCCCATGGACCATCAGCTATGATCACAGTATAGAGGTCCGCTCGATATGTGTGCCGTCTAGTTTCTCTAATATGTGGTGGTCGGGTACCGCGGTATATTCTATCTGAGACTCCCATTGGACAGCGGGCTATTGCTGTATAATACTCCCCATATCCCATTGTGGATAACGGTGGGGCTTCCTTTTGGGATTGTTGGGGTCGCCTTAATCAAGACCCTGTTGTTGTTGTGTGAGGTCCAAATCAGCAGAAAGTACGAGCTCGGAGTGACTGCGACAGAGTCAGGGTGTGAAGCTGAAGCAATCACTGGTTTATTATACAAAGGCTACATCTTCTATATCATAAGAGCAATAAGAGGCATTTAGCCCATAGCTACCCCTCGCCCCGAAGGTTATAGAAACAAACTTGACATTAAAATAAAACTTCTGCTAATTACACACTTATCTCTGCACGACTTACTGGTACAGGACGCGCATCATAACTTGTTCTCCTGTTGTTAGTGCTTTTTCAGTAACTTGGCGTTCTTCCCCGAAGGTCCTGCCTGTCGTCTCTTCACACACATAAAGTAAGGGAAAGGGCAAACACGGCGGTGCAGATACAAAATGGATTCCTGACGCTAACAGGATCTTTCATATATATCTCCCAAGCCTCTGTCATAGGAGCTCAGTAACGTATTTTTCGGACTATAAAACTGAATGGACTATAAGAAGCACCAAGGATTTGGAGGAGAAAAGTAAGTAAAAAAAATATTCTTCATCAGACCTCCATTCTTCAGCCCCATCAGCCTTTAAATAGACCCCCAAGCATCCTCAGATTAAACCCGACCCATCAGCCGGAGATGCCCCCCCCCACATCTCCATCAGCTTTAGATAAGACGTTAAAAAGTAAATAAACTTAGTTTGCCTGCTCCGGATGGCACTGCCACTCACTGCTCCGGATGGCACTGCCACTCACTGCTCCGGATGGCGCCGCCACTCACTGCTCCGGATGGCACCGCCACTCACTGCTCCGGATGGCACTGCCACTTACTGCTCCGGATGGCACTGCCACTCACTGCTCCGGATGGCACTGCCACTCACTGCTCCGGATGGCACTGCCACTCACTGCTCCGGATGGCACCGCCACTCACTGCTCTGGCGGATGGCACTGCCACTCACTGCTCCAGATGGCACTGCCACTTACTGCTCCGGATGGCACCGCCACTCACTGCTCTGGCGGATGGCACTGCCACTCACTGCTCCAGATGGCACTGCCACTCACTGCTCCGGATGGCACTGCCACTCACTGCTCTGGCGGATGGCACTGCCACTCACTGCTCCAGATGGCACTGCCACTCACTGCTCCAGATGGCACTGCCACTCACTGCTCCCTGCTCTTCTTCTCTCCCACACTGCACGTTGCACAGTGTCAGGTCATAGTAAGTGCCTGCATCCTGACGCTGTACGCCGCATTGCAGAGCAGAGCCCGCAAGATGACCAGGAAGGGTGAGTACAGCTGTGCAGCACTTCCCTCACCGCTCCCTGCGCCTCCCGCATGCTGATGACTGCTTCCATATTGTAAGACGCACTGCCACTTTTCCATCACTTTTTTGGGGGAAGTGCGTCTTATAGTCCAAAAATACCATATATATTTTAGGCTACTTTCACACCTGCGCTTTTCCTTTCCACTATTGAGATCCATCATAGGATCTCACTACAGAAGGAAAACGCTTCCGTTTCATTCATTGTCAATGGGGACAAAACTGAACTGAAGGGAACGGAGCGCACCAGAATGCGTTCCGTTCCATTTCATTGCGTTCCCATGACGCACAAAAGAGCTGCAAGCAGCGTTTTTGAGTGCGTCCTGGGATGCGGAGCAAGACGGATCCGTCATGACTCACAACGTAAATCAATGGGGACGGATCCGTTTTTATTTGTTTTCTCAACAATTTTATTTTATTTTTAAAATAATTTTATTTTATATTTTAACCCCTTCCAGCTCAGTATATTTAAAGTGAGATCACATTTTGACAGGTTTTCTTCTACGATAATAATAATAATGAAAAAAATAACAGAACTAATTATTTTTTTCTCTTTATCTCCATTTTCTAACCTCTATAACCTTTTTGTAGTTATGTCTATGGAGCTGCCTAAGGGCTTATTTTTGGCAGGGAAATCTGTACTTTTAATTGATACCATTTTGGGGTGTGTATGACTTTTTGATCACTTTTTTTTTTGGGGGGGGGGGGGGACCAAATGATGTTTCTTTTTTTACACTTTTTAAAGTTCCTTTAGGGAAATTAATCATGCAATCTTTAGATCGCGTCTGTCATAGAGTCTATGAGAATTTCACTATGATCCTGTGGAGGGTCTTCATAGGAACATAGCTGGGGCAGCCTTGGATTATTCCGGAGGGCCAGTGCTGCTGCACACAGTATCCGGCTACCCCAAGCGCTGCCAGGCCCGGAAGAGCAAGGTCACAGGTTTTTTAGCTCTAAAATTCTGTGGTCACATTTAACCATGGCATCTGAGGGGTTAAACGTCTGTGATCGGCGTTATTGTCGATTGCAGACATTAGTCCCAGGTATCTGCTGTTGTGTAGGTAAAGATCTGCTGACAGATGCCCTTTAACCCCCTGTTGTTACAGAGGAATAAATGAGCATACCGTATACATAAGAGAAATAGCTGTCATGGAGGAGGATCATCAACATGAAGCACAGGTTAGAAGAGTCCTGGACACTGTCCCTGTAAATAGGACCATAGAAACCAACAAAAACACATTCCCCTCCAAACAGCGGGAATCAGGGATAGAAGAATACCCCAAGCCGGATACACTAAAGGCGCACACAATGTGAACAGGGCTGGAGGTGACTCTAAGAGGAGCACTTCTTCCTGCTATCGAGATGCAATATGGAGCATCCGGCCGCATGGATCTTACAGAGAAAAGGCGACCTAAGAGACTCCATAGTCCCTGACTGTACAGGGGCAGAAGAGCAGAGACGTCTACCTGGCGGTCAGTATTATTACCACCCTAGGGCTAGATTTAGGCTTTTTTTCCTGATGTGTTTTTTAATGCGGTGTTGGTTGCTGTTTCGGTGAGGATTTTCAATCCTGGTCATTATTAAATAGAATTCCTGACGTGGAATCTGCATCAAGAATGGACACGTCTTTCTTTCACGGTGCGGTCTTGGGAACATATCCGGTAAAAAGAAGCGCTGTATGGTTTAATATGTGGGTCCCCATGTTTTCATTTCTGCTCACGTCTGGAGTGCTGCGGTCTATTTTTGCTTGTGGTTATTTGGATCCTCAGTCGGGATTAAGTACGCTGGCAGCCATCTCTAATTCTCATCTCCATTTACTGGATATTTTCTGTGAGCCCCTGACAGCTCCATGAGAGGGACTGCCGCCCTGCTGGACAGGAACCTCTGAGATCTCTGAGACCCCCATCCGCCTCTGTAGGAAGAGTCATTAGAAGGACAGTTATGGGGGAGGGGTGCATGGCTTGCCGCTCATGTCTCCCTTCTGCTCCCAGGCTCCAGCACTGAACAGACCCTCCATCATCATTACTGTGGTGGAGAACAAGAAGCCCCAGAAGCCTCCTAAAGCCATTACTGCCTCCCAATCCCATCTTCACTGAATGCTCTGAAGCAGTACTCGTCTCTGCGCGCTTTACTTCACAGCTCCATGTTGGAAAGATGGCACCTGCTTCAGATCTCCCTCCCGGTGCTGCGACTCCCACAGGTTCCTCAGAGAGACCGACTGAGGAACCATTATCCCTCTCTTCTCTTCCCACTGACACTTCCCCCTCCAAGAGACACCAGCCAGATCGTCCCTCATTCACCATTACAGCAGCAGCCCTATAGCCGCCAACAGGCCCCAGAGACAGACTGGTCGCTGCTGCCCAGGACAAGGTGGGTGATCAGCACATCCCTCCTGATGGTCCTCAGGCTCTGCCTCCTCCATCGGGAGACCTCCTCTACTCCACTTTATTTGATAGTCTACAGATATCTTTTCATCTCCATCCCCCATTAGGGCTCATGCACACGACCGTATGTATTTTGCGGTCCGCATACACGGATCCACAAAAAATACCAGTAACAGTGCCTGTCCTTGTCCGCAAACAGGAACAGACTGTGGAACAGACTTGTGGACATAGGAAACGGGATGCACACAGTCATTTCCACTTTTTTTTAGCAGACCCTTTGAAGTTCATGGTTCCGCATACAGACTGCAAAAAAGAAAATATGGTCATTTGCATGAGCCCCAATTCTAGTGAAGGATCCCTGGGGACCCGGATCACACATCCCGGATACAACATTCAAATCTCTTTCAACCAAACAAGATTTCCAGCCCCTTATCTCAGAGGTCGGAGATGTGTGGATCTGAAATCCCTGAGGTCAGGGAGGATCTGAAAGCTATCACAGGCCGTACTGAACTAGAGGGCGACCCACTGTGAACTGAGAAGACCCCCGGAGGACACAGACAGCAGAGGCATCACTATAACTTAGGGGTTAGAGGTCTCCCTGATCCAACTGACTCTGAAAATGTCCTCGATACCCTTCAGGCTTCATTCAATCAAACCCTTGATTTTACTCCCTGATCCACCACTCAGAATAGTCCGAGCTCCAGGGCTGTGGCCCCTCAGGGAAGAACCTCTCAACCTGAAGATATTGCAGGTATTTATGGAACTGACCTCACTGTAGAAGAAAGTATCAGAAGTAGAGATGAGCGAACTTTGAAAAAAAGTTCAGCGTTCGGGTTGGGGTAATCGCCGCATCCCGTTATGGATTCCACTACCGCGGACTATCCCGGCATATGGAATCCATAAGGGGCGGCTTCCACCAACCCGAACCTTGGAAACGCCGAAGGATCTGGGGTGACGTCACCGTCATGTGATCAGTGCAGGGGGCGTGGCTCAGCACTGGATTTGATCCCGTGCACACTTGATTTTATCAGATACTTGGTTGTGGAGGTAAGGCACGGCTGTCTTGGAGAATTAGTGGCGGCTGGGAACAACATACTGCGGGACAGCCATGGACATCAGCTGTTTGAAGCTGTCTGTGTCCACCAGCCTGAATGACAGCATTTCAAAGGCCAGTAGTTTAGAAATGCCGGGATAGTCCGCTGTAGTGGAATCCATAACGGGATGCGGCAATTACCCGAACGCCGAACTTTTTTTCAAACTTTGCTCATCTCTAATGTGAAGCAAATCCCCTTCCTTATGGAGGATTAAAGGGCATCTGTCAGCAGTTCTGTCCCTATGTGTTCCAGCTTTGTCTAGCCAATTATAATACTGTCTGCTGTCTGGCAAAAGATAGATTATTTTCTGTGGTGAAATTCAATTGCCAAAATAGCAATCCCCTAAATCTGGTGTCCGAGCACTGGCTGGCAAACTATAATAGTGTCCGCCAAAACATATATTTTGTTCTGGGGTGAAATTCAATTGCCAAAATAGCAATACCATAAACCAGTGGTTTCAGCTGTGGCTGGCCAAGTTTCATAGTGTCCTGCAAAGGATATATTTTGTTCTGGGGTGAAATTCACTTGCCAAAATAGCAAATCCATAAATCTGGTGTCACAGCTGTGGCTGGCAAACTATAATATTGTCCGCCAAAACATATATTTTGTTCTGGGGTGAAATTCAATTGCCAAAATAGCAATACCCTGAATCTGGTGCTCCAGCTGTTGCAGGCCTAGTTTAAATCTGTCCGTAAAAGGATATATTTTGTTCTGGGGTGAAATTCAATTGCCAAAATAGCAATACCCTGAAACTGGTGTTCCAGCAGTTGCAGGCCAAGTGTTAATCTGTTCATAATAGGATACCTTTCATCCAGGGCCTAAATACTAGCCCTAAAAGAGATATTCCCCTAAATCAGTGGTTACTGCTGTGCCTGGATTAGTGTAATACGCTACATAAATAAATAGGCAGATAGTGTTAGGTGCCTGTAAAAAAGGCCTGAATTTGGAAATCAATACATTGGGCCAAATATTTTTTCTTATTGTGGTGCTTGGTGAACGGTAACAATGAGGAAAACATCTAGTAAGGGACGCGGACGCGGTCGTGGTGGTGTTAGTGTACCCTCTGGTGCTGGGAGAGGGCGTGGCCATTCTGCCACAGCCACACGTCCTAGTGAACCAACTACCTCAGGTTCCAGTACCCGCCAGAATTTACAGCGATATTTGGTGGGGCCCAATGCCGTTCTAAGGAT
Organism: Bufotes viridis; assembly: GCA_033119425.1. NCBI lineage: Eukaryota > Metazoa > Chordata > Amphibia > Anura > Bufonidae > Bufotes > Bufotes viridis. Next base: position 10,064,824 of record CM065589.1, on the reverse strand, counting down.
GGTAAGGCCTGAGCAGGTACAGGCGCTAGTCAATTGGGTGGCCGACAGTGGATCCAGCATGTTCACAACATTATCTCCCACCCAGTCTTCTGCAGAAAGCGCACAGGTGGCACCTGAAAACCAAGCCCATCAGTCTGTCACATCACCCCCATGCATATCAGGGAAACTGTCTGAGCCTCAAGTTATGCAGCAGTCTCTTATGCTGTTTGAAGACTCTGCTGGCAGGGTTTCCCAAGGGAATCCACCTAGCCCTTCCCCAGTGGTGGAAGACATAGAATGCACTGATGCACAACCACTGATGTTTCCTGATGATGAGGACATGGGAATACCACCTCATCGGAGTCCGCACGTCTCTGATGATGACGAAACACAGGTGCCAACTGCTGCGTCTTTCTGCAGTGTGCAGACCGAACAGGAGGTCAGGGAGGAAGACTGTGTGGAAGACGATGCAGGGGACGATGAGGTCCTAGACCCCACATGGAATGAAGGTCGTGCCACTGACTTTCATAGTTCAGAGGAAGAGGCAGTGGTGAGACCGAGCCAACAGCGTAGCAAAAGAGGGAGCAGGGGCAAAAGCAGAACAGCCGCCTCCAAGAGAGTTCGCCTGCTACTGGCCACCGCCACCAGGGACCGAGCACCCCAAAGGCAGCTTCAAGGAGTTCCCTGGCATGGCACTTCTTTAAACAATGTGCTGACGACAAGACCCGAGTGGTTTGCACGCTGTGCCATCAGAGCCTGAAGCGAGGCATTAACGTTCTGAACCTTAGCACAACCTGCATGACCAGGCATCTACATGCAAAGCATGAACTGCAGTGGAGTAAACACCTTAAAAGCAAGGAACTCACTCTGGCTCCCCTGCTCCCTCTTCTGCTGCTGCCTCGGCCTCTTCCTCCGCCTCGGGAGGAATGTTGGCACCTGCCGCCCACCAAACAGAGGATGTGCCACCGACACCACCACCTGCGTCACCAAGCATCTCCACCATGTCACACGGCAGCGTTCAGCTCTCCATCTCACAAACCTTGGAGAGAAGCGTAAATTCCCACCTAGCCACCCTCGAGCCCTGGGCCTGAATGCCAGCATTTCTAAACTACTGGCCTTTGAAATGCTGTCATTCAGGCTGGTGGACCTGAACAGCTTCAAACAGCTGATGTCCATGGCTGTCCCACAGTATGTTGTTCCCAGCCGCCACTACTTCTCCAAGACAGCCGTGCCTTCCCTGCACAACCAAGTATCCGATAAAATCAAGTGTGCACTGCGCAACGCCATCTGTGGCAAGGTCCACCTAACCACAGATACGTGGACCAGTAAGCACGGCCAGGGACGCTATATCTCCCTAACTGCACACTGGGTAAATGTAGTGGCGGCTGGGCCCCAGGCGGAGAGTTCCTTGGCGCACGTCCTTCCGCCGCCAAGGATCGCAGGGCATCATTCTTTGCCTCCTGTAGCCTCCTCCTCCTACTCGGCTTCCTCCTCCTCTGCTTCCACCAGCTCATCCAGTCAGCCACACACCTTCACCACCAACTTCAGCACAGCCGGGGTAGACGTCAGCAGGCCATTCTGAAACTCATATGTTTGGGGACAGGCCCCACACCGCGCAGGAGTTGTGGCGGGGTATTGAACAACAGACCGGCCAGTGGTTTCTGCCGGTGGGCCTCAAGCCCGGCCTGGTGGTGTGCGATAATGGCGAAATCTCGTCGCAGCTCTGGGACTAGCCGGTTTGGCGCACATCCCTTGCCTGGCGCATGTGCTGAATTTGGTGGTGCAGAAGTTCATTCACAACTACCCCGACATGTCAGAGCTGCTGCATAAAGTGCGGGCCGTCTGTGCGCGCTTCGGCGTTCACATCCTGCCGCTGCTCGCCTGTCTGCGCTACAGCGGAACTTCGGCCTTCCCGCTCACCGCCTCATATGCGACGTGCCCACCAGGTGGAACTCCACCTTGCACATGCTGGAGAGACTGTGCGAGCAGCAGCAGGCCATAGTGGAGTTTCAGCTGCAGCACGCACGCGTCAGTCGCACTGCGGAACAGCACCACTTCACCACCAATGATTGGGCCTCCATGCGAGACCTGTGTGCCCTGTTGCGCTGTTTCGAGTACTCCACCAACATGGCCAGTGGCGATGACACCGTTATCAGCGTTACAATACCACTTCTATGTCTCCTTGAGAAAACGCTTAGGGCGATGATGGAAGAGGAGGTGGCCCAGGAGGAGGAGGAGGATGAGGGGTCATTTTTAGCACTTTCAGGCCAGTCTGTTAGAAGTGGCTCAGAGGGAGGTTTTTGCAACAGCAGAGGCCAGGTACAAATGTGGCCAGCCAGGGCCTACTACTGGAGGACGAGGAGGATGAGGAGGAGGAGGAGGATGAGGATGAAGCAGGTTCACAGCGGGGTGGCACCCGACACAGCTCAGGCCCATCACTGGTGCGTGGTTGGGGGGATACGGAGGACGTGATAGGAAGATGCGCGAGTACAAGCGCACGCTGGTAGAAGCGCTCCTGAGAGCATTCCCAAATGTCACAGGGGAACAGGTGGAAGCCCAAGGCGAAGGCAGAGGAGGAGCAAGAGGTCGCCAACGCAGCTGTGTCACGGCCAGCTCCTCTGAGGGCAGGGTTAGCATGGCAGAAATGTGGAAAAGTTTTGTCTCCACGCCACAGCTAACTGCACCACCACCTGATACGGAGCGTGTTAGCAGGAGGCAGCATTTCACTAACATGGTTGAACAGTACGTCTGCACACCCCTCCACGTACTGACTGATGGTTCGGCCCCATTCAACTTCTGGGTCTCCAAATTGTCCACGTGGCCAGAGTTAGCATTTTATGCCTTGGAGGTGCTGGCCTGCCCGGCGGCCAGCGTTTTGTCTGAACGTGTATTCAGCACGGCAGGGCGTCATTACTGACAAACGCGGCCGCCTGTCCACAGCCAACGTGGACAAGCTGGCGTTCATAAAAATGAACCAGGCATGGATCCCACAGGACCTGTGCCTCCCTTGTGCAGAATAGACATTTATAACTGCCTCCCCTCAACCATGTATTCTTGTACTCCGGGGCACTTCTTTATTGAATCCTCATTTTTAACTTTACCATGATCTTGCTGGTGCAACCCAAAGTTGAATGAACCTCTCCTCTGTCTGGGTGGTGGGGCCGAAATAACTGAAAGTGGCCTTCTCCAGTGGTGGGTGATATGACGCATGATTCCCTTGCTGTGGGACCTCTCTCCTCTGTCTGGGTGCTGGGGCCTAAATAACTGAAAGTGGCCTTCTCCAGTGGTGGGTGATATGACGCATGATTCCTTGCTGTGGGACCTCTCTCCTCTGTCTGGGTGCTGGGGCCGAAATAACTGAAAGTGGCCTTCTCCAGTGGTGGGTGATATGACGCATGATTCCTTGCTGTGGGACCTCTCTCCTCTGTCTGGGTGCTGGGGCCGAAATAACTGAAAGTGGCCTTCTCCAGTGGTGGGTGATATGACGCATGATTCCCTTGCTGTGGGACCTCTCTCCTCTGTCTGGGTGCTGGGGCCGAAATAACTGAAAGTGGCCTTCTCCAGTGGTGGGTGATATGACGCATGATTCCTTGCTGTGGGACCTCTCTCCTCTGTCTGGGTGCTGGGGCCGAAATAACTGAAAGTGGCCTTCTCCAGTGGTGGGTGATATGACGCATGATTCCTTGCTGTGGGACCTCTCTCCTCTGTCTGGGTGCTGGGGCCGAAATAACTGAAAGTGGCCTTCTCCAGTGGTGGGTGATATGACGCATGATTCCTTGCTGTGGGACCTCTCTCCTCTGTCTGGGTGCTGGGCCGAAATAACTGAAAGTGGCCTTCTCCAGTGGTGGGTGATATGACGCATGATTCCTTGCTGTAGGACCTCTCTCCTCTGTCTGGGTGCTGGGGCCAAAATAACTGAAAGTGGCCTTCTCCAGTGGTGGGTGATATGACGCATGATTCCTTGCTGTGGGACCTCTCTCCTCTGTCTGGGTGCTGGGCCAGAAATAACTGAAAGTGGCCTTCTCCAGTGGTGGGTGATATGACGCATGATTCCTTGCTGTAGGACCTCTCTCCTCTGTCTGGGTGCTGGGGCCGAAATAACTGAAAGTGGCCTTCTCCAGTGGTGGGTGATATGACGCATGATTCCTTGCTGTGGGACCTCTCTCCTCTGTCTGGGTGCTGGGGCAGAAATAACTGAAAGTGGCCTTCTCCAGTGGTGGGTGATATGACGCATGATTCCTTGCTGTGGGACCTCTCTCCTCTGTCTGGGTGCTGGGGCTGAAATAACTGAAAGTGGCCTTCTCCAGTGGTGGGTGATATGACGCATGATTCCTTGCTGTGGGACCTCTCTCCTCTGTCTGGGTGCTGGGGCCGAAATAACTGAAAGTGGCCTTCTCCAGTGGTGGGTGATATGACGCATGATTCCTTGCTGTAGGACCTCTCTCCTCTGTCTGGGTGCTGGGGCCGAAATAACTGAAAGTGGCCTTCTCCAGTGGTGGGTGATATGACGCATGATTCCTTGCTGTGGGACCTCTCTCCTCTGTCTGGGTGCTGGGCCGAAATAACTGAAAGTGGCCTTCTCCAGTGGTGGGTGATATGACGCATGATTCCTTGCTGTGGGACCTCTCTCCTCTGTCTGGGTGCTGGGCCGAAATAACTGAAAGTGGCCTTCTCCAGTGGTGGGTGATATGACACATGATTCCTTGCTGTGGGACCTCTCTCCTCTGTCTGGGGGTGATATGACGCATGATTCCTTGCTGTAGGACCTCTCTCCTCTGTCTGGGTGCTGGGGCCGAAATAACTGAAAGTGGGCTTCTCCAGTGGTGGGTGATATGACGCATGATTCCTTGCTGTGGGACCTCTCTCCTCTGTCTGGGTGCTGGGCCAAAATAACTGAAAGTGGCCTTCTCTAGTGGTGGGTGAAATGACGCCTTATTCCTTGCTGTGGGACATCTCTCCTCTGTCTGGGTGGTGGGGCCGAAATAACTGAAAGTGGGCTTCTCCAGTGGTGGGTGATATGACACATGATTCCTTGCTGTGGGACCTCTCTCCTCTGTCTGGGTGCTGGGGCCTAAATAACTGAAAGTGGCCTTCTCCAGTGGTGGGTGATATGACGCCTTATTCCTTGCTGTGGGACCTCTCTCCTCTGTCTGGGTGCTGGGGCCAAAATAACTGAAAGTGGCCTTCTCCAGTGTTGGGTGATATGACGCATGATTCCTTGCTGTGGGACTTCTCTGCTCTTTCTGGGTGCTGGGGCCGAAATAACTTAAAGTGGCCTTCTCCAGTGGTGGGTGAAGTGACGCATGATTCCTTGCTGTGGGACCTCTCTCCTCTGTCTGGGTGCTGGGGCCTAAATAACTCAAAGTGGCCTTCTCCAGTGGTGGGTGATATGACGCATGATTTCTTGCTGTGGGACCTCTCTCCTCTGTCTGGGTGCTGGGGCCGAAATAACTGAAAGTGGCCTTCTCCAGTGGTGGGTGATATGACGCATGATTCCTTGCTGTGGGACCTCTCTCCTCTGTCTGGGTGCTGGGGCCTAAATAACTGAAAGTGGCCTTCTCCAGTGGTGGGTGATATGACGCCTTATTCCTTGCTGTGGGACCTCTCTCCTCTGTCTGGGTGCTGGGCAGAAATAACTGAAAGTGGCCTTCTCCAGTGGTGGGTGATATGACGCATGATTCCTTGCTGTAGGACCTCTCTCCTCTGTCTGGGTGCTGGGGCCAAAATAACTGAAAGTTGCCTTCTCCAGTGTTGGGTGATATGACGCATGATTCCTAGCTGTGGGACCTCCCTCCTCTGTCTGGTTGCTGGGCCGAAATAACTGAAAGTGGCCTTCTCCAGGGGTGGGTGATATAACACCTTATTCCTTGCTGTGGGACCTCTCTCCTCTGTCTGGGTGCTGGGGCCGAAATAACTGAAAGTAGCCTTCTCTAGTGGTGGGTGAAATGACGCCTTATTCCTTGCTGTGGGACCTCTCTCCTCTGTCTGGGTGCTGGGTCAGAAATAACTGAAAGTGGCCTTCTCCAGTGGTGGGTGATATGACACATGATTCCTTGCTGTGGGACCTCTCTCCTCTGTCTGGGTGCTGGGGCCGAAATAGCTGAAAGTGGCCTTCTCCAGTGGTGGGTGAAATGATGCATGATTCCTTGCTGTGGGACCTCTCTCCTCTGTCTGGGTGCTGGGGCCGAAATAACTGAAAGTGGCCTTCTCCAGTGGTGGGTGATATGACGCCTTATTCCTTGCTGTGGGACCTCTCTCCTCTGTCTGGGTGCTGGGCCAAAATAACTGAAAGTGGCCTTCTCTAGTGGTGGGTGAAATGACGCATGATTCCTTGCTGTGGGACCTCTCTCCTCTGTCTGGGTGCTGGGCCGAAATAACTGAAAGTGGCCTTCTCCAGCGGTGGGTAATATGACGCATGATTCCTTGCTGTGGGATCTCTCTCCTCTGTCTGGGTGCTGGGCCGAAATAACTGAAAGTGGCCTTCTCCAGTGGTGGGTGATATGACACATGATTCCTTGCTGTGGGACCTCTCTCCTCTGTCTGGGGGTGATATGACGCATGATTCCTTGCTGTGGGACCTCTCTCCTCTGTCTGGGTGCTGGGGCCGAAATAACTGAAAGTGGGCTTCTCCAGTGGTGGGTGATATGACGCATGATTCCTTGCTGTGGGACCTCTCTCCTCTGTCTGGGTGCTGGGCCAAAATAACTGAAAGTGGCCTTCTCTAGTGGTGGGTGAAATGACGCCTTATTCCTTGCTGTGGGACATCTCTCACTCTGTCTGGGTGCTGGGGCCGAAATAACTGAAAGTGGCCTTCTCCAGTGGTGGGTGAAATGACGCATGATTCCTTGCTGTGGGACCTCTCTCCTCTGTCTGGGTGCTGGGCCGAAATAACTGAAAGTGGCCTTCTCCAGTGGTGGGTAATATGACGCCTTATTCCTTGCTGTGGGACCTCTCTCCTCTGTCTGGATGCTGGGCCAAAATAACTAAAAGTGGCCTTCTCCAGTGGTGGGTGATATGACGCATGATTCCTTGCTGTGGGATCTCTCTCCTCTGTCTGGGTGCTGGGGCCTAAATAACTGAAAGTGGCCTTCTCCAGTGGTGGGTGATATGATGCCTTATTCCTTGCTGTGGGACCTCTCTCCTCTGTCTGGGTGCTGGGGCCTAAATAACTGAAAGTGGCCTTCTCCAGTGGTGGGTGATATGACACATGATTCCTTGCTGTGGGACCTCTCTCCTCTGTCTGGGTGCTGGGCTGAAATAACTGAAAGTGGCCTTCTCCAGTGGTGGGTGATATGACGCCTTATTCCTTGCTGTGGGACCTCTCTCCTCTGTCTGGGTGCTGGGGCCTAAATAACTGAAAGTGGCCTTCTCCAGTGGTGGGTGATATGACACCTTATTCCTTGTTATGGGACCTCTCTCCAATTGATATTGGTTAATTTTTATTTATTTTATTTTAATTCATTTCCCTATCCACATTTGTTTGCAGGGCATTTACCTACATTTTGCTGCCTTTTGCAGCCCTCTAGCCCTTTCCTGGACTATTTTACAGCCTTTTAAGTGCCTAAAAGTTTGGGTCCCCATTGAATTCAATGGGGTTCGGGATAAAGTTCGGGTCGAGTTCGGATCCCGAACCCGAACATTTTCGGGAAGTTCGGCCGAACTTCTCGAACCCGAACATCCAGGTGTCCGCTCATCTCTACTCTTGGCAGCTTAAGGCATCTGTGTTGGTCCCATGTCCATGTGCAGCATTACTGAGAAAAATGATGTTTTAATACATGCAAATGAGCCTCTAGGAGCAATGGGGGCGTTGCCGTTACACCTAGGAGCTCTGTTTTCTGTGCAACGGCTCTGCCCTCTGCACTTTGACAGAACCAGGCAGTAAAACTGTGACCCTTCCTGGTCCTGACCTCTCCTTAAATCTTACACTGGGTCGTGCGCTTCAGTATCCAGCACAGGAGCGGAACAGGAAAGACTGGACTCGTTAGCAGTTCTCTTCTCTACTGTGAATGTACTGCTGAAAGACCTGTGATGATGTCTCTGTCATGTGATCAGTGCAGGGGGCGGAGCTAGACAGGAGAGTCACTGATCACATGACGGTGACATCACCGCAGGTCCTTCAGCTCTGGCAGTGCAGCAGATACTAGGCAGGTCCTGGTCGGTAGTCAGGGCTCTTGTTCTCTCTGGTATCAGCCATTCCTCCAGCCTGCAGGTAAGATGAGCTGTGAGGAGACAGTGTGGTGGAGAGCTCAGACATGTCACCTCTGGAGATTCTCCTCCATTACACACAGGGAATCCTTCTCCGCTCCTCAGCTTAGTATGATGGGGGGAGGAGTAGTGGGGATAGTGGGAGTTGTCATCATTCAGTGCTGGATCAGAGAATCTGCTCCGTGTGAATGAGGTTTTTACCGCTAGGAGCTTAGATACACACGGAGCTCAGAGTCTCCTGCCTCCACACACTGCACTGCCAGGAGCTTAGATACACACTGCATTGCCAGGAGCTTAGATACACACACGGCTCAGAGTCTCCTGTCTCCACACACTGCACTGCCAGGAGCTTAGATACACACGCAGCTCAGAGTCTCCTGCCTCCACACACTGCACTGCCAGGAGCTTAGATACACACTGCACTGCCAGGAGCTTAGATACACACAGAGCTCAGAGTTTCCTGTCTCCACGTACTGCACTGCCAGGAGCTTAGATACACACGCAGCTCAGAGTCTCCTGCCTCCACACACTGCACTGCCAGGAGCTTAGATACACACTGCACTGCCAGGAGCTTAGATACACACGGAGCTCAGGGTTTTCCCGTCAGTGCAGCTTTATGAGGGTCTGAGTTTTGCGGGATGAGTTGTACTTTCTCTCGGCCTCATTATTGGGGACATGGGACTCACTGATTAACCTTTATAACTTTTTGTTTTTTTGGAGGAGGGATGAAGAAAACCAGCAATACGAGCCTTCTCCTGAATGAGCCACCGAGGATGGACGGGAAGGAGATCAGCAGAAGAATATTAGACCTCACCTTGGAGATCATCTCCCTGCTGAGCGGAGAGGTAAACTTCTCTAGATTTCTCTCCTCTGTATTGTATTCTGTAACAAGTCAGACATCGGGAAGGAGAATCCATCATAGGAAGTGATAGGAAGAGTCCGGGGTCCTGGAGAACGGCCCCCACACCTTCCAAGTGACGGAGAACCTGAAGATCAGCCCCCAGTATGGTGAGTGATGTATCATGTGACCAGTGACCAATAGTCATGTAGGAGCCATGAGGAGGTAAGTAGGCACGTTGTACCAGGAGGAGAGGCCGGAGGAGAGCACATGGCCCCTGAAGGGTTTATTGCCTAAGTGTCTCTCTCCATCCACAGGAGTACACAATAGTGAAGAAGACCTCGGGGGACTGTGTGACTCCCATCATCCATCTCCAGGAGTCAGGAGGGCGGAGCAGGACCCCTCACCCCATCACAGAGCCTCCCCCTCACCCCCTGATACATGAGCAGAAGATCCTAGAGCTCACCCACAAGATGATGGAGCTGCTGACTGGAGAGGTGACACTGCTGGGAATGCTGGGAAATTCTCCAGTAACAGCACTGGAGGGTCTGGGTGATGACGGTGTCATTGTGTTGTCAGGTTCCTATAAGGTGTCAGGATGTCACTGTCTATTTCTCCATGGAGGAGTGGGAGTATATAGAAGGCCACAAGGATCTGTACAAGGAGGCCATGATGGAGGAGCACCAGCCTCTTATATCACAGGGTAAGAGCCGTCATGTGCAGTGTATACACGTGTGTGCAGTGACATGTAATGGAGGAGCACCAGCCTCTTATATCACAAGGTAAGAGCCGTCATGTGCAGTGTATACACGTGTGTGCAGTGACATGTAATGGAGGAGCACCAGCCTCTTATATCACAGGGTAAGAGCCGTCATGTGCAGTGTATACACGTGTGTGCAGTGACATGTAATGGAGGAGCACCAGCCTCTTATATCACAGGGTAAGAGCCGTCATGTGCAGTGTGTACACGTGTGTGCAGTGACATGTAATGGAGGAGCACCAGCCTCTTATATCACAAGGTAAGAGCCGTCATGTGCAGTGTATACACGTGTGTGCAGTGACATGTAATGGAGGAGCACCAGCCTCTTATATCACAGGGTAAGAGCCGTCATGTGCAGTGTATACACGTGTGTGCAGTGACATGTAATGGAGGAACACCAGCCTCTTATATCACAAGGTAAGAGCCGTCATGTGCAGTGTATACACGTGTGTGCAGTGACATGTAATGGAGGAGCACCAGCCTCTTATATCACAGGGTAAGAGCCGTCATGTGCAGTGTATACACGTGTGTGCAGTGACATGTAATGGAGGAGCACCAGCCTCTTATATCACAGGGTAAGAGCCGTCATGTGCAGTGTATACATGTGTGCAGTGACATGTAATGGAGGAGCACCAGCCTCTTATATCACAAGGTAAGAGCCGTCATGTGCAGTGTATACACGTGTGTGCAGTGACATGTAATGGAGGAGCACCAGCCTCTTATATCACAGGGTAAGAGCCGTCATGTGCAGTGTATACACGTGTGTGCAGTGACATGTAATGGAGGAGCACCAGCCTCTTATATCACAGGGTAAGAGCCGTCATGTGCAGTGTATACACGTGTGTGCAGTGACATGTAATGGAGGAGCACCAGCCTCTTATATCACAGGGTAAGAGCCGTCATGTGCAGTGTATACACGTGTGTGCAGTGACATGTAATGGAGGAGCACCAGCCTCTTATATCACAGGGTAAGAGCCGTCATGTGCAGTGTATACACGTGTGTGCAGTGACATGTAATGGAGGAGCACCAGCCTCTTATATCACAGGGTAAGAGCCGTCATGTGCAGTGTATACACGTGTGTGCAGTGACATGTAATGGAGGAGCACCAGCCTCTTATATCACAAGGTAAGAGCCGTCATGTGCAGTGTATACACGTGTGTGCAGTGACATGTAATGGAGGAGCACCAGCCTCTTATATCACAGGGTAAGAGCCGTCATGTGCAGTGTATACACGTGTGTGCAGTGACATGTAATGGAGGAGCACCAGCCTCTTATATCACAAGGTAAGAGCCGTCATGTGCAGTGTGTACACGTGTGTGCAGTGACATGTAAGGAGGAGCACCAGCCTCTTATATCACAAGGTAAGAGCAGTCATGTGCAGTGTGTACACGTGTGTGCAGTGACATGTAACCATTATGCGGAACCATTATTTCAATGGGGCTGCAAGCAAAACGTAAATGAAGGATAGGACATTTCTGCAGGAGCCAAAAATAAGTGGTGTCGTGCCCTCGGGTGGAATCTGTGTTTTGCGCATCTGCAGACTGTAAAACACTTCCGGCTGTAAAGCTGAGAATTTGTCTTCTGTCAGTACTAGGCCTGCACAATATATCGCGAAAGCAATCGTAATCGCAATTAATCGCCATATCGCAATCTGCTGACCCAAAAATGCTGCAATTATATTACCGTATTTTTCGCTTTATAAGACACACTTTTCCCCCCCCAAAAGTGTGGGGGGGAATAGCAGTGCGTCTTATAAAGCGATGGTTGACTTTCTACGTGACACTGACACTGTATCCCTGGCCGCTATGCTGCACAGCGCGGCCAGCGATACATCAGTTACAGTGTGGGGAGGGGCTGGTGGAAAGTCGTTATTTTAAAGGGGACCTTTCACTGGTCCACAGTTTATTAGGCAAAGGTATGTACATGGAGAGCGGCACCCAGGGATGTCCCTGCACTTACTTGTATCCCTGGGTGCCGCTCCGTTCGTCCTGCTGTAGCCCCGGTACCGGCGCTCCTGCTTCTCCAATTTTGCCTGGGCGGAGACATCTTCTTCTGCCCTGGCGTCTCCTTCTCCCAGGGCTGGAGCGCTGGCAAATCGCAGCGCTCAGCTCATATTCAGGATATGATACCGGGGCTGACAGAGGACGAGACGGAGCGGCACCCAGGGATACAAGTAAGTGCAGGGACATCCCTGGGTGCCGCTCTCCATGTACGCATAGCTTTGCCTACATAAACTGTGGACCAGTGAAGGTCCTCTTTAATGAACACATGTTCTTTTATCTATTTTATTTATCGGTTCTGTGCAGCGCTATCAAAGAAAATGGCAAGTTTTGTATTTTGTACTTTTGCAGTAATGCAAATATGTATTTTATTTTTCAGTTCTCGAGTTCAGCATAACTACATTTCACATTATCAGTCATCTGTCTGCGCTTTTACCTTGAAAATCCAAGCAGATAGACCTCTAGCACAATTCCCTTAAAATATCACATCGCATATCGTTATCGCAATTTTTAGGGCCCTAATCGCAATCGCACAAAATTCCCATATCGTGCAGCCCTAGTCAGTACAATCCAGAAACTCTGCCGTTTTCTCTGGGCCAAAGCTCATTTAAAATAGAAAACTGTTTTGTGGTCAGATGAACCAAAATGTAAAACCTCCGGATGCTGTGGGGTTCCCCCATATGCAGATACGGAGGAGGCATGGTATTACTACTCTTGCACATATCACAGATAGGGGGTCTCTTTCTTCCTTCCAATGTTTACAGGCCCCTTATAATTTTTCCTAGTTATGTACTGTATAATTATCAACTGAAACATGCCTTCCGGGCACAATTTGGGGGGCTCGATCTGTTTTTCACCATTCCACTCCTTGAGGGTCTGGCGAGCAATAAAGACCTCAGGAAACCCCTGTTAGCATTTCATGGATATACCACCCGCAGTTTTACACCCATGCGAGGTAAAATATTACAGAAATGGCAAAGGGACATCCCAGATCCGGATGAGGATGATTGTAAGGCGCTCCAGACTGCTACAGAGACCAGATAATACGTGATAAATTTACACATAGGATTTATTATACCCCTCACAGACTTTATGTTATGGGGGCATTGCCTTTGGCTGAGTGTCCCAGATGGCGGGTGGCACGATGCTACACATGTTCTGGGACTGTAGAGTCTTACGGGCATATTGGAGAGAGGTTCTAGGGTTTATGGAGACTAATCTGACAAATATACTGCATCCCAAGGTTTGCCTCTCTGGGCTCGTTGATGACCTTCCTCTTACTGCGGCTTTACGCACCTTACTTAAACTACTGTTCTATTATACAAAAAAGGTTAACCTATACAATTGGAAACGCCCAAAGAGGCCCACCAAAACTGCCTGGCTCAGAGAGGTGAATATGGTACTCCCACTTTTTAAGCTTACCTATTTATCCCGAGGTTGTCCTGATAAATTTGACAAGATGTTGGGACCTTTGTTAAGGATTCCTCCCACTGGTTTGGGACCTTTGGTCTCTAGATTTTACTTCTTTTAGACGGTTGCACTCTGTAAAACTATGGATGCTGTGTTCTGCGGACTGAGGAGGAGATTGACCATCCAGCTTATCAGTGCACAGTTTAGAAACCTGCATCTCTGATGGTTTGGGATTACATTAGTGCCGATGGTGTGGGCATCTGTAATACATCAGTGATTGTGGAACCACCGTGCCAAGTAACCAGTTTGACATTGTGCCAAACCTTAAGGGCGTTATTCTGGCACCTCTCCAGTATTTACCCTTTATCCCCTGTACAGGGTGACCAGACCGCTACTTCCTGGGATGGCCCTAGTGTAGTTGGCAGCTGACCTTCAAGAATCAGGAACTCTGATGCAAACAGTAGGAGGATCTGGGACTTGAAAATGCACCCAAACCACAGACACAGTCTAAACAGGAACTAAGAATAGGTTCATGGGCCCTGGTACAAGAGATCTGGTAGCCCCCCCCCCCCCTTGTAGGTAAAAATTGAAATGAGCCCCACCTCCCATACCAAATTCTCAACCTAACCTAACAGAGCAGAGAAGGTAGAACTTGTATGAATGCTAAATTCTCTTCTAACAGCTGCTCGCTGAGGGTGCCGGGAGTCAGACCCCACCGCTGATCTGATATCGATGACCTTTCCTGAGGATAGTTCATTAATAGTAAAAAGCAGACATTAAAAAGAAATACTTGGAAAACATTACATACAGCTAGCTAGAAATCGTACAGGAGAATACAGCCCCACATATGTACCTCTGACATCCAGTGATGGCTCCTCTGTAGAGATGAGCGAACTTTGAAAAAAAGTCCGTTGTTCGGCGTTCGGGTGGTGGTAAGTCGGGCATCCCGTTATGGATTCCACTATAGCGGCATAGGGAATCCATAAGGGGCGGCTGCCACCAACCCGAACTGTTGAACATCGGAAGGACCTGGGGTGACGTCACAGTCATGTGATCAGTGCAGGGGCGTGGCTCAGCACGGGATCAAATCCAGCCCCCTGCACTGATCACATGACGGTGACGTCACCAAAGGTCCTTCCGATGTTCAACAGTTCGGGTTGGTGGCAGCCGCCCCTTATGGATTCCCTATGCCGCTATAGTGGAATCCATAACGGGATGCCCGACTTACCACCACCCGAACGCCGAACAACGGACTTTTTTTCAAAGTTCGCTCATCTCTACTCCTCTGATATAGATACTCTTTCCTCATCTTCTCCATTCAGACCAGACCACCATGATGCTTTCTTTCAGCCATCTCCTCTCTCTGCAGAGTTTGATAAACAGACATCTTAGTTTCCTACTTTTCCATCATCCTCCCACATTCAGAACACCCCATCCTGCCAACTCCAATACTGTATCCGCTGTGTTCCCCAATATTATACTGCAGAAACAGTCCTCCTGAAAAGTCCCACCAATAGAAATAATTATCTGCCAGAGTGCATAGTGTTAACAGTGTCCCCATTAGTAATAATGCCCCCATTGTCCTGTCAATGTGCCTCAGTACAAAAGACATACCCCCTTATAGTGTGCGCCAGTACAAAAAATACCCGCTTACCATTTCAGATCAGACTCCAAAACAGATCCTCAGATCAAACCTCTGATGAGACCCCCCCATCTCAGACCAGAACCCCGTTAGACCTACCGATTCCCATATGAGACCAGATTCTACATCAGACGCCCATTAGACCTCCAGACCCCTATTAAATATCAGACCAGACCTCCAGACCCCCCATAGCAAACCTCAAATCAGATTTTAACATAAATAAATATTCTTACCTCTCCTGCTGCCACTCTCCTGGTCCGGCGGTCTCTCAGCTCTCTTCTCTTCTAGCGGCCTGCGCTGCACAGTCACCTGACTGCCTGCAGCGTCTGGTCACAGTGCGCTCTGTACGTCCTGACACTGTAGGCAGCCAGGACACAGCAGTACGGGCCCCGAGAAGAGCAGGCAGGGTGGAGGGCTAATTATAGCGCTCACAGCGCTTCACTCCCGCACCTCCTGCAGACTAGTGAGTGCTTCCATAATGGAAGCGCTGCATCTTATAAAGGGAAAAGTACAGCGCCACTGGCTTAGGGGACTGGTTGCAACTGTGACTGCTGCGACCCCTATAACTATGCCAGTAAAAAATGTTATACTTTGTCTACTCTGTGGTTTGATGAAAAAAAAATCACAAATTACAATTTTTATCTGCATAGAGAATCCCTGTAAGAACTCTGAGGAAAAATTTATATTTTTCTTAATTTATAAAGTAGAAGATGAAGGCATCATGCAGCACTGTCAGACAGTGTTATAGAAATCTTTAAAAAGCGGGAATCACACTTGCAGTTTTTGTTACAGTTTTTTGAACCAAAGCCAAAAGTGCATTCGAAATGAATGACTTACCGTATTCACATCCAGCCTAATATGAACGTCATAAGTTTGTCTGCTCTATTGTTTGGGAAAAAAAATAACACATTCCAATTTTTATCTTCATAGAGAATCCAAATAAGAATTCTGAAGAAAACTTCATGTTATCATTAACTTATAATCTAGAAGATAAAGATATCATGCTGCGCTCTACAGGAGAAAACCTCATTACCCTTAATGGACATCCAGGACTTCACAGTACAGATCTGTCATATTATCCCTCTAATCATGAGGAACCTTTTCCTGACCAATCACAGATTGTTACCTCAAGTATAGGTCAGAAAGGGGGTAAAATGTTTCATTGTGGTAAAGAGTTCACAAAAAGCTCAGGTCTTTCTACACACAGAAGAATTCACTCAGGAGAGAAACTGTATTCATGTTCAGAATGTGGGAAATCTTTTGCACAAAAATCAGATCTTTTTACACATGCAAGAATTCACACGGGGAGAAACCATATTCATGTTCAGAATGTGGCAAATGTTTTACACGAAAATCAAATCTTGCTGAACATAAGAGAAATCACACAGGAGAGAAACCGTACTCATGTTCAGAATGTGGGAAACTTTTTACACATAAATCATGTCTTGTTACACATAAGAGAAGTCACACAGGAGAGAAGCCATATTCATGTTCAGAATGTGAGAAATCTTTTGTAGATAATTCAGGTCTTGTTAAACATAAGAGAAGTCACACAGGAGAGAAGCCACATTCATGTTCAGTATGTGGGAAATGTTTTACACAAAAATCAGATCTTGGTCATCACAAGAGAAATCACACAGGAGAGAAGCCATATTCATGTTCAGAATGTGAGAAATGTTTTACACGGAAAGCATATCTTGTTAAACATAAGAGAATTCACACAGGGGAGAAGCCATTTTCATGTTCAGAATGTGGCAAATGTTTTACACAGAAAGCATATCTTGTTAAACATAAGAGAATTCACACAGGGTAGAAACCATTTTCATGTTCAGAATGTGGCAAATGTTTTACAGATAAATCCCTTCTTGTTACACATGAGATAATTCATACAGGGGACAAACCATATTCTTGTTCAGAATGTGGGAAATGTTTTTCATCTAAATCAAGTATTTTTAACCATAAGGGAACTCATGTAGGAGAGATGCTGTATTCAGGTTCAGAATGTGGCAAATGTTTTAAGCAAAAATCATATCTTGTTAGACATGAGAGAACTCATATAGAAGAAAAGCCATATTCATGTTCCAAAATGAGTGAAATGTTTTACACGGAAATGACATCTTGTTAAAGATGAGCGAAGTCACACAGCAGAGAATCTGTAATATTGAAATGCTGTAAAAGCAAGATAAAATTTTAATCCTATGTTATTAACAAACATTAAAATTGGGGCTACAATACAACATGTGTCGCAAAACAACAGGTCACAGAATAGTCACACAACTTGTCTATAAATTGCTGTATTTTATATCTGCTGTTTGGCTGTAAAAAACACCAAAATTGCAGGCAAGATGCAGTTCTGCGTGACTTGCATTCCATGATGACCTTTATACAACCTGTGTCCAAAAATCCAAGTGTTGGACTTTTCGTGACCGCCAAAGCAACTCATATTGTAACCTCTTTGACAATCTTTAGATGCAGTATCACAATGTGACATTCTGATCTTCAGATTACATGACTTATGTCACCATTGGCTCGAGCCTAACAGCCTATAACCATGATTGTTTTTGGGTGGAATTATCTTGGGCCTGCCAGATGCCCAAATTATATTTATCTGAAGTCAACTGTGACTGAGATCCATAAAGAAAAAGTATTGTGGATGTAACCACCTAACTGTTCTGCCTGAGCTCAGCTCTGGCTGTGGGAAAGTACTTAACTGTTCTGCCTGAGCTGGGGTCGGGGGGGGGGGGGGGTTTAGCTGCTGATGTCTCCTTATTGGTAGCAGCTAGAAGCAAGAGCAAACAAGACCAAAATGACAGGTTTTCATACAAGTCCAAAATGACAGCTAAAGTCCATGATGAGTAGGAGATATCACTGTTAGAAATCGAAACAGGAATTATTGCGGGTAAAACCTGCTTTTACTTTCACCTTCCGCTACATTCACTGCTCCCTGATTTCTAACAGTGATATCTTCCCATGTAGTGAAGATAATGCTGTCTGGTATTGTTTGAAAGCTTGGAATGCCAGCTCCATATCTCTAGCAGGTACCAAGCCAGAGATATGAGCAGCTAAAGAGGCCGCCCCCCACCCCCTCCCCTTCAGTCTGGAGGAGGAGGGGGTCAGTTGAAGAGCTGACAGGCTGTAGAAAGGAAAAAATATAGAGACACGTGGCATTATCATCATTGTAGTGACCCACATAATAAAGATATGTTATTTATACCACACAGATAATAAGTTATTTAATACAATATATACATACCCCAAAATTGTTCCTAAAAAACCTACAACTAATCCTATAAAAAAATTAAAATAATAATAAATTTTAAAGTTATGACTGCTAAAACACAAAGGGGGAAAATATTATTAGGCCTTAAGGCTAAAATGAATTGTCACTAAGGGGTTAAAAGTACAATTGTGTCCCCTGAGTTGTTCGCCAACAAGATTTACTGCAGACACACATTAAAAATCTACGATAAATAAAAGTGACATTTTTGGGAGGGTTTTTTCAGTTCTGATAAATATTTGATATTCATTCAATCAGTATTATAAAGGGCATCTGTCAGCAGATTTGTACCTATATAATTGCCGTTACACCTAAAGGCTCTGCTCTCTGCTAAAGATGAGCAAAGTTTTAAAAATTTGATTTGGACGCTTCGCCAAATTTTTCCAATATAAATCGGCTATTTCCTGGCACTGTGCACTGCAGAAACATGCCTAGCTAGCCCATTGTGGTAGTGAAACAGTTACTGTACATCAGTATGACAGGCAGGTGACAGGCGTCACTCTTAGAATCAGTTTACACTTCACTTTTCACTTATTTGATCAGTTAAAGGTCAAAAACTGACCAAATAACTCAAGTGTGAACTCAAGCTTACAGGGCAATGTTAGCATCAGGTATAAAGAACCGTGAAGTGGCCCAAGATTCTACTGTAAAGTGAAAGAGCACACTCCTTTTACACCAACGTCAGCTGATTCCACATAGATTTCTACAGATCCTGTTCTGTTACACGCTGATACAAGTAGTGTCCCCCTGACAGAGTGAAGAAAGGTGTCAGCAGTAAGTTGGTGTTGACATTACTGTTTATTTTTCCCTTCTTCTGATCCCTCAGAAGAATAACCCCCAAAAAATGGATCCTGTCTTTTTAGCATCTGCCTTCACACGGTCAGTATTTGGTCAGTAATTGATCAGTATTGGTAAGGCCAAAAAAACAGGAGTGGATCCAAAACAGATATAACACCTGATGGGAATATTTGCATGTCTTCGGCATTTTGGACCCACTCCTTTTTTTGACTTCCAAACATGATCAAATTCTGATGCAAAATATTGATCGTGTGATAGAGGCCTTACGGAAGCTCCAAAGACAGGATCCGTTGTGTTTTCATTTTTTTGTTATTCTGACAGATCAGAAGAAGGGTAAAATAAATGGTGATATCAACAAGACCATACAGGGACACTGGTGGCCCTGTCATAGAATGGTGAGGGTGGCAACAGAGAGAGGAGTCAACACAGTTGCCCAGTCACATAGTGGGGGGAGTGGAGACAGCATGAGGGGTCAATATAGTGGGGAGGTGGGGAGCAACAGCAGTGGCAGTAACAGCACAAGATGGTGGTTGGCAGTAGGAGAAGTGCAACGGACGCCTCACCCCCGGGTCTCTATGTCGCGTCCCAGGTATAGTAGAAATGCAGAGTGCTGTAGTGCGGCCTAAATGTCTCTTTATTTGTCACAGTGCTCTTACCTGGATACTGCTGAGCCCAGGCTTTGGCTCCAAAGCAAAAATAAGGGGAAATAATTGAGGGATTTGAATAACTTGAGTCCAGACCTTGAGATGAAATTCAATTATAGCTTTACTTTGACTAAACGTTTCTTCAAACAGTTTACAGGCTTTGTCTTGGTTCCAGCAGGCTTTAGTATTAAACTGGCAGGCAAACTCAACTCTGCTATATCCTTCTCTCGCTCTACTATATCCTTCTCTTACTCTGCTGTACTGACAAGCTGACTGGATAACTTGGCTTCTTCTTTATGCTTTCACTTTTTAGTCAGACTTATCCTCAGCCAAGGAATAGGTTAAAATCCTGGCAGCTCCAACATGGAGTCTCAACCAGCACAAACCAGAACTGTCCCACCTCCTTCTAGTAGCAAGCAGGACTGGCCCACTTCTGACCAAAGGCGGGAAGAATGGAATGGTGAGTTCCATTCTATCTAACTATAGCTCTGCCATGTTTGCTGCCACCTGCTGGTGAACCAGGTAAATTACATTTATAACAGTTACATAACAATATTATAGATACACATTGTGTTGAACCTGGAACAGAATACATAGATGACATTGTGTTAGCCCAATAAAGATAGTAGAAGGGTGCAGGAGTGGTAACAACTCTCTGGGGTGTTACAGAAGATGGCAGCAGGCGGGTGGCAGCATCAGAATAGTGGTGGAAGCATGTGGCCAGAGGTAACAGTCCCTTTTTCATAATTTTCTGGTGTGGCAGCACACTGCAGTCAGAACATTACTGGCTGTTCTGACTCCATATCCGGACATTAAGTGTTGTGTGCAGTGGCTCCATGTTATTAGGGCAGACTGTACTGAACTGTGTATTTACTTCAGGTTCTTATCAGTGATAAACTCAGCTCGTCAGGAATGTGTGAAGAATACAGATTAATTTATTCCAAGCTGAAATCTTGTAGTTATGCACCAAAACAGTAGATGAAAAGATGATAAATTGGCAGTGTTGAGCAGCACATTAAAACACTAGTGCAGATATAACATAAAATTGCTACTCCTGGCAAGAAGGAGGGAGGGAGCAGCAAGAACAGGGCAACAAAACGGAGACAAGAGGGACAAACTTATGTAGCAATACAATGCAATACAGAGATGACATTAATGATAATGAACCATGAAGACATGACCCTGCCAGAAAGATCTAGTCTGATGCATCAGACACCAACGTGTGGAAATCCTGGCTGATCCATGCCTGATTCATCTTTAGAAAGGTTAATCGCTCAACATTTCCTGTTAAAAGGAGAGTTCTCTTTGGTATAACCGCCTCAGCCCCCCTAGCCTAAACCCCCTTAATGACCAGGCCACTTTTTACAAGTCTGCACTACACTACTTTCACCGTTTATTGCTCCGTCATACAACTTACCACCCAAATGAATTTTACCTCCTTTTCTTCTCACTAATAGAGCTTTCATTTGGTGGTATTACATTGCTGCTGACATTTTTACTTTTTTTGCTATTAATCAAAAATGTCCGAAATTTTTGCAAAAAAATGACATTTTTCACTTTCTGTTGTAAAAATAATAAATAAAAATACATTTCTATATTAATTTTTCTCTAAATTTATTGTTCTACATGTCTTTGATAAAAAAAAAGTCCAATAAGTGTATATTTATTGGTTTGGGTAAAAGTTATAGCGTTTACAAACTATGGTGCAAAAAAGTGAATTTCGGCATTTTGAAGCAGCTCTGACTTTCTGAGCGCCTGTCATGTTTCTTCAGGTGCTAGAATCGCAGGAAAGTATAAATACCCCCCAAATGACACCATTTTAGAAAGAAGACACCCCAAAGTATTCTCGGAGGGGCATGGCGAGTTCATGTATCATTTCATTTTTTTTCAAAGGTTAGCAGAAAATGACACTTTCTGAGAAAAAAAAAAAAAAGTTTCCATTTCTGCTAACTTCTGGCAAAAAAAAATAAAAATCTCAGACGGACTCACTATGCCCCTCAGTGAATACCTTGGGGTGTCTACTTTCCGAAATGGGGTAATTTGTGGGGTGTGTTTACTGTTCTGGCATTTTGGGCAGGGCTAAATTGTGAGCAGCCATGTAAAACCTAAAGGTACTCGTTGGAATTTGGGCCCCTTTGCGCACCCAGGCAGCAGAAAAGTGTCACTTATGTGGTATCGCCGTACTCAGGAGAAGTAGGGCAATGTGTTTTGGGGTGTATTTTTACATATACCCATGTTGGGTGAGAGAAATATCTCTGTAAATTGTCAACTTTGTATAAAAAATTTAAAAAGTTGTCGTTTACAGCGATATTTCTCACACAAAGTATGGTATATATAAAAATACACCCCAAAACTCATTGCCCTACTTCTCCTGAGTACGGCAATACCACATGAGTGACACTTTTTTGCAGCCAAGATGCGCAAAGGGGCCCTAAAACCAATGAGTACCTTTTAGGATTTTACAGGGCATTTTTACGCATTTTTCTTCTCACGCTTTAGGGCCCCTAAAATGCCAGGGCAATATAAATACCCCACATGTGACCCCATTTTGGAAAGAAGACACCCCAAGGTATTCCGTGAGGGGCATGGCGAGTTCATAGAAGATTTTTTTTTTGGCACAAGTTAGCGGAAATAGATTTTTTATTGTTTTTTTCTCGCAGTCTCCCTTTCTGCTAACTTTTGACAAAAAGTTCAATTTTTCATGGACTCACTATGCCCCTCAGCGAAAACTTTGGGGTGTCTTTTTTCCAAAATGGGGTCATTTGTGGGGTGTTTGTACTGTTCTGGCATTTTGGGCGGGGCTAAATTGTGAGCAACCCTGTAAAACCTAAAGGTACTCGTTGGACTTTCGGCCCCTTTACGCACCTAGGCTGCAAAAAAGTGTCACTCATGTAGTATCGCCGTACTCAGGAGAAGTAGGGCAATGTGCTTTGGGGTGTATTTTTACATATACCCATGTTGGGTGAGAGAAATATCTCTGTAAACTGACAACTTTGTATAAAAAATAAAAAGTTGTCGTTTACGGCGATATTTCTCACACACAGTATGGTATATATAAAAATACACCCCAAAACTATTGCCCTACTTCTCCTGAGTACGGCGATACCTATGGTGACACTTTGCAGCCAAGATCGCAAAGGGCCCTAAAACCAATGAGTACCTTTAGGATTTTACAGGCCATTTTACGCATTTGGATTCTCACGCTTCAGGGCCCCTAAAATGCCAGGGCAGTATAAATACCCCCAAATGACACCATTTTAGAAAGAAGACACCCCAAAGTATTCTCGGAGGGGCATGGCGAGTTCATGTATCATTTCATTTTTTTCAAAGGTTAGCAGAAAATGACACTTTCTGAGAAAAAAAAAAAAAAAAGTTTCCATTTCTGCTAACTTCTGGCAAAAAAAATAAAATCTTAGACGGACTCACTATGCCCCTCAGTGAATACCTTGGGGTGTCTACTTTCGAAATGGGGTAATTTGTGGGGTGTGTTTACTGTTCTGGCATTTTGGGCAGGGCTAAATTGTGAGCAGCCATGTAAAACCTAAAGGTACTCGTTGGAATTTGGGCCCTTTGCGCACCCAGGCAGCAGAAAAGTGTCACTTATGTGGTATCGCCGTACTCAGGAGAAGTAGGGCAATGTGTTTTTGGGGTGTATTTTTACATATACCCATGTTGGGTGAGAGAAATATCTCTGTAAATTGTCAACTTTGTATAAAAAATTTAAAAAGTTGTCGTTTACAGCGATATTTCTCACACAAAATATGGTATATATAAAAATACACCCCAAAACTCATTGCCCTACTTCTCCTGATACGGCAATACCACATGAGTGACACTTTTGCAGCCAAGATGCGCAAAGGGCCCTAAAACCAATGAGTACCTTTTAGGATTTTACAGGGCATTTTTACGCATTTTTCTTCTCACGCTTTAGGGCCCCTAAAATGCCAGGGCAGTATAAATACCCCACATGTGACCCCATTTTGGAAAGAAGACACCCCAAGGTATTCCGTGAGGGGCATGGCGAGTTCATAGAAGATTTTTGGCACAAGTTAGCGGAAATAGATTTTTATTGTTTTTCTCGCAAGTCTCCCTTTCTGCTAACTTTTGACAAAAAGTTCAATTTTCATGGACTCACTATGCCCCTCAGCGAAAACTTTGGGGTGTCTTTTTCCAAAATGGGGTCATTTGTGGGGTGTTTGTACTGTTCTGGCATTTTGGGCGGGGCTAAATTGTGAGCAACCCTGTAAAACCTAAAGGTACTCGTTGGACTTTCGGCCCCTTTACGCACCTAGGCTGCAAAAAGTGTCACTCATGTAGTATCGCCGTACTCAGGAGAAGTAGGGCAATGTGCTTTGGGGTGTATTTTTACATATACCCATGTTGGGTGAGAGAAATATCTCTGTAAACTGACAACTTTGTATAAAAAAATAAAAAAGTTGTCGTTTACGGCGATATTTCTCACACACAGTATGGGTATATATAAAAATACACCCCAAAACACATTGCCCCACTTCTCCTGAGTACGGCGATACCACATGAGTGACACTTTTTTGCAGCCAAGATGCGCAAAGGGGCCCTAAAACCAATGAGTACCTTTAGGATTTTACAGGCCATTTTTACGCATTTGGATTCTCACGCTTCAGGGCCCCTAAAATGCCAGGGCAGTATAAATACCCCACATGTGACCCCATTGTGGAAAGAAGACACCCCAAGGTATTCCGTGAGGGGCATGGCAAGTTCACAGAAAAAAAAAAATTTGGGCACAAGTTAGCGGAAATTGATATATATATATATATTTTTTTTTTTACAAAGTCTCAAATTTCCACTAACTAGTGACAAAAAATAAAATTTCACATGAACTCACCATACCCCTCACGGAATACCTTGGGGTGTCTTCTTTCTAAAATGGGGTCACATGTGAGGTGTTTGTACTGCTCTGGCATTTGAGGGTCTCATAATCATTACGTATGGCCAGCATTAGGAGTTTCTGCGATTCTCCTTATCTTGAGCATACGGGTAATGAGATTTTTTTTTTCCGTTCAGCCTCTGGGCTGAAAAAATAAAAAATGAACGGCACAGATTTCCTCATTCGTATCGATCAATGTGGATGAAAAAATCTCTGCCAAAAAATGTGCAAAAAAAAAAAAAAAGTAGTTTTCATTCACTCAGTTTTCCATTCACACGTCCGCAAAAATGTCCGCATCTATTCCGCAATTCTGCGGAATAGATGTGGACCCATTCAGTGTGAATGGGGCCGGCGGTGATGCGGAGAGCACACTATGTGCTCGCCTCATCAGCATTTGCGGAGCTGCGGCCTCAAACTTCCGGGTGTCGGCCCCCAAACATCCGGCCGCAGCTCCGCAAAAGATAGAGCATGTCCTATTCTTGTCTGCAATTGCGGACAAGAAAAGGCATTTTCTATATAGTTCTGGCAATGTGCGGATCCGCAAAATGCGGAAAGCACATTGCCATGGATCCGCAAAACACATACGGACGTCTGAATGAGCCTTACAGGGGGTGATTAGTGACAGGGGGGTGACATGGGGTGATCAGGGGTTAATCGGGGGTTAATCAGGGGTTAATCAGTGACGGGGGGGGTGGATGGATGGGGGCGTCTGTGTGGTGATTGGTGCACTTACAAAAGTTTCTTTGGTGGTCCCAAGCAAAAGGGACCACCAAAGGAACGAACCGCAAGCATATCAGACGCTGTTAACAAAACAGCGTCTGATATGCGATTTTTAACTTCTACAGCCTGCCAGCGCACGATCAGCGCTGGCAGACTGTAGTTATAGTTCTCCCCGACGCGTTCACAGGAAATCTCGCGTCTCGTGAGATGACGCGCCCGCGCGTCTAGGAGGAACAAACCGACTGCCGCCAGGACGCAATCCTGCGTTCGGCGGTCGGGAAGAAGTTAAAAAACTAAAAAAAATTAAAAAATACACATCATGGGTGTCGCAATGTGCGAAAACACCCATAGTATAAAAATCTAAAAAAATATTCCCCATATGTCAAACAGCAAAAAAACCCCAGAAAAAAGCGTCCAAATGGCGAATTCGCTATTTTTGGTCGCTTCATTTTCCACAAAAAATTACATAAAAGGTGATCAAAAAGTCATACACACCCTAAAATGGTATCAATAAAAAGATAAGATTATGACGCATAAAATTACAAAAAAGTTATAGGGGTCAAAACATGGTGACAAAAAAGTAAAACTGATTTTTTTCAGTTTTTTTCCGGTCCTTAAAGGGTTAAATATGTGAAAATGGCAGTACTTGATTTAGACTGTAATAATAGCAGCTGTTTATCTGTTTTTCAATGGCTGAAATCTAATTGGCTGTTGAGGAAACCACAAGATGTTGGCTTGAAATGGTCCGGGGGGTGGTCACCTGGTGGTCCGGGGGGAGTCATCTATTGGTCCGGACGGGTGCACCCATGGGTCCGGGCGGGTGCACCCAAGGATCCGGGCAGGTGCATTTATAGGTCTGTGCGGCTGCACTCATGGGTCTGGGCGGTTGCACCCTTGGGTCTGGGCGGGTGCACCCAAGGGTCCGATCGGGTGCACCCAAGGGTCCGATCGGGTGCACCCAAGGGTCCGATCGGGTGCACCCATGGGTCCGGGCGGATGCACCCATGGGTCCGGGCGGGTGCACTCATGGGTCCAGGCAGGTGCACCCATGGGTCCGGGCCGGTGCACCCATGTGTCCGTGCGGGTGCACCCAAGAGTCCGAACGGGTGCACCCAAGGGTCCGGGCGGGTTAACCCGTGAGTCTGGGCGTGTGCACCCATGGGTCCGGGTGGGTGCACCTAAGGGCCAGGGTGGGTGCACCTAATGCCTTTATATTCACCCAGGGACCAACTGCACTAAGCTTGAAGACCCTGCCATTAACAGTGTAAAAATGGCAGCAATTTGAATATTCCCTTTAACCACTTGAAGACCACAGGTTTATACCCCCCTAGTGACCAGGCCCTTTTTTACAAATCCGCACTACACTACTTTCACCGTTTATTGCTCCGTCATGCAACTTACCACCCAAATGAATTTTACCTCCTTTTCTTCTCACTAATAGAGCTTTCATTTGGTCGTATTTCATTGTTGCTGACATTTTTACTTTTTTTGCTATTAATAAAAATTTAACGACATTTTGCAAAAAAATGACATTTTCACTTTCTGTTGTAAATTTTTTTAAAAAAACTACATTTCTATATAAATTTTTCTCTAAATGTATTGTTCTACATGTCTTTGATAAAAAAAAGTCCAATAAGTGTATATTTATTGGTTTGGGTAAAAGTTATAGCGTTTACAAACTATGGTGCAAAAAAGTGAATTTCGGCATTTTGAAGCAGCTCTGACTTTCTGAGCGCCTGTCGTGTTTCTTCAGGTGCTAGAATGCCAGGAAAGTATAAATACCCCCAAATCACACCATTTTAGAAAGAAGACACCCCAAAGTATTCGCGGAGGGGCTTGGTGAGTTCATGTATCATTTCATTTTTTTCACAAGTTAGCGGAAAATGACACTTTCTGAGGAAAAAAATAATAATAAAGTTTCCATTTCTGCTAACTTCTGGCAAAAAAAAAAAATCTCATACGGGCTCATTATGCCCCTCAGTGAATACCTTGGGGTGTCTACTTTCCGAAATGGGGTCATTTGTGGGGTGTTTGTACTGTTCTGGCATTTTGGGCGAGGTTAAATTGTGAGCCGCCATGTAAAAGCTAAAGGTACTCATTGGTTTTAGGGCCCCTTTGCGCACCAGGCTGCAAAAAGTGTCACTCATGTGGTATCGCCGTACTCAGGAGAAGTGGGGCAATGTGTTTTGGGGTGTATTTTTACATATACCTATGTTGGGTGAGAGAAATATCTCTGTAAACTGACAACTTTGTATAAAAAATTTAAAAATTGTCATTTACAGAGATATTTCTCACACCAGCAGGGGTATATATAAAAATACACCCCAACACATTGCCCACTTCTCCTGAGCATGGCGATACCACATGTGTGACACTTTTGCAGCCTGGCACAAAGCCTAATTCAATGAGTACCTTTACGATTTCATAGGGCATTTTTACACATTTGGATTCCAGACTTCTTCTCACGCTTTAGGGGCCCCTAAAATGCCAGGGCAGTATAAATACCCCACATGTGACCCCATTTTAGAACGAAGACACCCCAAGGTATTCCGTGAGGGGTATGGTGAGTTCATGTAAAATTTTATTTTTTGTCACAAGTTAGTGGAATATGAGACTTTGTAAAAAACAAAATAAAAAAAATAAAAATATATCAATTTCCGCTAACTTGTGCCAAAAAAAAAAAATTCTGTGAACTCGCCATGCCCCTCACGGAATACCTTGGGGTGTCTTCTTTCCAAAATGGGGTCACATGTGGGGTATTTATACTCACCTGGCATTTTAGGGAACCTAAAGCGTGAGAATCCAAATGCGTAAAAATGCCCTGTGAAATCCTAAAGGTACTCATTGGTTTAGGGCCCCTTTGCGCATCTTGGCTGCAAAAAGTATCACTCATGTGGTATCGCCGTACTCAGGAGAAGTAGGGCAATGTGTTTTGGGGTGTATTTTTACATATACCCATGCTGGGTGTGAGAAATATCGCTGTAAACAACAACTTTTTAAATTTTTTTATACAAAGTTGTCAGTTTACAGAGATATTCTCTCACCCAGCATGAGTATATGTAAAAATA
This sequence comes from Bufotes viridis, assembly GCA_033119425.1. Taxonomy (NCBI): domain Eukaryota; kingdom Metazoa; phylum Chordata; class Amphibia; order Anura; family Bufonidae; genus Bufotes; species Bufotes viridis. The sequence goes on along the minus strand of CM065589.1, from coordinate 10,036,576 downwards.
CACCCCAAACACACTGCCTACTCTCCTGAGTACGGCGATACCACATGTGTGACACTTTTGCAGCCAAGATGCAAAGGGCCTAAAACCAATGAGTACCTTTAGGATTTCACAGGGCATTTTACGCATTTGGATTCTCACATCTTAGCACCCTAAAATGCCAGGTGAGTATAAATACCCACATGTGACCCCATTGTGGAAAGAAGACACCCAAGGTATTCTGTGAGGGTATGGCGAGTTCACAGAAAAAAATAATTTTTGACACAAGTTAGCGGAAATTGATATATATATATATTTTTTTTTACAAAGTCTCATATTCCACTAACTTGTGACAAAAATAAAATTTTACATGAACTCACCATACCCCTCACGGAATACCTTGGGGTGTCTTCTTTCTAAAATGGGGTCACATGTGGGGTGTTTGTACTGCCCTGGCATTTTAGGGGTCTCCATAATCATTACACGTATGGCCAGCATTAGGAGTTTCTGCGATTCTCCTTATATTGAGCATACGGGTAATGAGATTTTTTTCCGTTCAGCCGCTGCGCTGAAAAAAAAATAAAATGAACGGCACAGATTTTTCATTCGCATCGGTCAATGTGGATGAAAAAATCTCTGCCAAAATCAGTGATTGCGGTGCGGTGGGCGCTAGCTAACTAACAAGTAGCTAACTAACTGGCGGTGATAACGGGACCCTTATGCCCCATTCACACGTCCGAAATTCTGTTTGCGGAGCGGAATTGCGGACCCATTCATTTCTATGGGGACAGACTTTGTCCCTTCGGATCGGAATTACGGATCCGCGCTTCCGAGTCTGCACTTCCGTTCATAAAAATATAGAACATGTCCTATTCTTGTCCGCAATTGCGGACAAGAAAAGCATTTTCTATATAGTTCTGTCGCGGATCTGCAAAATGCGGAAGCGCATTGCCGGTGTCCGTATTTTGCGGATCCGCAGATCCATGGATCCGCAGATCCATGGATCCATAAAACACATACGGACGTCTGAATGAGCCTGTAGGGGGTGATTAGTGACAGGGGGGTGACAGGGGGTGATCAGGGGGTGACATGGGTGATCAGGGGTTAATCAGTGATGGGGGTGGGGGGGTGTGTGTAGTGATTGGTGCACTTTTCCTATGTTTCCTCTGGTGGTCCCAAACAAAGGGACCACCAGGCGAGACAGACAGCAGGCATATCAGACGCTGTTTAAAAAACAGCGTCTGATATGCGATTTAAATGCGGTTTTTCGCATCTACAGCCTGCCAGCGCATGATCAGCGCTGGCAGGCTGTAGTTTCAGTTGTCCCGGCTCCGATCACATGAGCGCGCACGCACGGCGCGCGCGTTCATGTGAAATCTCGAGTCTCACGAGATGGCGCCGATAGGCGGCAGTGAGACCTGAGAGAGCCGCCGCGCTGACGCCCATCGGCGTTAGCGTGGCGGCAAGTGGTTAATTAGCAATAGCTAATATTTGGCTGTTATAAGCTCCGCCCACTTTCCCAAACTTTAAGCCAAATCACTAAGTAATGGTCTGGGCCTTAAAACTATGAGAATGGCAGTACAGTATATGAACGTTTTACATTGAAGGTGAAATACTGTGGCCTGTGAGGTAAAGGCATTTATCCAATCAGATGGCTGTTACCAGGATAGAGACACATCAGACTGTGATTGGTTTTCTGTGACTCCGCCCACTTTTTTTCAACCAATCAGTCAGCTGTGTCTCTTCTCTATCCTGGTAACAGTCATCTGATTGGATAAATGCCTTTACCTCACAGAGCACACTATAAAAGCATCTGTCACCTGTCATTCTGTGTTGGTTAGAGAGAGAAGAGAGATTTGGTGAGTTTGCTGTCATTTGTGAGTCAGTCAGCTAATAGTGGTAATGCAGTGCTAGGGGCATTAGATATGATGGTTTATAACACTTTTACAAATGCCTTTGTCAGTATGAGAGGATATTTTTACATCTGAAGTTTTTTCACTGGTGTTAATAGGAGTTTACTGTCTATGAGGGAAGTGAATGGTTTCCCTCCCTTTCTATGACATAGCAGTCTCTAATATGGATGTGAACACCACTATTACCATGACATTCATAGAAAGCTATTATATCTGATCAATTGCTGCCATTGTAAATGAGTTCATTACATGTGAGGAAAAATAATTATTTGAAATATTTCCCATTTTTCTCTATTAGGCCTTGTTCACACATCAGTTTTTTGATCAGTTATTTCCATCAGTTATTGGGGGCCAAAACCAGGAGTGGAGGCTACACAGGGCTAAAGTGTAATGGAAAGATCTGGACCTATTCTGTGTTTTCGACCCACACCTGGTTTTGGCTCCCAATAACTGATAGAAATAACTGATCAAAAAACTGATGTGTGAACAAGGCCTTATCTGTATATTCTCTGACCATGTATTGTGTGAGAGCAAAAACAATATCTGTACTTCCAATGTGTGCAGTTTTCTTTTTTACCAACCTAATAGCACAAGTTCTGTCAGATTCACATACAAGCAATCCCATATATGCAATAGCACTTTTGTGGCATGACAGTTAATGAATATAATGATACCTTTTACTTAGTGATTTGTTGCTTTATTATGGAGAAAATATAATTTTAATCCATATGCTAATAATCTAAATTGATGCACCTAAGTGCCAGGGTGGGTGCACCTAATGCCTTTATATTCACCCAGGGACCAACTGCACTAAGCTTGAAGACCCTGCCATTAACAGTGTAAGAATGGCAGCAATTTGAATATTCCCTTTAATTAGCAATAGCTAATATTTGGCTGTTTTAAGCTCCGCCCACTTTCCCAAACTTTAAGCCAAATCACTAAGTAATGGTTTGGGCCTTAAAACTATGAGAATGGCAGTACAGTATATGAAAGTTTTACATTGAAGGTGAAATACTGTGGCCTGTGAGGTAAAGGCATTTATCCAATCAGATGGCTGTTACCAGGATAGAGACACATCAGACTGTGATTGGTTTTCTGTGACTCCGCCCACTTTTTTTTCAATTAATCAGTCAGCCGTGTCTCTTCTCTATCCCAGCATTGTCATTGCTGGCACGCCCCCCCACCTAAGTCACTGATTGATTATCCAGTTAACAGGTGAACACAGAAAATAGATGGTGTCATCCTCACCATTGCCGATGGATGATGGCTCCTAAGGCTTACATACAGCAACGGAGAGCCAAGAGATGCTGGACTATAAACGCCTCGCAATTGAAGTGGCCCTTCGTATCTCCCCTGACATACAGAGGACTCTGCAGACTACCATCATGTCGTCCTTACACAAGCTTCAGGAAGAGGTAGGCCACACTACCCAGAAAGTAAAGGCGCTTGAGCAGGAGGTACACAATCTCCACACCAATATGCAGGAGCTGACAAACACCCTGCAGGCTCAACAGCGGGATATGGCTCACATACATAACAAGCTGGAAGACCTTGAAAATAGGTCCCTTCGAAATAATTTAAGGCTTATGGGCCTACCGGAATCCATCAGACCCTCTGAGCTCCTGGATATTTGCGAAAAAGAGCTGCCAGAAGCCCTGGGCCTATCCCACTATTGTAGAGTGGAATGCGCGCACAGTGTTGGGCCAAATCCTATGGCACCACAAGATCAGAGCATACTCACAGCATCTCATGCTTCACAAGGGAGACCGCGCTAGGTCATTTTACGTGTCCTGGACTTTAATGATAAAGTTGAAATGATGCGCAGTTTCACACAGAGACTATCGGGGCACACAGTCATGCTGTTCAAGGACTTTTCGGTGGAAGTGACAAAACGACGCAAGGCCTTTAGTCCCATATGCACCAGGCTATTTAAAAGCAATGTCCGGTTCCAGCTTTTGTATCCGGCCACTCTAAAGGAAAGAAAGAACACTTACCTTTGATTCCTCCGCAGAAGCTGAAGCAGCCATTGATCGCATCCTTTCTGGAAAGACCTTCAAGCCTGCTTCTTTACCTCAGCACTCTGTCACTGGCTCTCAAGGCAGACCATTTAGTCGGCAGCACATGGGCCGCTCAGAGAGACGTTTGGCCGGAAAATCGCGAATCGCCCAAAGATCAGCCTCTGATTTACCGAATTGGCCCTCTGGTCGCTGACTGCTCTACGTCACAGTGAGTTGATACAATCCATTGTGCCCACAGAGGCTCTGGGCCTATACTTTCCGGACCCTTTAGAGCAAGCATGCTCAACCTGCGGCCCTCCAGCTGTTGCAAAACTATAACTCCCAGCATGCCGAACAGCCTACAGCAGGGCATTGTGGGAGTTGTAGTTTTATAACAGCTGGAGGGCCGCAGGTTGAGCATGCCTGCTTTAGAGTATATGATTGTTTAGTTTCTCAGGTTTAATATGTTTCTCACTGATATGTCATACCCGGGTCTTATATGATCCGAGGATGTGGCAACATGGTTTTGAGCGATGTTGAGTTAATAGAAAGGATTAGTGTTGCTGGTCTCAAGCTTGAGAAAAGTTCTAGTATTAAACCAAAACATTACCCTTGCCACATGGGTGAATAAAGGTATTTATTTCATGGTATATGGGAGTGCTGCCCGTTTTTTGCAAATATATATATATATATATATATATATATATATATATATAGAAAAAAACAGACAGCACTGCAGTCTTGCATCAACATCAGGTGGGTTTATTGCATGTGAGACAGCAACGTTTCAGCTCTAAGCATGCTTGAAAAAGGCTCATGATTACAGCTGAAACGTTGCTGTCTCACATGCAATAAACCCACCTGATGTTGATGCAAGACTGGAGTGCTGTCCGTTTTTTTCCACATATTGCTATGGGTAAGAAGCAGTTACCTAGGACTTAGCACCCAGCACATACTATCTTAGTCGGTGCTGCCATTTTTTTTTATATATATACATATATATATATATATATATATATATATATATATATATCACCTTCACATTACACACATGAGCATAAACACTGCTCTTCCTAGAGCAACACAGTGGCTAATTTTATAGTTCATGCATTCTGTTATGCATAAACTCACGCTGTTCACATTAAAACAAGTAAATCATTTTCATAGAATGAAAAAAAAAAAAAGGTACATCGCACACAAATAATGTCAATACCTACAAAACACAATTCTTTTGTATGCCCACTTTATCCTCATTTTTGATACATACATCTATATCTTTTTTATTATTATTACAGAGGTTACCAACTCAGGTGTAAGCGATATACAGTTTTGTATAACTAATACGTCTAAACTCGATTAATTGAGATTAAACAACATGCCAAGGCAAAATAAAAAGTCTCAGTCTGGCAAAGGAACGTGAGAAAATGAAAAAAGCTTTAAAGGAAGATAAAAGTTCTCTACAGATTGAATATACTGTTATGAGTGAGTCAACACTGGCATCACATTGGCAAGGTGATGTCAGGTATAGCAGTTTTTTGCTGAACACCATGAAAAAAACGACCTACAGGACCTGGACCTAGATCAAATTTTACAAAAAGGCGATTCCCTGTATACTAGTGTCAAACTTGCATTGCAAGCAGAAGGCAAATTTATATCAAACTTGCTAAATTTTGATGAGATACCATCCACAGTTAGCACAGACAAACACTGCTACAGTGTTATAAAATATGAGCAAAAATTTGGGTTACTGAAATCTACCCATCCTGAAATGCAGGAATATACCAATCTACCGACTGCATTATGTCTTCTAAAACATGAAATAACTCATGCATTGCTTTTAATTGGCACATGCATACAGGGGCGTAGCTAACGGCTCATGGGCCCTGGTGCAAGAGTTCAGCTTGGGCCCCCCTTCCCTCAGTGCTTTGTGTGTCTTCCTATGCGGCACAAGGGTCTTTGGGCCCCCTCAGGCTCCTCTGCCCGGTAGCGACTGCTACCTCTGCACCCCCTATAGCTACGCCCATGCATGCATAGCTTTATTCAGAGATTTAGCAGGAAGATTTGGCTTCTTTGATTCTCATTGTAGAACACTGTTAGGATTAGTGGCTGATAAGAGCAATGGCACTGCTGTAATGCTAACTTTCTGCACAGTAGAGGATATGACTGAAAGATTACTTCTTTTATATCTTCAGGGTCTGGGACTCAGTGATGAAACACAATACGAACTTCAGCCTGTTTCTTTTCAACCATAAATTTTGCCTCAAATACCGATATAGGCCAAATTTATCAAGGAAATCTCTTATGGAACAAAAATCAAACTGAATTTACTGAAAATAATTATTTAAAAATAACAACAAAAGCAAGTACCAAAGTTTTACCTTCAATCACAAATAAGATGAGATTTGACCAGTATTCTCATTTTAGGCCTTATTCACACGTCCGCAAAATGGATCCGTATCCCATCCGCAATTTTGCGGAAGGGTTGCAGACCCATTCATTTCAAAGGGGCAGGAATGGGTATGGACAGCACACTATGTGATGTCCGGATCCGCATTTTACGCATCCGTGTTTCCGCATCCTGGTTTCCGTTTCCGCAAAAAAATAGAACATGTCCTATTCTTGTCCGCAATTGCAGACAAGAAAAGGCATTCTCTATATAGTGCCAGCAAAATGTGGAATGCACATTGCAGCCGTCCGTGTTTTGCGGATCCGTGTTTCTGCAAAACACACTACGGACGTGTGAATTAGGCCTAAGCCAGTCACAGAAACAAAATAAATTAAATAAGATACGACAGAGAGCATATTTTCAAAAAAAGCACAGGTTGACAAACATACATGCAACTTTCAAACTGAACAACAAACTGCCTGCGACAATATGAAGAATAAATTAAAATCTAAACATCTGGAATTCATAGAAAAGGTGAAAATACGCAAATGTTCAAGCTATTTGAAAAATAGAGATCATCTGAAAGAAAAGTTAAGACAGCAGTACCAAAAAAATGCAATGGGCAGACTAATGAAAAGGCAATTTGTAATAGATAATTACAAAAATGATAATTCATACAAAAAGGAGCAGATAGAATATGTAATCAATAAATACAGAGATAATGCTGCATACAGAGCGACACCAAAAGAATGTATCACCAAAAAATACAGAGATAATGCTGCATACAGAGCGACACCAAAAGAATGTATCACCAAAAAATACAGAGATAATGCTGCATACAGAGTGACATAGAAAGAATATATCACCAAAAAATACAGAGATAACGCTGCATACAGAGCAACACAGAAAGAATATATTACCAAAAAATACAGAGATAATGCTGCATACAGAGCAACACAGAAAGAATATATTACCAAAAAATACAGAGATAATGCTGCATACAGAGCGACACAGAAAGAATATATCACCAAAAAATACAGAGATAATACTGCATACAGAGCGACACAGAAAAATTATATTAATAGATATTCTGAGGATTGTATATACAGGGAAAGACAAAAGCATAATAATTTGCTTTAATGCAAGGCTATTCTCTGTTGATAATCGCTTTGCAAGAGACACAAACTATATTTTTTTTTTGCCCAATTTGTAACAGAAATACATTTAGCATTTTCAAGCATGTCTATTCAGCTGAGAAAATCAAAATCAATAACAAGTGATGGCCACAGAATCAACAGTTCACTACTGCAAGAAAAATCTGAGCTAGATAGGCTTGTGCAAAATAATGAGATTACCAGGTTTATGCAGCCCTTGAGAGGAACACCTGCCTACTGGGAAAAAACTTTACGAGATTTGTTTGCGATGCGTAGACAACTAGGAACTCCCACATTTTTCTGTACATTCAGTGCTGCTGAGATGAGATGGCCAGAGGTGATAACGGCAATTAAAGCACAGCAGGGGGAGTCCATTGACTTTTCAACATTACACTGGCAAGAAAAATGTGATAGATTGCGATCTAACCCTGTAACAGCTATGCGAATGTTTGAAAAAAGAGTAGAAGCTCTCATAAACTTAATACTATCTCCTGCACAACCTATTGGAGAGGTGATTGACTGGTTTTACAGAGTTGAATTTCAGCAAAGGGGGTCACCACATATTCATGCTTTGTTTTGGGTGAAGGATTCACCAGTATTTGAAAATGACTCAGATCAAGATATTTGTGATTTCGTTGACCAATATATATCCTGCAAGCTACCCGATCCTAACAGTGATCCAGAGCTCCATCAGATTGTAACAGAAGTACAGACTCATAGCCTTAATCATTCAAAATCTTGGATTTGGATTTCCTAAACCACCTATGACAAAAACAATTATAACTCGGCCTAAAGACTCTACTGAAGCAGTCAATGAGGAGGAAATTGAAGCTATAAAAAATGATCATCATTTCAGAATGGAAAATGCTAAGAAAAAGGTTCACATTGTGTGGGATTTGTTAAACGACCCCTCTCAAATATTTGAAAGCATCACAGAACTGCTAAATAAGGCTAATCTCTCATATAAAGAGTACAAGGAATATGTTCAGACTCTTACATCTTCCAGTGTCATTCTGATGGAGCGCCAGCCAAAAGACTCTTGGATAAATGGATACAACCCTCTCCTTTTAAAAGCATGGGATGCAAACATGGACATACAGTTTATTCTTGACCCATATAGTTGTATAATGTACCGTATATGCTCTCTTATATTTCAAAATCTGAGCATGAGATGAGTGACTATTTGAAGAGAATTATTAAAGAATCATCTTACACCACATCTGAACTTGAAAGCATGAAGGAAGTAATGCATGCCTATGCAATAAACAGTTTGAAAATATGTGCATGGCGGAATTTGCCAGTGAGTATCGCATTCTTTATGGAGAACAGAAAAAAGGCAAAAATGTTTTGTCATAGCAAAATAATATGATAAAACGATCCAAAGGCAAGCCTGCCATAATTCGATATGCACGATTTTCCCAGCAAAAATATCCAGAAATTTTTTATTGTACACTACCCAAATTGTATCTTCCTCATCGAAGAGATACACAGCTACACTCTATAACATGCAAAACATATGAATCGTTTTATGCATGTGCATGTGTACAACTGGCTGGCACTGATATGCTTCAGACTGTTTACAGCATTGTGAAGGAGAACAGAAAACGGTATGAAAAACACAGTCAAGCGATAGAAAAAGCCATTGAGGATTTTCAGCAGCTTGGCTCAATCGAAGATGCCTGGACAACATTAGCTCCAGAAGCCTAATTAATCCGTTTGGAAAGCATTATGGAGAGCCAACCAACGGATCCTAATGATTTAAATGAGCAAGATGATATACCAGATTGCATTAATGATGCTACTGTTAAAAGCTCTGTTACATCAGCAGTAGAGGTTCCACAGATAACTCAAGCACAAATCAGAAAAATGTACCAAAGTCTGAATGAAACACAGGCATCAATTTTTTATGCAGTGTGTAACTGGTGCAAAAGAAGAGTCTGTGATAAAATACCAGAACAGTTCCTCTGGTATGTTTCAGGAACAGCAGGCACTGGTAAAAGCCATCTTAGGGCTCTTTCACACTAGCGTTTTTGTTTTCCGGCATAGAGATCCGTCGTCGGGTCTCTATGCCGGAAAAATCCTGATCAGTATTATCCCAATGCATTCTGAATGGAGAGAAATCCGTTCAGGATGCATCAGGATGTCTTCAGTTCAGGACCGGAACGTTGTTTGGCCGGAGAAAAAACCGCAGCATGCTGCGCTTTTTGCTCCGGCCAAAAATCCTGAAAACTTGTCGCAAGGCCGGATCCGGAATTAATGCCCATTGAAAGGCATTAATCCGGATCCGACGTTTAGCTTTTTCTCAATGGTTACCATGGCAGCCAGGACGCTAAAGTCCTGGTTGCCATGGTAAAGTGTAGTGGGGAGTGGGGGAGCAGTATACTTACCATCCGTGCGGCTCCCGGGGCGCTCCAGAGTGACGTCAGGGCGCCCTACACGCATGGATCACGTGATCCATGCGCATGGGGCGCTCTGGCGTCATTCTGGAGCGCCCCGGGAGCCGCACGGATTGTAAGTATACTGCTCCCCCGCTCCCCACTACTACTATGGCAACCAGGACTTTAATAGCGTCCTGGCTGCCATAGTAACGCTGAAAGCATACTGAAGACTGATCCGTCTTCAAATGCTTTCAGGTCACTTGCGTTGTTACGGATCCGGCGGGCACTTCGGCAAATGGAGTACACGATGGATCCGGACAACGCAAGTGTGAAAGAGGCCTTATTAGATGTGTTTATATAGAGGCATCAAAGGTCCTATCTAAAATGACATGTGTAAGTGAAGAGATTGACATTTCCCAGCCCACAGTACTCTTGGCAGCATTTACTGGTACAGCAGCTTTCAATATTAACTGCAAAACTCTTCACTCACTCCGTAAACTTCCTAGAAGCTTAACCCCCTCAGCCCCCCTAGCTTAAACACCCTTAATGACCAGGCCACTTTTTACAATTCTGCACTACACTACTTTTACCATTTATTGCTCCGTCATGCAACTTACCACCCAAATGAATTTTACCTCATTTTCTTCTCACTAATAGAGCTTTCATTTGGTGGTATTTCATTGCTGCTGACATTTTTACTTTTTTTGCTATTAATAAAAATTTAACGACATTTTTGCAAAAAAATGCCATTTTTCGCTTTCTGTTGTAATAATAAAAAAAAAAACTATTTCTCTATACATTTTTCTCTAAATTTATTGTTCTACATGTCTTTGATTAAAAAATATGCAATTAGTGTATATTTATTGGTTTGGGTAAAAGTTATAGCATTTACAAACTATGGTGCAAAAAAGTGAATTTCCACATTTTGAAGCAGCTCTGACTTTCTGAGCACCCGTCATGTTTCTTCAGGTGCTAGAATGTCAGGATAGTATAAATACCCCCCAAATGACACCATTTTAAAAGAAGACACCCCAAAGTATTCGCGAAGAGGCATGGTGAGTTCATGTATCATTTCATTTTTTTTTCACAAGGAAAAAAATAATAATAAAGTTTCCATTTCTGCTAACTTCTGGCAAAAAAAAAAAAAATCTCCCACTGACTCACTATGCCCCTCAGTGAATACCTTGGGGTGTCTACTTTCCGAAATGGGGTCATTTCTGGGGTGTGTTTACTGTTCTGGCATTTTGGGCGGGGCTAAATTGTGAGCAGCCCTGTAAAGCCTAAAGGTACTCGTTGGACTTTACGCACCTAGGCTGCAAAAAAGTGGCACTCATGTGGTATCGCCGTACTCAGGAGAAGTAGGGCATTGTGTTTTGGGGTGTATTTTTACATATACCCATGCTGGGTGAGAGAAATATCTCTGTAAACTGACAACTTTGTATAAAAAATTTAAAAAGTTGTCATTTACAGAGATATTTCTCACACCCAGCATGGGTATATGTAAAATACACCCAAAACTATTGCCCTACTCTCCTGAGTACAGCGATACACATGAGTGACACTTTTTTGCAGCCAAGATGCGCAAAGGGCCCAAATTCCAATAGAGTACCTTTAGGATTTCACAGGGCATTTTTACGCATTTGGATTCCAGATTTCTTCTCACGCTTTAGGGGCCCCTAAAATGCCAGGGCAGTGTAAATACCCCACAAGTGACCCCATTTTAGAAAGTAGACACCCCAAGGTATTCCATTCGTGGTATGGTGAGTTCATGTAAAATTTTATTTTTTGTCACAAGTTAGTGGAATATGAGAATTTGTAAGAAAAAAATAATAATTTATCAATTTCCGCTAACTTGTGCCCAAAATTTTTTTTTCTGTGAACTCGCCATGCCCCTCACGGAATACCTTGGGGTGTCTTCTTTCCAAAATGGGGTCACATGTGGGGTATTTATACTGCCCTGGCATTTTAGGGGCCTAAAGCGTGAGAATCTAAATGCGTAAAAATGCCCTGTGAAATCCTAAAGGTACTCGTTGGACTTTCGGCCCTTTGCGCATCTTGGCTGCAAAAAGTGGCACACATGTGGTATCTCCGTACTCAGGAGAAGTAGGGCATTGTGTTTTGGGGTGTATTTTACATATACCCATGCTGGGTGAGAGAAATATCTCTGTAAACTGACAACTTTGTATAAAAAATTTAAAAAGTTGTCATTTACAGAGATATTTCTCACACCCAGCATGGGTATATGTAAAATACACCCAAAACACATTGCCCTACTTCTCCTGAGTACGGCGATACCACATGAGTGACACTTTTTTGCAGCCAAGATGCGCAAAGGGCCCAAATTCCAATAGAGTACCTTTAGGATTTCACAGGGCATTTTTACGCATTTGGATTCCAGACTTCTTCTCACGCTTTAGGGGCCCCTAAAATGCCAGGGCAGTGTAAATACCCCACAAGTGACCCCATTTTAGAAAGTAGACACCCCAAGGTATTCCATTCGTGGTATGGTGAGTTCATGTAAAATTTTATTTTTTGTCACAAGTTAGTGGAATATGAGACTTTGTAAGAAAAAAATAATAATTTATCAATTTCCGCTAACTTGTGCCCCAAATTTTTTTTTCTGTGAACTCGCCATGCCCCTCACGGAATACCTTGGGGTGTCTTCTTTCCAAAATGGGGTCACATGTGGGGTATTTATACTGCCCTGGCATTTTAGTGGCCCTAAAGCGTGAGAATCCAAATGCGTAAAAATGCCCTGTGAAATCCTAAAGGTACTCGTTGGACTTTCGGCCCTTTGCGCATCTTGGCTGCAAAAAAGTGTCACACATCTGGTATCTCCGTACTCAGGAGAAGTAGGGCAATGTGTTTTTGGGTGTATTTTTATATTTGTGGTCAGGGCTAGGAGCGTAGGACGGCCGAGACCCCTAACCCTGAACCAGGTGGTTGGAGTATGCCGGGAACCACGCACGCGGGATATACCAAAGAAAGGGGCCAAAAACAACAGTTAGGAAGCAAGCTTTATTAACAACCTTTCACAGAGCCAAGCTACAGAAAGCCCTAGATATTTCAGTTTGCGGATTGGGAATGTATCTGCTGAAACATGACGATTTCCAACGACCCATAGAGCGGATCACATGAGCCGGCACCTGATGTTGAGAAGCAGCCGAGGCTGCCCCTATGCGGAATGAATGCCCCAAATACATTTTGGATCATGGCCCAGACTCTTGGCAAGAGACCGAATGTAGGAAATGAAAACAGAGGTAGAGAGGGGTTTCCCTGCGAGTGGCAATAAAGGACTGTCGGCCGGGGCATCCTGTAGATGCAGGGATAACTGCTGCAGCACTTTGACCGGGCACCACTTGTTTGCTGTGGGATAATATCTGATCTCGGTAGGTGGGCCTGTCTGACTGGTTTTGGTGGAAGGCAATGTGAGGGTGAAATGGCCCTGGCCCCAGGACAGCTGACGCTTGCGGGGATGGTGTTGCCGCTGGGAACCTACTGTGATTTCCCGGGTCTAAGGAAACCGTAAAAGGCCAGGTACATAGTAGCTTTGACAATAAGACTAGTTGAGGGGCCAAAAGGACAGCCGTCCAAAGCCGAAGAAAGCCCTCTGAACAAAACGCCAGACACGGGTTTCCTTGAACACTTTGACCCCCCGCTTTGTTTCTGGATTCCCCGAAGCGCCGCTTTGACGGCTTGAATCGCGAAAATGGACCCGCGTTGCGGGTCAGTCAACATACGATGATGTTGAAGGCCCGCTAGATAAAGTTTGATGGTATTATACGACAGGAACAGGCGGGAATGGCAATAGGCGATAAAAGCCAAGATGTAGGAAGACTCGTCGAGGTCCCCACGGGGTAAATATCAGAAAACGTAGCGAAGGCCTTCAACCCGGCTTGGTAGTTTCTCGCAGTGTTTCGAGACAGAGATTTGGAAACCAGGAGCTTGGCCTCCCGAATGAGGGAATCTAGTCCAGGGTGAACCTGTGCAGTGGTGGAACCGTGACACCCGTGGGGTCTGCTTCGGGCATCTCCTGAAAGAATAGTGGAAAGTTAAACCGTGAGAGCGCGTCGGCCGCCTTATTCTGTTCACCCGAAATGTGTATGCTGCGCATGTGGAAATTATGTTTCAAGGAGACCCAGACTAACCTGCGCAATAAGGCCATGACCCTGCCTGAATTAGCTCTACCATTGTTAATGATTTCTGACAAGGATTGGCTGTCTGTCACAAATGTGACGGGAGCGTTAGCCCAGCGATGACCCCAAACTAACGCTGCAGCCACGATGGGGTAAAGCTCCAGCAGAGGGGAAGATTTGAGAGCCGTTGGGTCCGATGAGACAACCACAGGCCACCTGGCAGCCAGCCAGTGAGACTCAAAGATGGCCGCGAAACCAGTGGAACCAGCTGCATCGGAAAACACCATGAGGGACGATGAATCCCACTGGGGAACGAATAAGGAGATGCCATTCCAAGCAGAGAGAAAAGATTCCCACATGGTGAGGTCCGATACGGCCTGCCTGTCGAGATGGACGATGGCGTCCTGATCTGGAGCCGAGGGCAATAGACGAAGGAGCCCAGACAGAAAGGTCCTACCCTGAGGCATAATCCTGGTAGCAAAATTCAGAAGACCTAAGAGGGACTGCAATTGAACTTTAGAAAGTGACAGCGAGCGGAGTGCTTGGACAATAGCGGAACGGAGTTTGTCCAACTTCTCTGGAGGAAGACTGGCTTCCATGCTGATGGTGTCCAGGGTTATGCCCAGGAATGTGACCCTGGTGGCTGGGCCTTCGGTTTTGTTGACAGCTACCGGCACTTGCAAACTGGAAAAAACTCCCAGAGCTTTTTGGGGAATGGATGGAGGCCGACCGGGTCTCTCAATTAGAAGGAAGTCGTCCATGTAGTGGACTATCGCCGGGGCCCCACCGTGGTGTAATAAGATCCAATGCAAAGCTCTGGCGAGTTGTTCGAATAGCCAGGGGCTACTTTTCGAGCCGAAGGTGAGTCGGTTGGCGAAGTAGAACTTGCCAGCCCAGTGAATACCATAATACTGCCAAAGCTGGGGGTGGATAGGGAGCAGCTTAAAGGCATCCGCAATGTCTATCTTCGTCAACCAAGCACCGGGTCCCGCTTGAAGGATGAACTGAATGGCCTCATCCACTGAAGAATACCGCATAGAATACTCCTCTGAAGGGATGAGGGCATTCAGGCTGGGGCTAGAGGACATATGAGGCGCTGACAAATCGTAGATGAGGCGCTTTTTATTTGACGACTGCTTAGACACCAAACCAATCGGATTGACACGCCAGGTGGAAAAAGGAATCCTATCGAAGGGGCCGATAATAAAACCCTTAACTAATTCTGCCTGAATCAATGTGTCCACAGCCTCCGGGTCGCTGGCTGCAGAGCGCAAGTTGGGACCTTCCCAGCAATCCTGAGGCAGCGTGACAAGACCAGTGTGAAAACCATCCTTGAAGCCGCGCAACAGGAACCCCACGAAAGGCCGGTCAGGATGGTCTTGCAGGAGAACTTCGAGAAGATCCACATTGAGGTCGGTTAGTCAGGAATCTTTAGCGGATTTTCTGGGGCAGGACGAGCGTGGGTGGGCCCGAAAACAGATAGAACAAATGTGGAGGGCTCTGCAGGCATTGAATGCGCAACCTTTAGCGTTGAAATTATTGCATACCTGGCTGCTACCCAGGTACACAATTGGCCTGACTAACTTATCTACCGAAGAAGATGAACGGGACGAACCCGAGGGTCCTGGCGTTGGACCTGCCTGATTGGACTGCAACGGATCCGGACACCATTCCGACGAGTGGAAAATGGATTGGCAGATTGAGCATAGCGGGGCCTTGAGGCCAGCAAAATGGCGGCAAAAGAGTTCCATGTCTAAATCAGCCCAATTCGTAACGAATTGGAACTGATTCAGAGCCGCGGCTGCCTTGGCTGAAAAAGAGCGATGATAATCATAGAAAGCGGACCCGCTATACTTATGTGCCAGATCCAAAATGCGGTATAGGTACATGTCCAGCTCTTCCCTGCATTCGGGATGGGCCGAGCAGATGACATCCCTAAAGATGCTGAAAGCAATGCCAAATTCGGGCACTGACAGTTTCCGATTAAGCCGGGCATCTTTAGCCTTAAGGACCACGGAAACTTCCCCACAGTTAATCACACGATTTTCAGAGACATCCTGGGAGGCAATGAGGATCGCCGCGAGATTGACGTCCTTGCCTGCCAGAATGTCCTTTTTAAGGTGGTCAGGAATAAAGTGGGAAGGAGCTACTTGAGGGGTAGACAAAAGCCTACCCGCCACATCCTGGGGCATGGCAGGAGGGCCTGCCGCACCCGGAGCAGGCACAGCGACCATGGTTGCCGAACTGTTTTCCAAAGACGAGACCCTGGACTGCATAGCAGACATGTTAGCAGAGAGGTTGCTGATGGAGGCCTGGATCTGGGCTAGGGCTTGGTGCACTGAGCTAAGATCTGACTGCTCGGCCGTAGGACTGGGGGCTGTCATAAGCAAGCGATATAGCTCTGCTTTACGAGCAGAGGCGGGATGCCGAATTCCCCGTCGATTAAGTTCCGCGATTAGCTTAGGCACGGTCCATTTGGAGAGTGAAGCGTTGCTAGCCCGGCCTGAGACGGAAGTTCCTGGCAAGGAAGCGTTGTCGTCCATCCCCGAACTGAAAGACATGCCAATCCCGACCAAAAACCGGGGTGCCTACTGCTGTAGACGAAAGCAAAAGGAGAAGGAATACTAAATAACCAATTGGGCTACCAACCCCACCCCCCCTATTCTGAACCAATAACTTACCTGAATACACACGAGGTACCCTAAAGTGAGGCTGGATGTAGCGCCAGAAAAATGGCCGTCTAAAACAAACTGAACAAACCGAAAAACAAGTGTTATGGCATGCGCCTGCCTTTACCTGTGTGTTTTTTTTTTTTGTTTTTTAAACCCGAACAAAGTGCCGAAAGAAGCCCGGGAAGAACCCAAGAATCATAGAAAAGCGAACCCCCAGGGACCGGGGGAATCGGAAGCACAGACGGCCTGGGCGGACCAGGAGACACAGACGGCCTGGGCGGACCAGGAGACACAGACGGCCTGGGCGGACCAGGAGACACAGACGGCCTGGGCGGACCAGGAGACACAGAACAAACCTGGGCGATCCAGGAGACACAGAACAAACCTGGGCGATCCAGGAGACACGGAACAAAACTGGGCGATCCAGGAGACACAGAACAAACCTGGGCGATCCAGGAGACACGGAACAAACCTGGGCGATCCAGGAGACACGGAACAAACCTGGGCGATCCAGGAGACACGGAACAAACCTGGGCGATCCAGGAAACACCGAATACACCTGGGCGATCCAGGAAACACCGAATACACCTGGGCGATCCAGGAGACACAGAATACACCTGGGCGAACCAGGAGACACAGAATACACCTGGCGAACCAGGAGACACAGAATACACCTGGGCGATCCAGGAGACACAGAATACACCTGGCGAACCAGGAGACACAGAATACACCTGGGCGATCCAGGAGACACAGAATAAACCTGGGCGATCCAGGAGACACAGAATACACCTGGGCGATCCAGGAGACACAGAATAAACCTGGGCGGTACCGAAGGCTACACCTGAGTGAACCAAACACATGAACCAGAATGCACCCCTGAGCCTCAGAGAGACACCAGACCCAAGAACGTAAGGAGAGGTGAGTGGTGAGCTGAATAAGAGCCGGCGTTTGGACCCAGGAGGAAGAATAACCCAAGAGAGAAGGCAAAAGGTGAGAATTACCGAAGTAATAGTAGGGCAGGATAATGGCGTGAATCCTAAGTCCAACAAAGAGACCTAAAAGGGGCAGACAGTAAAATTAGCGGAACTAACCGCAGAACAGACACAATCAAGGAACAGATGAAAATGAGAAACCCTCTTCTTGGCTGAAATGGACATGACTAAAAGCTAAGATTTAAGCCAGGACAGACCCCTAGTATCACTAACCGACTGGTTTTAACTGCCTCACACAAACTGAAGGTGTTGAATTAAATGAACAAACAACCTAAAAACAGAATTAACCAGTTCTTTTTCTTTTTTTTTTTTTGTTTTGCAGTAGCCAACTTGAGAAGAGATTCTAGCCTGACATATCAATAGAAGGACGCTGTAATACCTTAGATCTTGTGCTGCTGAAGTACCACTCAGCTGCTGACATGAGCAACATCACGCAGGCCGGCGCGCCGCTTGCAGACCCGCCCGGACGTGTAAGGCGGGGAAGCGGCAGCGCAGCAGCCGAGGCGCGTCATACCTGAGGCGGGACGGAGAAGGACAACTCGTTAGGAGCAGGGCGCGAGCTCACCGGCACCGCGCATGCGTTGGGAGGAACGCGACCGGAAGGCTGACAGGCGTACTGTCGGAAGGGCAGCTGGAAGACAGAGCGGGCGTGCGCACGGAGCGGGCGTCTGGCCGTGGTCACCAGACAGGGAATAAATAGCCAGACGCCCCTCCCACAAATACAGGCTGCAAGCAGCCTTAACTACATACCCATGCTGGGTGTGAGAAATATCTCTGTAAGTGACAATATATATTGTGGGGAGTCGCTCTGGTAGATAGCGGTGCGGGTGCAGTACAGAGGCAAAACAGGGAGTCCAGAAGGTGCAATGAACAGTGTTTTATTCACACTTGCACAAAAACAAACGATATAAACAGTCTCTTGGTGTTCGTTCACACATACCAGAAATCATGAGGCAAAACAAAACAGTCCAAATCAGGTTCTAGTCACCTGGGAGGATTTAGGTGCAGGTTCGCACCTGGCTGTCAGTCCAGCCGCAAGACAGTCGCCGTCAGGCTTCCAGGTCGTCTGCACTCCTCCTTGCTGGGCTCCTGCTTCCAGCCCAGAGAACTTCCAAACACAAGTGACTCCACAGCCTAACAGCAGCTCCAGGACAATCACACCCACCTGCTGGTGCTGGCTGTGTTTTAAAGCCCGGCAAAGTCCGGCCTGGACCGTGGGGAGTAGGCACCCACCCAACTCTTTGCCTACTCCCAGTAAGAGCCGGCCCGGATTGGCTTTGCAGCCAAACTAACTATAAATGTCAAGCAGCACTAGCTGCTGCTGACACATAAAACCCGGCTCTCACCTCACCGAGGCCAGGAACCTCGGTGACACGTACCTCCCGTCGACAACGGTACCTTGCACCTTACCACATACCCCCCTTTGTTCAACCCTGAGGGGTGAACACATGTGAGGCAGTGGACGCGGGACAGGGCATCTGCATTACCCTGCAAGCGGCCTGCCCTGTGTTCTACCGAAAATTTGAAATTTTGCAAGGATAGGAACCACCTGGTGACCCGAGCATTCCTCTCCTTGGCCTGGCTCATCCACTTGAGAGGGAATGGTCGGTCACCAGACGGAACCTCCTCCCTAACAGGTAATAGCGGAGAGATTCGAGTGCCCACTTGATAGCCAGGCACTCCCTCTCCACTATACTATACCTGGTCTCGGCTGGGGTGAGTTTACGGCTCAGGAAGACAACGGGATGTTCTTCCCCATTGACCTCCTGAGACAGTACTGCACCGAGACCTACCTCCGAGGCATCCGTCTGAACGACGAACTCCCTGTTGAAGTCGGGTGTCACCAAAACCGGGGACCCACACAGGACCGACTTCAACGCGGAGAAAGCCTCCTCCGCCTTCTCATTCCAGCTAACCTTCCCGACTTTCGCCCCTTCAACAGGTCTGTCAACGGCGCTGCTATTGTGGCAAAGTGGGGCACAAACCGCATGTAGTACCCTACAATTCCCAGGAAGGACTTTACCTGCCTGGTGGTGACCGGTCGGGGCCAGTTACGAATGGCCTCTACCTTAGTTACCTGCGGCTTGATGACTCCGCGCCCAATAACATATCCCAGATATTTGGTCTCTTCCAACCCAATCGCACACTTCTTTGGATTGGCGGTTAGACCAGCTTTCCTCAGGGCATCTACTACCGCCTGCACTTTGGGCAAATGGCTTTCCCAGTCGGTGCTGTGGATGATTACATCATCTAAGTAGGCCGAGGCGTACCGACGATGAGGTCGCAGCACAATATCCATTAACCTTTGGAAGGTGGCGGGGCGCCATGCAGGCCAAAGGGTAACACCTTGTAATGATACAGGCCCTGCGGAGTAACAAAGCGTTTTTCCTTGGCCGCCTCCGTTAAGGGTACTTGCCAGTATCCTTTAGTGAGGTCTAGCACAGAAAAATAACGGGCTT
Source organism: Bufotes viridis (assembly GCA_033119425.1). Taxonomy (NCBI): domain Eukaryota; kingdom Metazoa; phylum Chordata; class Amphibia; order Anura; family Bufonidae; genus Bufotes; species Bufotes viridis. The sequence goes on along the minus strand of CM065589.1, from coordinate 10,016,513 downwards.
GCCCTAAATTCTCAACAAGCTCGTCTACCCGGGGCATGGGATACGCATCGAACTTGGACACTTCATTTAATTTGCGAAAATCGTTGCAGAACCGCAACGTCCCATCCGGCTTGGGTATTAGAACTATGGGACTGGCCCACTCACTTTTCGATTCCTCAATGACATCAAGCTTCAACATTAATTGCACTTCCTCCGCGATGGCCCGTCGCCGAGCCTCGGGTACCCGGTATGGTTTTAACCGGATTTTGGCCTGAGGCTCAGTGGCGATGTCATGTTGGATGAGAGACGTGCGGCCAGGGAGGTCCGAGAACACATCCGTGTTCCGACTGATGAACTCCTGACTTCCTGAACTTGTTTGGAAGACAGGCTGTCTGCAATTTTACCGTGGCTACCGCTCGCAGGCCTCGAACTGTGGGGCTGGACCCTTGTCACCTAGAAGCCCTGGCCGGGGGCTGTTGTCGTCGGCCGTGTCCCTGTCTTTCCACGGCTTCAGTAAATTCACGTGGTACACCTGCTCCGGCTTGCGCCGCCTGGCTGGTGTACTTTGTAATTTACTTCCCCTACCTTCTCGATAACCTCATAGGGGCCCTGCCACCTGGCTAGGAACTTGCTGTCAAGGGTGGGCACCAGAACCAAAACCCGATCTCCCGGGTTGAAGTTCCGTACCCGAGCCTGACGATTATACACCCTACTCTGGGCTTGTTGCGCTGCCTCCATATGCTCCCGGACCAGCGGCAACACCCTTTCCATCCGGTCCTGCATCTGGGTGACATACTCAATGACACTTTTGTGGGGGACAGGCTGTTGTTCCCACGCTTCCTTGGCGATATCCAACAGGCCCCGAGGGTGTCTGCCATAAAGCAGTTCGAAGGGCGAGAACCCAGTAGAGGCCTGGGGCACCTCTCGCACGGCGAACATGAGATAGGGCAGAAGCAGGTCCCAGTCCTTCCCATCTCTGGACACCACCCTTTTTAACATATTTTTAGAGTTTGGTTGAACCTTTCGACAAGACCGTCTGTTTGCGGATGGTAAACGGACGTCCGTAACTGCTTTATACGCAACAATTTACACAGTTCCCTCATAACTTTGGACATAAAGGGGTCCCTTGGTCGGTCAGAATCTCTTTTGGCAGGCCCACACGGGAAAACATTTCCATTAACTCTTTGGCAATGAGCTTAGCCGAGGTATGTCGCAGAGGCACCGCCTCTGGATACCGAGTAGCATAGTCCAGAACCACCAGGATATGTTGGTGACCCCTAGCAGACTTCGGTGCGGGTCCGACCAGATCCATGGCAATACGCTCGAATGGGACCTCAATTATTGGGAGAGGGACCAGGGGACTTCTGTAATGCGGCTGGGGGCTATTTACCTGACAGGTCGGACAGGACTTACAGAACTCCTCTACTTCCTTAAACAAACCGGGCCAGTAAAATCGCTGTAGTACGCGGTCCTGCGTTTTCTGCCACCCCATGTGTCCCCCAAGAACATGTTGGTGGGCAAGCTCCATAACAAGCTTGCGGTATGCGGTGGGCACCACCAACTGTTCAACTGGCTCACCTCGGATTTGGTTCACCCGATACAACATATCCTGAAGAACAATAAATCGCGGAAACATTAATTCAGCCCCAGGTTTCTGGGGTTTACCATCAATCATTACAACACTTTCCCAGGCCCTGGTTAGGGTTTGGTCCCGGTGTTGTGCGGTCCCAAAATTTTCCCGGAGACATTGAGGTCTGCCAACTCAGGTCCCGGTGGCAAGTCCTCCGTGTCTCCCACCATTACCCTCAGTGGGGTTGCCTCCCCCTCTACCGCTGGAGCAGTGGTCACCCCTACCGCTGGCCCTTCAGATTCGGGCTCCCAGGGTTCTGGCCTTCCAGTGGTATCAGGCCACTCTACTAGGGTTACCCCTGTCTCGGGTCCATCAGATACTTTTATTGCCGGCCACAGCGCCGGGAAACCTGGGAAGTCCCTCCCAAGTATCAGTTCATGTGGGAGTTTAGTAGCGACAGCCACCTCGTGGGTCCACTTACCAGCCGCTGTGGACAAAGTCACTAGTGCAGTGGGGTAGTCTTTTAGGTCTCCGTGGATGCACAGGACCCCGATTTTACGGCCGGTATACTCCACAGGCCGTACCAGGGCAGCCCTTACCAGGGAGACTAGACTCCCGGAGTCCAGCAGGGCCACCGCCAGAGAATCTCCCACCTCTACCTGACACAGGTGGTTATTGTCCTGCACCTCACGGGTGCCAGTTGCACACAGCTTCCGTGCATACAGGGAGTGGCGATAGCCGTAGTTCACTTCCATCGGCTCACCCTGATGCGGACAGTCGACCCTGAGGTGGCCTGGCTCCTGACACCTCCAGCATACCACGGGAGGCGGAACCGCAGGGGCACATTCCGTGCAGGTCTCTCTGTCGCCGGTCGTCGGAACTGGGGTGGAGGCCTCCGGGGTTTGACTGGCCCCTTCCCAGCAAGACTCCCCTGCAGGTTTCTGGTGGCCTCGTAACGCTCCACCAGATCAACCATTTCAAGGGCATTAGTGGGGGATACCTGGCCGATCCAGTGCTGAAGGGGGTAAGGTAGGGCCCTCCAGAACATGTCGGCCAGCAAACGGTCCAGCATAGCCGTCGGACTTAGAACCTCAGGCTGCAGCCACTTTTGCAACCTGTGCAGCAACTCATAGTACTGCGGCCTGGCGGGTTCAGCCGATTTAAAGTCCCACTGGTGGACCCGCTGAGCCCGGACCAACACATTTACCCCCAGTCTGGCCAGGATCTCCCCCTTCACCGTGGGGTAATCAGCAGCCTGGTCATCTGCTAGGTCAAAAAAACCTGCTGGGGTCCGGATGCCAGGAGCGGAGCGACCACCTCGGCCCACTGGTCACGGGGTAACTTCTCCCTCACGGCTACCTTCTCAAAGACCGCCAGATACGTCTCAACGTCGTCCGAGGGGGTCATTTTTGGGATCGCCGCACGGACCGCTTTCCGGGCATCATGGACATGGTGGGACGCTCCTGCAGCTTGTAAAGCCATCACGTGCTGTAATAGTAGCTGGTTGGTCTCCCGCTGCTGCACGTTAGCCTCTATGAGAGCTTTCACAGCCGCCTCCATGTTGCCAGCAATTCCTACTTGTAGCTTTGCTGGTTTAATATATTCCATGCACTCGTGCCCAGCAAAACAAACAAACTTCGGCGTTCACGCCAGCCTCACTGCGCATGCCCGCATCCGACACCAAATGTGGGGAGTCGCTCTGGTAGATAGCGGTGCGGGTGCAGTACAGAGGCAAAACAGGGAGTCCAGAAGGTGCAATGAACAGTGTTTTATTCACACTTGCACAAAAACAAACGATATAAACAGTCTCTTGGTGTTCGTTCACACATACCAGAAATCATGAGGCAAAACAAAACAGTCCAAATCAGGTTCTAGTCACCTGGGAGGATTTAGGTGCAGGTTCGCACCTGGCTGTCAGTCCAGCCGCAAGACAGTCGCCGTCAGGCTTCCAGGTCGTCTGCACTCCTCCTTGCTGGGCTCCTGCTTCCAGCCCAGAGAACTTCCAAACACAAGTGACTCCACAGCCTAACAGCAGCTCCAGGACAATCACACCCACCTGCTGGTGCTGGCTGTGTTTTAAAGCCCGGCAAAGTCCGGCCTGGACCGTGGGGAGTAGGCACCCACCCAACTCTTTGCCTACTCCCAGTAAGAGCCGGCCCGGATTGGCTTTGCAGCCAAACTAACTATAAATGTCAAGCAGCACTAGCTGCTGCTGACACATAAAACCCGGCTCTCACCTCACCGAGGCCAGGAACCTCGGTGACACGTACCTCCCGTCGACAACGGTACCTTGCACCTTACCACAATATAAATATATAATAGTAATAGTAATAATAATAATAAGCTGAAACGCTTTTTGACAATTGAATATCAATATATTGGGTTTTGCAAGCCAACATAATTACTAATAGGAGTTTATTATAAACTACCTAATATACCAGAGTGCACAGAAAATCTATTACTAAATGAGATAGACGAGGCGGCAAATCATAATGAATTCGTTATTATGGGGGGACTTCACCTACCCAGATATAGACTGGGAAACTGAAAGCTGTACATCCCATAAAGGAAACAGGTTCTTGGCAATAACCAAAGACAATTACCTTTCCCAACTGGTTCAGGACCCGACTAGAGGGACGGCCATACTGGACTTAGTATTAACCAATAGACCTGACAGAACAACAGATGTGCAGGCCGGGGAACACCTGGGAAATAGTGACCACAAAGTAATAACCTTCCAATTATCATTCAAAAGAGGGTTTCTACAGGGAGGAACAAAAATACCAAACTTAAAAAAGCTAAATTTAGCCAACTAAGCGAGGCCATAGGCCTAACTAACTGGGACAAAGTCCTCAAAAATAAAAATACAGCCACAAAATTGAATATTTTTAAAAGCATCCTAAAATCTAATTGTGAGAGGTACGTACCGTATGGGAATAAAAGGCTAAGAAACAAGAAAAAACCAATGTGGATAAACAGAACCGTAAAGAAAGCAATAAATGACAAAAAGAAAGCATTTAAATCACTAAAACAGGAGGGTAGCAGGGAAGCACTGAAAAACTATGAGGAAAAAAAGAGAATATGTAAAAAATACATAAAAGCGGCCAAACTAGAGACTGAGAGATTAATTGCCAAAGAGAGTAAAACTAACCCTAACATGTTCTTCCATTATATAAATGGTAAAAAGTATAAATCTGAAAGTGTGATGGGGGGAGGGGGGGGGGTTGCAGAGAGCGACGAGGAGAAAGCAAAGCTGTTAAATATTTTTTTCTCCACTATATTCACTGAGGAAATGCAGAATGTAAAAGTAAGTCCCCCATTAAAAGTGCCCTGTCTTATGTTCTTACGTTCTTAATGTTCTATTGTTCTTTATGTTCCTATATGCTCCCTTTTCCCTGCCTCTTCCTCCCCTCCATCCCTTCCATTCCACCCCTGGTCCCTAATGTCCTCCATGTCTTACGGCTCTCTGAGCACAATTATTGGCTACTCTCAGATGTGATATACGGGTCTCTGACCCTGCTATACGACTGGCCTATCTATTCCTTGTGCTCCAATCTCTGTTAAGTGCTGATGTACTATTATAACGACGATTTTGTACAAATGTCTATTTTGTTTTTCCATTATTATGCTAAAAGAAAACATAATAAAAACTTATTGAAATTAAAAAAAAAAGTGCCCTGTCTGACCCAGGAAGAAGTACAACAGCGACTTAAAAAGAATAAAATAGAAAAATTGCCAGGACCGGATGGCATACACCCCCGTACCCTAAGGGAACTAAGTAATGTAATAGCCAGACCCTTATTTCTGATATTTGCGGACTCTATACTGACAGAGAATGTTCCACAGGATTGGCGCATAGCAAATGTGGTGCCAATATTCAAAAAGGGTCCAAAAACAGAGCCCGGAAATGATAGGTCGGTAAGTTTAGAGAGGACCTTTCACCTAAAAAATCATAGTTCAATTATCACACTACCTTATAGTGTTGCTGCCTGTGATTCCCGGACACATTTTATTTCTTCAAATGGACCCCCGTTCGCCCGCAGCACTCTCCGTTAGGTTCGGCGCCTCATATACAAATGAGGCATCTAGGTTATAGTAGGCGTCGATCTTTTAGTTCTGCTGGGCGGTCTTCACTTCACCCTGGCTGCGAGCGCATCCAATCACAGCGCTCGGCTCTTAGCCAGGGAGACGGAGCTCAAGTTCTCCACACAGACCGCGAGAACTTGAGCTTGCAGAGTTCCGGAGCCGGCGCCATCTTGGAGTCCCCAGCGCAGAAGACGACGGCAGCGACAGCAGCAGCAGTATCGGCATCCTGCAGGTAAGTATCAGAATCACCCCTAGACCAACGAGCATGATGTCTGCCGTCGTTTTCTGCGCTGGGGACTCCAAGATGGCGCCGGCTCCGGAACTCTGCAAGCTCAAGTTCTCGCGAGTACTTGAGCTCCTTCTCCCTGGCTAAGAGCTGAGCGCTGCGATTGGATGCGCTCGCATCCAGGGAGAAGTGAAAACCGGCCAGCAGAACTAAAAGATCGACGAATGAGAATGCTCAGACTGGGAAAAAATGTCTGTATGTGGGTAAGTAACTGGCTGAGTGACAGAAAACAGAGGGTGGTTACTAACGGTAGATACTCAGATTGGGTCACTGTCACTATTGGGGTACCTCAGGGGTCAGAATTGGGCCCTATACTCTTCAATATATTTATTAATGACCTTGTAGAAGGCTTGCACAGTAAAATATCAATTTTTGCAGATGACACTAAACTGTGTAAAGTAATTAACACTGAAGAGGACAATATACTGTATATATACTATAGAGGACAGTATACTGTATATATATATATATATATATATATACACACACACACTACAGAGGACAATATACTGCTACAGAAGGATCTGGATAGATTGGAGGCTTGGGCAGAGAAGTGGCAGATGAGGTCTTACACTGACAAATGTAAAGTTTTGCACATGGGAATAATGCAAGTCACCCATTCATACTAAATGGTAAAACACTGGGTAACACTGAAATGGAAAAGGACCTGGGAATTTTAGTGAACAGCAAACTAAGCTGCAAAAACCAGTGTCAGGCAGCTGCTGCCAATAAGATAATGGGTTGCATCAAAAGGGGCATAGACGCCTGTGATGAGAACATAGTCCTACCACTTTACAAATCACTAGTCAGACCACACGGAGTACTGTGTACAGTTCTGGGCTCCTGTGAACAAGGCAGACATAGCAGAGCTGGAGAGGGTTCAGAGGAGGGCAACTAAAGTAATAACTGGAATGGGGCAACTACAGTACCCTGAAAGATTATCAAAATTAGGGTTCCCTTACGTCCTACCAGCAGCACAGATGGGGGTTAACTACCCCCCGTGGACTGGTAGGACCGGCAGAATTTTAATGAGCCCAAGAACCAATAATAAAGATTATCACCCCTACAAAAGGAGGGGACACCCCCCAGCCCACTGTGTTCTGGACTGGCGGTTCCCCTCCGTTTTTTAGGGGAAGTATTTTTTTTGGCCAGGATCTATGAGATATATATTCTGGCTGCGGGGGGGCTGCGGTTTACAGAGATCTTCAGCCGTGGTTTAGGCTTATATTTTTTCGGAAGTTTGGATCTAGAATTAAGATCCTCCTGGGGGCAGGAGCTCTGTCCTTTGGGGGTGGAGCTCCGCCTATTTAAAGCTCCTTCTGTCTCTCATTCGTTCTCTGGCAGCACACACTTTCTGAGCTAGCTCCCAGAGCCAATTAGTACTTTGTACTCCTTCTATTGTTGGTTTCCAGTTGCGTTTTTTTTGCTGCTACACGACTTCGCGATGGCTTCCCCTAAGGACCCGTGAGACCTGTAAATCGGTCTCAAAGAGGAAGCATCTGGCCTGCTTTGACTGCAGTAGGCTGCTGGACGTCAATTGTCCCTACTCGAGGTGTGGGAGTTGCCGTAGATCACAGTCGGCTACGGAACCCACCATGCAAGAACTGTATGCGTGGTCAGGGGATATGTGGATGAATGTCACGACTGTGACTGATCCAGATAGGTCTGGGAAGAGAAGGTCGCAGCGACTTGCTACTCGCGATAGCTTGTGAGTTTGCTTCATGGTTCAGGGTATGTCATCCAGGTTTTGCCTTGTGAACCTTTTTGTCCTGACTGGGAGTTTGTAGGCATTCTTCTCAGGTGAGTGCTGTCTGCCACTCCCAGCTACTATATTAGTTTCAGTTTCACTTGCAGTCATTGCCAGATATAGTCCTTACTTCCAGTGCTATTCTGACCTTTGAAGGAGATCGTTTGACGGTATTGCTGTGGAGCTCATGTCTGGCGTGGACTGTCGTTGTTGGGATCATCTTCTCTGCTCGTGACTGGATAAGTCTATCTCTGCTGGAGATTGTTTGTCTGTTTGTTACTGTCTTCCCCTGTTGTTCTCCTAGACATGAGTGATGGTGACTAGTGCTCCCATCTGCCTTTCCCCAGTCTAGTCTTCTGAGGGTCACTCAGGGTTTAGGCATCCTGCTCGCCGCACGGGTTCACACCCCGTCTAGGGTATCAGGGCAGACAGATGCCAGCGTAGGGTTTGTCAGGGGTGGCCGTTCTATTTCCCATCCGTAGATAAGGGTCCCCCTTCCCCTCCGTCTGGTGCGACACGACTGCTGCTGGGATAGCGGTCGTGACAGTATATCTGGCCTTTTAAAAAAAAAAAAAAAAGTGACATTTCCTTTTTTTTTTTTTTTTTTGCCTGCTGTTTTGCTTTGTATTCTTCTGTTCCACTATGGATCCGGTTACGGTTTTGGCGAAACAATTACAGGGGTTATCCCTTGAAGTGGCAGGATTAAAAGCAACAGTACTGCAGCAGCAGCAGCAATCCTTGGGTTCCACCGTTGCTATGGGAGACCAAGGTACTCCTGAGCCAAAAGTGGCTTTTCCTGATAGGTTCTCAGGAGGGAGAGACCAATTTGTAACCTTCAGAGAAGCTTGTAAATTGTTCTTCAGGTTCGCCCTAGATCCTCCGGCGGTGAGGAACAACGGGTGGGCATTGTAATTTCTCTCCTGCAAGGAGATCCGCAGAGCTTGGGCTTTCTCTTTACCATCTGACTCTCCGGCCTTACGATCAGTGGAGGAGTTTTTGAAGCCTTGGGTCTCGTGTATGATGACCCGGACAGGGTCTCACTGGCTGAGTCTAAGCTACGTAGACTTCGGCAGGAGAACCGGTCAGCTAAACTATATTGTTCTGAATTCCGTAGGTGGGCTACGGATACATTATGGAACGACTCGGCCCTTAGGAGTCAGTTCTGCCAGGGGTTGTCTGAAAAATTAAAAGACGCGCTGGCTGTATACGAGGTCCCTGGGTCTCTTGAGGCTGCTATGTCTCTGTCCATAAGAATCGACAGACGACTCAGGAGAGACTATTAAATTCTACAGAGGCCTCTATAGGGCAGGGATCGGTTTGTTGTGATCCAGTCGAACCAATGCAAATAGGGGCGCCACTAGGCGGGTGAATCCTCCTAAGGTCCGCCATAGGTCAGAGGTTTGTTTTCGTTGTGGGGGGAGGGGTCATTTTGTAAAGGTATGTCCCTCAGAACCCAAGAGATCACAAACTAAGGAGCCGCCGGAAAACTAGAGTCCCCAGACTGTGCGGAGGATGACAGTCTGGGCGTATTCGTTTCCTCCATACGCATGTCTCAGTTTTTGTTGTCCGCTACCGTTGTGGCGGGCAATAAGACTGAGATCTGTTCCGTCTTTTTGGACAGTGGGGCGGGAGTCAATTTGGTGGATTCACGGTTTGCTCAGGCTCTGGGTTTTACTCCGGAACCGTACGCAGAACTATTCCTGTTTTTGCCATCGACTCCTCCCCTCTTACTCAGAGAGAGTTAACTCAGATCGTCCATAATATCCATCTGCAGGTAGGGGACCTCCATAAAGAGCATATCTCTTGTTATGTCCTGGACGGTCTTCCGGCTCCTATGGTTTTGGGGCTTCCCTGGCTGGTGACTCACAATCCCGTGGTGGATTGGCAGGCCGGGAGATTGTGGAGTGGAGTGAACATTGTAAGGACAACTGCTTGAGTAGTAGGTGCTCAACACTCTCTGTAACATCTCTACCTTCCTTTCTGTCAGATTTTATGGATGTGTTCTCTGAGAAGGGTTGTCAGGGGTTACCACCTCATCGTCCATATGATTGCCCAATTAATCTGTTACCTGGGGCAAAAACTACCTAAAACCCGGTTATACAATCTTTCTGGCCCGGAGAGGAAGGCTATGAAAGATTATATTTCGGAAAAGTTTGGCTAAGGGACACATCAGACCCTCTTCTTCACCCGTGGCTGCAGGGTTCTTTTTCGTTAAAAAGAAAGATGGGGGCCTGCGTCCTTGCCTGGATTTCCGGGAATTAAACCGGATAACTATCCGAGATCCCTATCCTCTTCCTCTCATTCCCGACCTCTTTAATCAGGTTGCTGGTGCTAAATGGTTCTCCAAAATGGATCTCAGAGGAGCCTATAACCTGGTTCGCATCAAAGAGGGGATGAGTGGAAGACGACTTTAATACTCCGGAAGGGCATTATGAAAATCTGGTCATGCCATTTGGTCTTACTAATGCGCCTGCGGTGTTCCAACATTTTGTCAACGATATTTTTAGTCACCTTATCGGGAGATTTGTTGTGATATATCTTGATGACATCCTGGTCTATTCTCCGGATCTGGATACACATAAGATCCATGTGAGACAAGTGCTGCAGATATTAAGGCCCACAAATTGTTTGCTAAATTAGAGAAATGTGTGTTCGCCGTAAAAGAACTGCCATTTCTGGGGTATGTGTTGTCAGATTCAGGTTTCCGCATGGATCCAGAGAAAGTCCGGGCAATTATGGACTGGGATCTGCCTGAGAACCTGAAGGCATTGCAACGCTTCCTGGGGTTTGCCAATTTTTATAGGAAGTTTATAAAGAACTATTCCTTGGTGGTCAAACAACTGACGGACATGACCCGAAAGGGATCCGATTTTTCAAAATGGTCACATGCAGCCAAAACTGCCTTTACATCTCTGAAGGAAAGATTCACCTCGGCTCCTATTCTCGTACAGCCAGATGTCTCGCTTCCTTTTATTGTAGAGGTTGACGCATCTGAGGTGGGGGTGGGAGCGGTACTATCTCAGGGCCCGTCCCCTGGTGAATGGCGTCTGTGTGCTTTCTTTTCAAAGAAATTGTCTACTGCAGAAAGGAACTATGACATTGGCAACAGGGAACTTTTGGCTATTAAGTTGGCCTTAGAGGAGTGGCGTCATTTTTTGGAGGCGGTTCATCCCGTCACAGTGATTACCGATCACAAGAACTTAGTATATCTGGAGTCTGCTAAGCGTCTCACCCCTAGACAGGCTCGGTGGTCGTTGTTTTTACTAGGTTTAATTTTGTAATAACCTATCGCCCGGGGCAAAAATACTAAGGCGGATGCATTGTCTTGAAGTTTTCCTGGAGGGGTGATGATGATGTTCCAGAGCCTATTTTGCAGAAGGGGTGGTGGTCTCTGCATTACACTCAGGTTTAGAGGGGAGGGTGTTGGAAGCTCAGGGGGACGCCCCGGCCTCCTGCCCCTCGGATAAACTGTTTGTGCCAGAAAATTTACGCCTGGAGATACTAAAGGAACACCATAACTCCGCACTGGCAGGACACCCAGGTAGTAAGGCAACCTCTGAATTAGTGTCTCGTCGGTTCTGGTGGCCTAAGTGGCGCCAGGAGGTGTTGAATTTGCGTCTTCACTTTCATCAGTGTGGCAGAGTGTGCAAGAAAGTTTGAAGAGAATTGGTGGCAGATACAAACGTGTGGCTGATAAGAAGCGCTCTGAAGGTCCGGACCTTGGGGTGAATGACTTGGTGTGGTTGTCTACCAGAAATATCAAGTTGAAGGTTCCCTCATGGAAATTAGGTCCGAGATTTATTGGTCCTTATAGGGTAATTAAGATCATTAACCCGGTGGCTTTTCGTCTGGAGCTACCTCAGACTCTAAGGATCCATAATGTCTTCCACAGATCTCTGCTTAAGAGATATGTAGAACCTCCTGAACCATTGCCACTACCGCCTCCACCGGTGGTTGTTGATGGCAGTCTTGAGTTTCAGGTAGAAAAGATTGTTGATTCACGATATGTTCGCCGCTCTCTTCAGTACCTGGTGCACTGGAAAGGTTATGGTTCCGAAGAGAGAATGTGGGTGCCAGCATCAGAGATAAAGGCGGACAGACTCATTCGGGCTTTTCATAGGTCCCACCCGGAGAGGCCTGGTCTTGAGGGTCCGGTGGCCCCTCGTAGAAAGGGGGTACTGTCACGACTGTGACTGATCCAGATAGGTCTGGGAAGAGAAGGTGGCAGCGACTTGCTACTCGCGATAGCTTGTGAGTTTGCTTCATGGTTCAGGGTATGTCATCCAGGTTTTGCCTTGTGAACCTTTTTGTCCTGACTGGGAGTTTGTAGGCATTCTTCTCAGGTGAGTGCTGTCTGCCACTCCCAGCTACTATATTAGTTTCAGTTTCACTTGCAGTCATTGCCAGATATAGTCCTTACTTCCAGTGCTATTCTGACCTTTGAAGGAGATCGTTTGACGGTATTGCTGTGGAGCTCGTGTCTGGCGTGGACTGTTGTTGTTGGGATCATCTTCTCTGCTCGTGACTGGATAAGTCTATCTCTGCTGGAGATTGTTTGTCTGTTTGTTACTGTCTTCCCCTGTTGTTCTCCTAGACATGAGTGATGGTGACTAGTGCTCCCATCTGCCTTTCCCCAGTCTAGTCTTCTGAGGGTCACTCAGGGTTTAGGCATCCTGCTCGCCGCACGGGTTCACACCCCGTCTAGGGTATCAGGGCAGACAGATGCCAGCGTAGGGTTTGTCAGGGGTGGCCGTTCTATTTCCCATCCGTAGATAAGGGTCCCCCTTCCCCTCCGTCTGGTGCGACACGACTGCTGCTGGGATAGCGGTCGTGACAATGAATCCATAGAGGGCGTGGTTAACCTGCTGGACGAGAGGCTTGCTGCCGCTACTCAAGCTCCCATAGATACCTCCGCGCCCGTGGAGAGGCCCGCTGCAATTTCTTTGGTCTCCCCCTCTTCAGATGAAGAGGAGTTAACTTCTTGTTTTTTTCCACCAGAAAAGACTCAGAAATCGCTCAAGTCCATCAGGTCGGGGGACCATGATAATGGCACTGGGGAGTCCTCCGATCCCGCCGGTCGGGCACAGCGTGTCTTTAAGGCGGATGAGACCCTCCTTTCCGTTATGCGAATGGAATAAGCCTGACAAAGGCCCTGTCCTGACTAAGAAATTCAGGACCATGTTTCCTATGGCGAACTCCTTAGTGGAATCGTGGGGTTCCATTCCCAAGGTGGACATGGCTATTGCCAAGCTGTCCAGACTCACTCTGGTGCCAGCAGACAATGGGTCTAGTCAGCAAGACCGCCTTGATAGAGGGCAGAGAAGAGGCTACTCGGCTGCTGCAGCCTCTGCTTCTGCTGCTATCGCGGCTATGGAAGTTTCATCTTTCCTCCGCTCCCGCCTTAATCAAATCCAGGCAGATGTGGACCAGAGAGTGTCCCGGGACGACATCCCGGCTGCGTTTAAAACCGTCAACTTGGCGACAGATTTTCTGTGCAACATGGCACAGCTACAGCTAAAGTTAGCAGCCAAGTCCATGGCCTTGGTCTCTGCAGCCTGCAGACCCTTATGGCTTAAGCCATGGGTCGCAGATAATGCTTCTAGGTACAATCTTTGTGGTCTACCTTTTGAGCCTGACCGCTTGTTTGGCTCTCAATTGGAAAAATTATGGATGATCTTTCTGATAAAAAAGGGAAGAGTCTCCCCCCCCACCCCCCACCCCGGAAAGATTTGTCATCAATCATCGCCTCCTGCCTGCCAAGCAGGCGATTCTGGAGGCCTATATCCAGGACTATATCCTCAAGGGCGCGCTGAACGATGTCCCGGCAGGAAAACAGGGCTTTGGGATCTATTCTCCGGTATTTTTAGCCCCCAAGAAATCCGCAGACCTCCGGATGATTATCGATTTTTCAATCGATTTATAAGGAAGGTAAAGTTTTGTATGGAAACTATCAAGTCAGTCATCCACGTTCTCAACCCCAGAGACATGATAGTGACCTCAAGGATGCATATCTTCACATCCCCATCCATCCTGCCTCCCAGAGGTATCTCAGGATCACGGTCCAGGTCTCGGGGGTCCTCAGGCACCTTCAGTTTTCTGCTTTACCCTTCGGTATTTCCTCTGCTCCTATCACCCTCACCAAGGTGGTGGGTTCGGTGGTTGCAGATTTGAGGCTTCAAGGGCTGACCGTAATTCCTTACCTGGACGATTGGCTCCTAAAAGCCTTCTCGGTTCCAGTTCTTACCCACCATCTTCATGTAGCGATCTCTTTTCTGCTCCGCCTAGGGTGGATCATCAACTGGCAGAAGTCTAACTTGAGCCCGTCAACTTCAGTAACCTATCTAGGCTTCACAGTAGGCTCAGTTGGGATGTCGCTCCAGTTGATTCAAGAAAGAAGAACTCTGATTCTGGACCTGGCAAGGTTCCTATCTATTCCTTGTCAAGTCTCCATCAGGACTCTCATGAAGATGTTGGGGCTCATGTCAGCGGCTGCGGAGGCAGTCCCTTGGGCTTTGTGGCACCTCCGCCCTCTTAAATCGGAGGTCCTTGCCAAATGGGATGGCAGCCCCGCTGGGCTAAATTCCCTGTGTTCCCTGTCTTGTCAAACGCAAACTATCTGAGATGGTGGCTCCATCTCCCGGGGGGAAAGTCTATAACCCAGCCGCCCTGGGTCATACTGACTACGGATGCATCCCAAGTAGGCTGAGGCGCTCACCTAGACGACTCCCCTCAGGAGCGGCTACTTTCCTCCAATCTCTGCGAGATTCGAGCCATCCGGCTAGCCCTCCTTCACTTTGCCCCCCGAATCCGGGGCTTGGCAGTGAGAGTACAGTCAGACAACATGACTGCAGTCCTGTACATCAACAAGCAGGGAGGCACAAGATCTCTACCCCTCCTTTCAGAGATCGGGGTAATTTTTTCGGTGGGCAGAGTTGAACCTTTCCCACCTGTCTGCCATCCACATCTGTGGTTCCTGCAATATAATCGCGGATCGTCTGAGTCGCGGTCTGCCAACAATGGAATGGTCCCTGCATCCGAAGATATTCAGGCAGATAATCCTCAGGTGAGGTTTGCCAGAAGTGCATCTCATGGCAACGAGGTTCAATGCCAAGGTGGAGAGGTTCTGCTCCCTTTACAGGGAGGACAACCCCCTGGCGACAGATGCTCTGTCGATACCATGAAGGTTCAGGCTGGCTTACATCTTCCCTCCTTTTTCCATGATACTGAGGGTATTGATGAAAATTCGTCAGGATCAGGCCTCGGTGATAGCCATCATACCGTTTTGGCCCAAGAGATCCTGGTTTACCCAGCTCATTCAGATGAGTCGGGGACATTATTGTAGGCTCCCCCCACGGCAGACCCTGGTGTCATGGGACAGTCACCTTTGCTCAGATCTGCACAGATTCAACCTGACAGCCTGGAGGTTGATCAGTCCCTTCCCAGAATAGAAGGGCTTTCGGAGTCGGTCCTGAGAACGTTGTCACATTCAAGAGCAGAATCTACCAAGAGAGCCTACTCCAGGATTATGAGAATCTTCTCGTCCTGGTGTGCCTCTAACCAGGTGGCGTCTGCAGATCCGCCCCTCTCTATGATACTTCAATTTCTACAGGACGGCCTAGACAGAGGCCTTGGTCCATCTACGCTGAGGGTCCAGATTTCTGCCATCTTGGCTTGTCTCAACAGACCCTATTCTCGGGACCACTCATCAAACACTTCCTTAAAGGAGCCGAGAGATTGAAGCCTACAGTACTGAGGCCCATCCCTCAGTGGGACTTATCAGTCATGCTCAGGGATCTAGCATCTCCCCCCTTTGAGACTTTGGAGGAGGTGGATTTTAAGTTCATGACTCTGAAGTTAGTCTTCCTACTGGCGGTAACCTCGGCTAAGAGAATTTCAGAGCTTCAAGCCTTCTCGGCCTCAAAACCCTATACCATCTTTCTTAAAGACCGGGTTCTCCTGAGATTCCTTCCATATTTCAGGCCTAAGGTCCCTTCATTTCAGAACATCAATCAGGTGATTTCTTTGCCAGTTTTGCTTTCTCCTTCTACCTCCTCCAGGGATCCTGTCAAGCATCCGTTGGATATCTCGAGATGCCTCCAGATCCATGCGGATAGATCCAAGGAGTTCAGGATAGATGAGCATCTCTTTATCCTGTTTGCCGGTAAGTCTAAAGGCCGCAAGTCGTCCAAGGTGTCGATTGGTCGCTGGATTAAGGAGGCCAAGGAGAATCCTTTGTTTCTCAGGCTTTAGATCCTCCAGAGTTTGTGAAGGACCATTTCACTAGGGCCATTTCCACTTCTTTTGCTGAAAGAAGTCTCCTTCCTTTGGAGATGATTTGTAAAGCTGCCTCCTGGAGCTCTGAATCCACTTTTATCTCCCACTACAGACTAGACACCAGGGTAGCAGAGTTTTTGGCCTTTGGGCAGGCTATCCTTAGCTCTGCCAGGCATAAAGGCCCTCCCTAGGGGCTCTTCTTGCTATCTCCCCATCTGTGCTGCTGGTAGGATGTAAGGGAATCGTTAATTTCTAACGATAATTTGTTTTCCCTTAGTCCTAACAGCAGCACACAAATATCCCACCCTAGTAAGGTTATTCTTGCTATAGACACAGTGGGCTGGGGGGTGTCCCCTCCTTTTGTAGGGGTGTAAATCTTTATTATTGGTTCTTGGGCTCATTAAAATTCCGCCGGTCCTACCAGTCCACGGGGGGTAGTTAACCCCCATCTGTGCTGCTGTTAGGACTAAGGGAAAACAAATTATCGTTAGAAATTAACGATTATTTACTTTAGAAAAAAGACGATTGAGGGGAGATCTAATAACTATGTATAAATATATCAGGGGTCAGTACAGAAATCTCTTCCATCATCTATTTATCCCCAGGACTGTGACGAGGAGACATCCTCTGCGTCTGGAGGAAAGAAGGTTTGTACACAAACATAGAAGAGGATTCTTCACGGTAAGAGCAGTGAGACTATGGACTCTTTACTGTAAGAGCAGTGAGACTATGGAACTCTCTGCCTGAAGAGGTGGTAATGGTGGAGTCTCTAAAAGAGTTCAAGAGGGGCCTGGATGTATTTCTGGAGTGTAATAATAATACAGGCTATAGCTACTAGAGAGGGGTCGTTGATCCAGGGAGCTATTCTGTTGCCTGATTGGAGTCGGGAAGGAATTTTTTTCCCCTAAAGTGAGGAAAATTGGCTTCTACCTCACAGTGTTTTTTGCCTTCCTCTGGATCAACTTGCAGGCTGACAGGCCGAACTGGATGGACAGATGTCTTTTTTCAGCCTTATATACTATGTAATTATACCATAATTATATGCATTTTAAATTTGGCGACTAAAAATTTCATTTGGCTCCTACATTTTTCAGCTTTTTTTTGTCTGGAGCACTGTCCTGTGACCTCCACAAGATCAACACTCTCCTCTTCTGAAATCCTCTGTGCTGCTGGGACCCTGCTCATCCCACTATGTAACTTTCATTCTGTGACCTCCACAAGATCAGCACACTCCTCTTCTGAAATCCTCTGTGCTGCTGGGGACACTGCTCCTCCACTATGTAACTCTCATCCTCTGACTTCCGCAAGATCAGCACACTCCTTTCACTATGTAACAGGATTAGATGCAGCAGCTCAGCAAACATTATTACACATGACATTATTAGAATTAGATACATATTAGATAGTAAAACACATGGCAGAATTAGATACACAGCTCATCATGCAGTATCGCACATGACAGGATTAGATACGAAGCTCAAAAGGACAGTATCAAACATGGCAGAATTAGATACACATCTCATCATACAGTATCACATGATAGGATTAGATACAAAGCTCAAAGGACAGTATTACGCATAATAGGATTAGATACCCAGCTCAGAGGACAGTATGACACATGATAGTACTTATTCCATAAAGGTGATCACGCTGCCAGGTACGAGTGAAGGCTTCTAAGTTAGGTCAGATTATATCAGGCTCGTCTTATGCAACCGAACATCCGAGTTCCAACAGGAATAATCTCATCATAAACGATCCTTCTGTGGAGGTTAGAGTTTCGTGCACAAAGTGAAGATCCACCAAAGATTAAATCTTTTGCATAAGAAGAGCCTGATATAATCTGACCTAGCTTAGAAGCCCTCACTTGTACCTGGCAGCACGATCACCTATATGGAATAAGTACTGTCGAATGTGAATTGAGCCCCCTTCACACGAAGATCAGCAGCGCCGAAAAGACACCATCTCAACGTAAAAGAGAACTCTTTATTATTTGTTTATTTTTTATTCTCATATTGGTTTTACTTTAGGACACATGATAGGATTAGATACACAACTCAGCAGACAGTACTGCACATGGTAGGATTAGATACACAGCTCAGAGGACAGCATCACAAATGATAGAATTAGATACATTGGTTCAGCAGACTGTATCATACATGTTAGGATCAGGTACACAGCTAAGAGGACAGTATCACATATGATTGGATTAGATACATAGTTCAGCAGACAATCAATAATCAATAAGTATTTTAAATGTCATGCAAAAATTGCGGTATATACTGACACCAGATGTGTCTGAATTGTATTATGTACATTTGTAACATACACTCACCTAAAGAATTATTAGGGACACTATACTAATACAGTGTTGGACTCCCTTTTGCCTTCAGAACTGCCTTAATTCTACGTGGCATTGATTCCACAAGGCTAACATTCTTTAGAAATGTTGGCCCATATTGATAGGATAGCATCTTGCAGTTGATGGAGATTTGAGGGATGCACATCCAGGGCACGAAGCTCCCGTTCCACCACATCCCAAAGATGCTCTATTGGGTTGAGATATGGTGACTGTGGGGGCCATTTTAGTA
The DNA here is from genome assembly GCA_033119425.1 of Bufotes viridis. NCBI lineage: Eukaryota > Metazoa > Chordata > Amphibia > Anura > Bufonidae > Bufotes > Bufotes viridis. The sequence continues at coordinate 9,997,983 of CM065589.1, read as the reverse complement.
CAGTGAACTCATTGTCATGTTCAAGAAACCAATTTGAAATGATTCGAGCTTTGTGACATGGTGCATTATCCTGCTGGAAGTAGCCATCAGAGGATGGGTACATGGTGGTCATGAAGGGATGGACATGGTCAGAAACAATGCTCAGGTAGCCCGTGGCATTTAAACAATGCCCAATTGGCACTAAGGGGCCTAAAGTGTGCCCAGAAAACATCCCCACACCATTACACCACCACCACCAGCCTGCACAGTGGTAACAAGGCATGATGGATACATGTTCTCATTCTGTTTACGCCAAATTCGGACTCTACCATTTGAATGTCTCAACAGAAATCGAGACTCATCAGACCAGGCAACATTTTTCCAGTCTTCAACAGTCCAATTTTGGTGAGCTCGTGCAAATTGTAGCCTCTTTTTCCTATTTGTAGTGGAGATGAGTGGTACCCGGTGGGGTCTTCTGCTGTTGTAGCCCATCCGCCTCAAGGTTGTGCATGTTGTGGCTTCACAAATGCTTTGCTGCATACCTCGGTTGTAACGAGTGGTTATTTCAGTCAACGTTGCTCTTCTATCAGCTTGAATCAGTCGGCCCATTCTCCTCTGACCTCTAGCATCAACAAGGCATTTTCGCCCACAGGACTGCCGCATACTGGATGTTTTTCCCTTTTCACACCATTCTTTGTAAACCCTAGAAATGGTTGTGCGTGAAAATCCCAGTAACTGAGCAGATTGTGAAATACTCAGACCAGCCCGTCTGGCACCAACAACCATGCCACGCTCAAAATTGCTTAAATCACCTTTCTTTCCCATTCTGACATTCAGTTTGGAGTTCAGGAGATTGTCTTGACCAGGACCACACCCCTAAATGCATTGAAGCAACTGCCATGTGATTGGTTGACTAGATAATTGCATTAATGGGAAATAGAACAGGTGTTCCTAATAATTCTTTAGGTGAGTGTATAATGGAACTGTTAGACCTCTTTCACACTTACGTTTGGAAGATCCGGCACAGAGTTCCGTCGTCGGGGCTCAATGCCGGAAGAATACTGATCAGGATTATCCCCATGCATTCTGAATGGAGAGAAATCCGTTCAGTATGCATCAGGATGTCTTCAGTTCAGTCACTGAACGTTTTTTGGATGGAGAAAATACCGCAGCATCGTTTTTTGGATGGAGAAAATACCGCAGCATGCTGCGGTATTCTTTCCGTCCTGGGATGCGGAGCAAAACGGATCCCTCATGACCCCCAATGCAAGTCAATAGGGACGGATCTGTTTTCTCTGGCACAATCTGCCACAATAGAAAACGGATCCGTCCTCTATTGACTTTCAATGGAGTTCAAAACTGATGTTTTGTAAGACAAAGACGTGATGTGAGCCCGGCCAAATTTGTTGTAATTCCATCACCAGGTCTTGACCTTATGTTCAGGTATTGGCTAGTAACACAATGCACCACCTGCTGTCTGAATGTTGTACTGCAATTTATCCAATTAAGGCTACTTTCAGACTAGCGTTTTGGCTTTCCATTTGTGAGATCCTTTCAGGGCACTCAAAAGCGGTCCAAAACGGATCAGTTTTGCCCTAATGCATTCTGAATGGAAAAGGATCCGCTCAGAAGGCATCAGTTTGCCTCCGTTTAGTCACCATTATGCTCTGGAGGCGGACACCGATTCGCTGCCTGCAGCGTTTTGCTGTCCGCCTGACGAAGCGGAGCCAAACTGATCCATCCTGGCACACAATGTAAGTCAACGGGACGGATCGGTTTTCTCCGACACAATCTAGCAATAAAACAGATCCGTCCCCCATTGACTTTCAATGGCGTTCAAGATGGATCCGTCATAGCTATAGAAGACATAATACAACCGGATCCGTTCATGACGGATGCATGCAGTTGTATTATTGTAACTGAAGAGTTTTTGCAGATCCATGACGGATCTGCAAAAACGCTAATGTGAAAGTAGCCTTAGATATAACGTCATTTTGTGACACACATCTCAGGACATGTCGAGGTAAGTGAGCAGTTAAGTGTGGATACATCTGTATGTCACGTAATGTGAAGATCAGAATGTCACATTGTGATACCGCATCTAATGATTGTCAAAGAGGTTACAATATGAGTTGCTTCGGTGGTCACGAAAACTCCAACACTTTATACACAGGTTGTATAAAGGTCATCATAGAATGCAAGTCACCCAAAACTGCATCTTGATTGCAATTTTTCTGCGATTTGGGTGTTTGATTTACAGCCAAACAGCAGATATAAAATACAGAAAGTTGCAGACAAGTTGCTTGACTATTCTGAGACTTGTTTTGCAACACATGTTGCCATGTAGCCCCAATTTTAATGTCTGTGAATAACATAGGATTCAAATTCTAACTTGCTTTTACAGCATTTCAGATTCTCTGCTGTGTGAATTTACTAAACTTAACAAGATTTGATGTCCGTGTAAAACATTTCCCTCATTCTGAACATGAATATGGCTTATCTCCTATGTGAGTTCTCTCATGGTAAACAACAGATGATTTCTGTGTAAAACATTTCCCACATTCTGAACATGAATACGGCTTCTCTCCTGTGTGACTTCTCACATGTTTAACAAGATTTGCCTTGTTTGTAAAATATTTCCCACATTCTGAACATGAATATGGCTTCTCTCCTGTGTGATTTCTCTCGTGTATAACAAGATTTGATTTCTGTGTAAAACATTTCCCACATTCTGAACATGAATACGGCTTCTCTCCTGTGTGACTTCTCGCATGGTAAACAAGATTTGATTTCTGTGTATAACATTTTCCACATTCTGAACATGAATATGGCTTCTGTCCTATATGAGTTCTCTTATGTCTAACAAGACCTGATTTATCTGCAAAAGATTTCTCACATTCTGAACATGAATATGGTTTCTCCCCTGTGTGACTTCTCTCGTGTATAACAAGACATAATTTATCTATAAAACATTTTCCACATTCTGAACATGAATATGGTTTCTCCCCTGTGTGAATTCTCTCATGGTTAACAAGATTTGATTTCTGTGTAAAACATTTTCCACATTCTGAACATGAAAATGGTTTCTCCCCTGTGTGAATTCTCTCATGGTTAACAAGACTTGATTTCTGTGTAAAACATTTCCCACATTCTGAACATGAATAGGGCTTCTCTCTTGTGTGATTTCGCTTATGTCTAAGAAAACCTGATTTATCTGTAAAAGATTTCTCACATTCTGAACATGAATACGACTTTTCTCCTGTATAATTTCTTTTGTCGGTAGAACGACCTGAGATTTTTGTGAACTGTTTAACACAATGAAACCTTTCACCCCCTTTCCGACCTGTACTTGTGGTAACAATCTGTGATTGGTCACGAGAAGATTCCTTATCATTAGGGAGATTAAATGATACATCTTTACTGTGAAGTCCTGGATGTACAATAAGGGTAGTGAGGTTTTCTCCTGAACAGCGCTGCATGATATCTTCTTCTTCTACTTTATTTTTTAGTGATAACATGAACTTTTCTACAGAATTCTCATTTGGATTCTCTGCAAAGATAAAATTGGAATTTGTGATTCTTTTTAAAATGACAGACTTATGACATTCCTATTTGGCTGTATGTGAATCCAGCAGGAACTGGAGGTATGCAGTAAGTCATTCATTTTCAATGCACTTCTGGCTTTTGGTTAAAAAAAAAATTTCACGTGTGATTCCCACTCTATAAAGATTTCTATAACACTGCCTGACAGCTCTGCATGATATCTTCATCTTCTACTTTATAACTTTAACGATAATATGAAGTTTTCCTAAGAATTCTTACAGGGATTTTCTATGAAGACAAAAATTGGAATTTGTGTGATTTTTTTTTTTAAACCACAGAGTAGACAACAAAAAAACTTTGCTCAATTGAGCTCAATTCACCACTTTTACCCTTAATATTTAAATCAGTAAAACTTCACTTTTATTAGTAGTTCTCTACTGTCCTTTCCCCTGAAGACGCCAGTTTATCTGGTGAAACATGTTGGGGGACGGTGTATGTTCACAGCACCGAGTATCCTGCAGGATTAGTCAGGCAGGTAGTTATACACTGATTGCAAACTTGTGGGAAGGTTAGGAGGGTAGTGCACACCCTCCGTTACCACTAGCAACCTGTGCGATAGCAGTGTGCAAATTCGAGCAGTAGTTTTAACAAGTGTGTCAAAATCCACAAACATTTTTAGAGAACTACTAATAAAAGTGAAGTTTTACTGATTTAAATATTAAGGGTAAAAGTGGTGAATTGAGCTCAATTGAGCAAAGTTTTTTTGTTGTTATGGAACCCTCCCTTAATAGGGTCTCTAGTTTTTTTGTATTAGACAGAGTAGACAAAGTACAATATTCTTATTAGACTATAAGTGGACCCAACGTGGAATAGGGGTCCACAATAAGTCAGTCTTTTTATTTCGAATGCATTTCTGGCCTTGTTAAAAAAAAAAAAAAAATCTAAAACTGCACGTGTGAATACAAACATATAAAGCTTCTATAATACTGCCTGACAAGGTTCAGGTTTCTTATGTACGCTTTTATTACACAAACATACCTTAAGGTTTTAAAAAACCCAACTATATGTGTCAACAAAATAGGTCTCCCAGCAACACATTTTGCCTGGCCCTTGCTGTTGCTCGACCGGCAGGTGTTTGGCACTGGGTCTCATCTTGCCGTAGTAACGGAGGGATCAGACAACCCCATTAAGGCTACGTTCACACAACGACATTTGTCGCGGGACAAAAAGTCGCACTATTGTCGCGCGACAAATTTTATGGGAGTTTATGGTGTCGCATTGCGACATGCAACTTGCTGCGACTGCGACAGTCGCAAAAAATCCATTCAAGATGGGTTTTTCTGCGACTGTCGCGTCACAGACTCCCATTATAAAAATTGTTGCGCGACAAATGTTGCAGTGAAGTTGTGCCCTATTTGTCGCGCGACAAAGGTCGTCGTGTGAACCTAGCCTAAATCCCAGTAGGCATCACGATAATACAACAAATTTACTTTGGATCTATCACAACATTCAACACAAACTACATTACTTATTAAATTGATATCTTAGACCTGATGAAGCTGGTAGATTCACTAGAAAAAACCCATGCCATAATGCCCACCAAAAGCTTAATCGACCATCCTTTTTTTTACTGTATCTCCTCCCCTGCTGCAGTGTAACCAACCAGTTTTACTTTGGATTAGACCTAAGGGAATTATCCTGGCAGTTCCCGTGTTTAGCCTTTACATCCTATACAGGGATATGGACTTTGACGCACGAACCATCGGCACTAATGTAACCCCAAAACATCAGAGATGCAGGCTTCTGAACTGTGCGCTGATAAGCTGGATGGTCCATCTCCTCTTCAGACCGCAGGACATGGTGTCCGTAGTTTTCGAAGAGAATTTTACATTTTGGTTCATCTGACCACAGAATGGTTTTCCATTTTGCCTTAGTCCATTTTAAATGACCTTAAATGAGGATTAACTTGACACTCGGCTAATTCTTAGCTTTAGGGCTCATGCTCAAGAACGTGTACAGCCGGGCATGTATTGAATGGGTCCACAATCACGATGATACGGTGCAGAATAGAGGCATGGATCAGACGCACCACAGAGTGCTGTCCGTGCCTCAGCATCGCAAAAAAAAAAAAATAGTGCATGCAATACTTTTTTACAGTGTGGACCGTTAGATGCGGATCACAGACCCCATTCAAGTGAATGGGTCCACGTCCGCAGATGGTGGGCAACCAGTCGGTGCCTGTGCATTGCAGACCACAATTTGTGGTCCGCAGCACGGGCCTGGCCAGCACACGACCGTAAGTGTTTTGCGGTCTGCCATTTACAGTATTTTTGGCTCATGCAGAAATGTCCTATCCTAATAGGAAATGCTGATGCAGTCTCTCACAGATTGGTGACCTCTGCCCGTCTTTGCTCCTGAGAGACTTTGCCTCTCTTAGCCGCTCTCTTTATACCCTCTCATGTCACTTAAGACTAATTCACACGTCCGTGCTCCGATCCATGAAAAGGTGGTCAGTGATGACTCTGGGAAGATGCCTGTGGGGGATCCACGTTTGGTCCATGTGTTCATTTTTTGCAGACACTGTGCAGCGAAAAAATAATTATCAAAGCATCTTTTCCTACTGATCCATGAAACATGGATGGCATCTGTGGTTTTCACGGAGCCATAGGCTATAATGGGCGTAGTGAACACGGAGAAAATAGGGCATGCTTCCGTGCTAAAACGCAGATGTGTGAATACAGCCTTTTGATGCGTTGCTGCCATCAAGTTCTAAATGAGTTCATTTTTTTTTATGAATTAGCATAATATCCTACTTTCATCCAGGGTTGTCAACCAGAATTTTTATTTTTTCTGGACAACTTATCCCAAAATCACGGACAGCCAGAATTTTTACGGACAAATTGGAAAAGCTCAATTAATGATAATAACTCATTACCAGCATTTACTGTGAGCTGTAAACCGATGATAATTACCACCAAAATAATCTACTAAAGTACCAACAGCCTAAAAAAAAAAATCACAGACATGTCTGTTTATTTTAACGGACACAGGAAAAAGGCGCCTATTCTCACGAACTGTCCACAAATTTCTGGACGCTTTATTATGCTCTATCATCTATTGTGAAGAAAATCTGGAGCTGAGATTTAGGCCTTATGCACACGACAGTATTTTTTTGCGTTCCGCAAAACGGGGTTCCGTTGTTCCGTGATCCGTGTCCGTTTTTTTTTTAGCGGACATGATCCAAAAGATGTTACCAAAAGACAGGCTGACAATTTTTGCCAAATGCCTGCCAAGGGATCCGCAAAAAAATGCGGACGCGGAATGCGGATGGCACACGGATGGCCATCCGTATTTTTTCACGGTCCCATTGACTTGAATTGGTCCGCGAACCGTTTTTCGTGGACAAGAGTAGGACAGGTTATATTTTTTTGACGGACTGGAATCACGGACCACGGACGTGGAGGACAAACGGGGCATTTGCCGAGTTTTCCACTGACCCATTGAAAACCAATGGGTCCACAGAAAATCACGAAAAACGGCTCAACGGACACGGAATCAAACAGCGGTCGTGTGCATGAGGCCTTACAGATCATTTCATTCAGTCCTTATTCACATTTTACACAGCGCCGTTGTTGGAATTGGGGCTGTAAATCTCTGACAGCAGCTCGGACAAGGGATATCCACAGAAGCAACAGACGCCAATAGAGGACCACTTACCATCCGCCAGGGGAGCGGAGCCTTATCCATATGTCTGACTTATAAGGAAAACGCAAGACACTAATATAATGTATACCTCCTCCATTACATGTCACTGCACACACGTGTATACACTGCACATGGCGGCTCTTACCTTGTGATATAAGAGGCTGGTGCTCCTCCATTACATGTCACTGCACACACGTGTATACACTGCACATGACGGCTCTTACCTTGTGATATAAGAGGCTGGTGCTCCTCCATTACATGTCACTGCACACACGTGTATACACTGCACATGACGGCTCTTACCTTGTGATATAAGAGGCTGGTGCTCCTCCATTACATGTCACTGCACACACGTGTATACACTGCACATGACGGCTCTTACCTTGTGATATAAGAGGCTGGTGCTCCTCCATTACATGTCACTGCACACACGTGTATACACTGCACATGACGGCTCTTACCCTGTGATATAAGAGGCTGGTGCTCCTCCATTACATGTCACTGCACACACTGCACATGACGGCTCTTACCTTGTGATATAAGAGGCTGGTGCTCCTCCATTACATGTCACTGCACACACGTGTATACACTGCACATGACGGCTCTTACCCTGTGATATAAGAGGCTGGTGCTCCTCCATTACATGTCACTGCACACACGTGTATACACTGCACATGACGGCTCTTACCCTGTGATATAAGAGGCTGGTGCTCCTCCATTACATGTCACTGCACACACTGCACATGACGGCTCTCACCTTGTGATATAAGAGGCTGGTGCTCCTCCATTACATGTCACTGCACACACGTGTATACACTGCACATGACAGCTCTTACCTTGTGATATAAGAGGCTAGTGCTCCTCCATTACATGTCACTGCACACACGTGTATACACTGCACATGACGGCTCTTACCTTGTGATATAAGAGGCTGGTGCTCCTCCATTACATGTCACTGCACACACGTGTATACACTGCACATGACGGCTCTTACCCTGTGATATAAGAGGCTGGTGCTCCTCCATTACATGTCACTGCACACACGTGTATACACTGCACATGACGGCTCTTACCCTGTGATATAAGAGGCTGGTGCTCCTCCATTACATGTCACTGCACACACATGTATACACTGCACATGACGGCTCTTACCTTGTGATATAAGAGGCTGGTGCTCCTCCATTACAAGTCACTGCACACACGTGTATACACTGCACATGACGGCTCTTACCTTGTGATATAGGAGACTGGTGCTCTTTCAATACATGTCACTGCACACACGTGTATACACTGCACATGACGGCTCTTACCCTGTGATATAAGAGGCTGGTGCTCCTCCATTACATGTCACTGCACACACGTGTATACACTGCACATGACGGCTCTTACCCTGTGATATAAGAGGCTGGTGCTCCTCCATTACATCTCACTGCACACATGTGTATACACTGCACATGACGGCTCTTACCCTGTGATATAAGAGGCTGGTGCTCCTCCATTACATATCACTGCACACACGTGTATACACTGCACATGGCGGCTCTTACCTTGTGATATAGGAGGCTGGTGCTCCTCCATTACATGTCACTGCACACACGTGTATACACTGCACACGACGGGTCTTACCTTGTGATATAAGAGGCTGGTGCTCCTCCATTACATGTCACTGCACACACGTGTATACACTGCACATGACGGCTCTTACCCTGTGATATAAGAGGCTGGTGCTCCTCCATTACATGTCACTGCACACACGAGTATACACTGCACATGACGGCTCTTACCCTGTGATATAAGAGGCTGGTGCTCCTCCATTACATGTCACTGCACACACGTGTATACACTGCACATGACGGCTCTTACCTTGTGATATAAGAGGCTGGTGCTCCTCCATTACATGTCACTGCACACACGTGTATACACTGCACATGACGGCTCTTACCTTGTGATATAAGAGGCTGGTGCTCTTCCATTACATGTCACTGCACACACGTGTATACACTGCACATGACGGCTCTTACCCTGTGATATAAGAGGCTGGTGCTCCTCCATTACATGTCACTGCACACACGTGTATACACTGCACATGACGGCTCTTACCCTGTGATATAAGAGGCTGGTGCTCCTCCATTACATGTCACTGCACACACGTGTATACACTGCACATGACGGCTCTTACCTTGTGATATAAGAGGCTGGTGCTCCTCCATTACATGTCACTGCACACACGTGTATACACTGCACATGACGGCTCTTACCCTGTGATATAAGAGGCTGGTGCTCTTCCATTACATGTCACTGCACACACGTGTATACACTGCACATGACGGCTCTTACCTTGTGATATAAGAGGCTGGTGCTCCTCCATTACATGTCACTGCACACGTGTATACACTGCACATGACGGCTCTTACCCTGTGATATAAGAGGCTGGTGCTCCTCCATTACATGTCACTGCACACACGTGTATACACTGCACATGACGGCTCTTACCTTGTGATATAAGAGGCTGGTGCTCCTCCATTACATGTCACTGCACACACGTGTATACACTGCACATGACGGCTCTTACCTTGTGATATAAGAGGCTGGTGCTCCTCCATTACATGTCACTGCACACACGTGTATACACTGCACATGACGGCTCTTACCCTGTGATATAAGAGGCTGGTGCTCCTCCATTACATGTCACTGCACACACGTGTATACACTGCACATGACGGCTCTTACCCTGTGATATAAGAGGCTGGTGCTCCTCCATTACATGTCACTGCACACACGTGTATACACTGCACATGACGGCTCTTACCTTGTGATATAAGAGGCTGGTGCTCCTCCATTACATGTCACTGCACACACGTGTATACACTGCACATGACGGCTCTTACCTTGTGATATAAGAGGCTGGTGCTCCTCCATTACATGTCACTGCACACACGTGTATACACTGCACATGACGGCTCTTACCCTGTGATATAAGAGGCTGGTGCTCCTCCATTACATGTCACTGCACACACGTGTACACACTGCACATGACGGCTCTTACCCTGTGATATAAGAGGCTGGTGCTCCTCCATTACATGTCACTGCACACACGTGTATACACTGCACATGACGGCTCTTACCCTGTGATATAAGAGGCTGGTGCTCCTCCATTACATGTCACTGCACACACGTGTATACACTGCACATGACGGCTCTTACCCTGTGATATAAGAGGCTGGTGCTCCTCCATTACATGTCACTGCACACACGTGTATACACTGCACATGACGGCTCTTACCTTGTGATATAAGAGGCTGGTGCTCCTCCATTACAAGTCACTGCACACACGTGTATACACTGCACATGACGGCTCTTACCTTGTGATATAGGAGGCTGGTGCTCCTCCATTACATGTCACTGCACACACGTGTATACACTGCACATGACGGCTCTTACCCTGTGATATAAGAGGCTGGTGCTCCTCCATTACATGTCACTGCACACATGTGTATACACTGCACATGACGGCTCTTACCCTGTGATATAAGAGGCTGGTGCTCCTCCATTACATATCACTGCACACACGTGTATACACTGCACATGGCGGCTCTTACCTTGTGATATAAGAGGCTGGTGCTCCTCCATTACATGTCACTGCACACACGTGTATACACTGCACATGACGGGTCTTACCTTGTGATATAAGAGGCTGGTGCTCCTCCATTACATGTCACTGCACACACGTGTATACACTGCACATGACGGCTCTTACCCTGTGATATAAGAGGCTGGTGCTCCTCCATTACATGTCACTGCACACACGTGTATACACTGCACATGACGGCTCTTACCCTGTGATATAAGAGGCTGGTGCTCCTCCATTACATGTCACTGCACACACGTGTATACACTGCACATGACGGCTCTTACCCTGTGATATAAGAGGCTGGTGCTCCTCCATTACATGTCACTGCACACACGTGTATACACTGCACATGACGGCTCTTACCCTGTGATATAAGAGGCTGGTGCTCCTCCATTACATGTCACTGCACACACGTGTATACACTGCACATGACGGCTCTTACCCTGTGATATAAGAGGCTGGTGCTCCTCCATTACATGTCACTGCACACACGTGTATACACTGCACATGACGGCTCTTACCCTGTGATATAAGAGGCTGGTGCTCCTCCATTACATGTCACTGCACACACGTGTATACACTGCACATGACGGCTCTTACCCTGTGATATAAGAGGCTGGTGCTCCTCCATTACATGTCACTGCACACACGTGTATACACTGCACATGACGGCTCTTACCCTGTGATATAAGAGGCTGGTGCTCCTCCATTACATGTCACTGCACACACGTGTATACACTGCACATGACGGCTCTTACCCTGTGATATAAGAGGCTGGTGCTCCTCCATCATGGCCTCCTTGTACAGATCCTGGTGTCCTTCTATATACTCCCACTCCTCCATGGAGAAATAGACAGTGACATCCTGACACCTTATAGGAACCTGACAACACAATGACACCGTCATCACCCAGACCCTCCAGTGCTGTTACTGGAGAATTTCCCAGCATTCCCAGCAGTGTCACCTCTCCAGTCAGCAGCTCCATCATCTTGTGGGTGAGCTCTAGGATCTTCTGCTCATGTATCAGGGGGTGAGGGGAGGCTCTGTGATGGGGGAGGGGTCCTGCTCCGCCCTCCTGACTCCTGGAGATGGATGATGGGAGTCACACAGTCCCCTGATGTCTTCTTCACTATTGTGTACTCCTGTGGATGGAGAGAGACACTTAGGGAATAAACCCTTCAGGGGCCATGTGCTCTCCTCCGGCCTCTCCTCCTGGTACAACGTGCCTACTTACCTCCTCATGGCTCCTACATGACTATAGGTCACTGGTCACATGACACATCACTCACCATACTGGGGGCTGATCTTCAGGTTCTCCGTCACTTGGAAGGTCTGGGGCCGTTCTCCAGGACCCTGGACTCTTCCTATCACTTCCTATGATGGATTCTCTTTCCCGATGTCTGACTTGTTACAGAATACAATACAGAGGAGAGAAATCTAGAGAAGTTTACCTCTCCGCTCAGCAGGGAGATGATCTCCAAGGTGAGGTCTAATATTCTTCTGCTGATCTCCTTCCCGTCCATCCTCGGTGGCTCATTCAGGAGAAGGCTCGTATTGCTGGTTTTCTTCATCCTCCTCCAAAAAAAGGAATAAAGGTTAATCAGTGAGTCCCATGTCCCCGATAATGAGGCCGAGAAAAGTACAACTCATCCCGCAAAACTCAGACCCTCATAAAGCTGCACTGACGGGAAAAACCCTGAGCTCCGTGTGTATCTAAGCTCCTGGCAGTGCAGTGTGTATCTAAGCTCCTGGCAGCGCAGTGTGTATCTAAGCTCCTGGCAGTGAAATCCTCAGTAACACGGAGCAGATACTCTCATCCAGCAGTGAATGATGACAACCCCCACTATCCCCACTACTCCCCCATCATACTAAGCTGAGGAGCGGAGAAGGATTCCCTGTGTGTAATGGAGGAGAATCTCCAGAGGTGACATGTCTGAGCTCTCCACCACACTGTCTCCTCACTAGTGATGGACGAACATCGGCCGGGACGATTCACGAAAGCAATTAAATGTATGTGAACCGCGTGTTTGCGGCGGCCCCATTCCCTTTAATGACAGGGAACCTGGAAAACCTTCAGGTCATATTTGCAGCCACCTCAGGACTGTGACATACCAGAGGGGGATCAATGGCAAAATTCCCACAAAAATATGTATTTTAATGAGGCGCCATTTTTATGCGTCTTAAAGGGAAACTTACAAAAATATGCCCTGCTGGAGCATAGAAAAATGTTATTTTAGGCCGCGGGAGTACGGGCCCCAAAAATGAGGTGTTCACCTGACAGAAACGAACTTGTGATGATGTGGCTGGAGGCTGACGTTCGCCATACAGTGCACATACATAATGCTGCCATACTGTGCACATGATGGGGGCGCGCTGGACTCTCCTGTGTGTACTCAGCCCCAATTATCACTGATGGCCATGGCTGCTCGTTACAGTACAGAATGAGATAATGTCGCCATACAGTGCACATACATAGCGATGCAATACCGTACACAGAGCTAATGGCACCAGTCGTGCACAGTGTCCGCAGAATGGCAATGCTGTTATTAATAGAACCGTCATCTGCAGTAAAGATAAGCAAACTGGAGAAAATTAATGCCGCAACATGGGTCACCGACAGGAGAAAATTAGTGGAAATGTGAGTGTACAGGCGGTACTACAGCTGAGTGATGGCTGACCCGTCCTGCACTGAAGTCAAATTCACTCATTTCTCATATCAGCGGTGATCCCTTATAAAAAAAATTGCCACCACAGTGTGCCCTATAAACAATACCTGCTGAGTGCCCCATACACAATAGTACCGCCATAGTGTGCCCTATAAACATTACCAGCTGAGTGCCTCATACACAATAGTACCGCCATAGTGTGCACTATAACCATTACCTGCTGAGTGCCCCATACACAATAGTACCGCCATAGTGTGCCCTATAAACAATACCTGCTGAGTGCCCCATACACAATAGTACCGCCATAGTGTGCCCTATAAACAATAACGGCTGAGTGCCCCATACACAATAGTACCGCCACATGGTGCCCTATAAACATTAGCAGCTGAGTGCCCCATACACAATAGTACCGCCACAGTGTGCCCTATAAACATTACCTGCTGAGTGCCCCGTACACAATAGTACCGCCACAGTGTGCACTATAAACAATACCTGCTGAGTGCCCTCATACACAATAGTACCGCCACAGTGTGCCCTATAAACAATACCTGCTGAGTGCCCCATACACAATAGTACCGCCACAGTGTGCCCTATAAACAATACCTGCTGAGTGCCCTCATACACAATAGTACCGCCACAGTGTGCCCTATAAACAATACCTGCTGAGTGCCCCATACACAATAGTACCGCCACAGTGTGCCCTATAAACAATACCTGCTGAGTGCCCCATACACAATAGTACCGCCATAGTGTGCCCTATGAACAATACCTGCTGAGTGCCCTCATACACAATAGTACTGCCAGAGTGTGCCCTATAAACATTACCAGCTGATTGCCCCATACACAATAGTACCGCCATAGTGTGCCCTATAAACAATACCAGCTGAGTGCCCCATACACAATAGTACCTCCACAGTGTGCCCTATAAACATTACCAGCTGATTGCCCCATACACAATAGTACCGCCACATGGTGCCCTATAAACATTAGCAGCTGAGTGCCCCATACACAATAGTACCGCCACAGTGTGCCCTATAAACAATACCTGCTGAGTGCCCTCATACACAATAGTACCGCAACAGTGTGCCCTATAAACAATACCTGCTGAGTGCCCCGTACACAATAGTACCGCCACAGTGTGCCCTATAAACAATACCAGCTGAGTGCCCCATACACAATAGTACCGCCACAGTGTGCCCTATAAACAATACCTGCTGAGTGCCCCATACACAATAATACCGCCACAGTGTGCCCTATAAACATTACCAGCTGATTGCCCCATACACAATAGTACCGCCATAGTGTGCCCTATAAACAATACCTGCTGAGTGCCCCTTACACAATAGTACCGCCACAGTGTGCCCTATAAACATTACCAACTGAGTGCCTCATACACAATAGTACCGCCACAGTGTGCCCTATAATCATTACCAGCTGAGTGCCTCATACACAATAGTACCGCCACAGTGTGCCCTATAAACATTACCAGCTGAGTGCCCCATACACAATAGTACCACCACAGTGTGCCCTATAAACAATACCTGCTGAGTCCCCCATACACAATAGTACCGCCATAGTGTGCCCTATAAACATTACCAGCTGAGTGCCCCATACACAAGAGTACCGCCACAGTGTGCCCTATAAACATTACCAGCTGAGTGCCTCATACACAATAATACCGTCAAAGTGTGCCCTATAAACATTACCAGCTGAGTGCCCCATACATAATAGTACCGCCACAGTGTGCCCTATAAACAATACCTGCTGAGTGCCCCGTACACAATAGTACCGCCACAGTGTGCCCTATAAACAATACCAGCTGAGTGCCCCATACACAATAGTACCGCCACAGTGTGCCCTATAAACAATACCTGCTGAGTGCCCCATACACAATAATACCGCCACAGTGTGCCCTATAAACATTACCAGCTGAGTGCCCCATACACAATAGTACCGCCATAGTGTGCCCTATAAACAATACCTGCTGAGTGCCCCTTACACAATAGTACCGCCACAGTGTGCCCTATAAATATTACCAACTGAGTGCCTCATACACAATAGTACCGCCACAGTGTGCCCTATAAACATTACCAGCTGAGTGCCTCATACACAATAGTACCGCCACAGTGTGCACTATAAACATTACCAGCTGAGTGCCCCATACACAGTAGTACCGCCACAGTGTGTACTATAAACATTACCAGCTGAGTGCCTCATACACAATAGTACTGCCACAGTGTGCCCTATAAACAATACCTGCTGAGTGCCCCATACACAATAGTACCGCCATAGTGTGCCCTATAAACATTACCAGCTGAGTGCCCCATACACAATAGTACCGCCACAGTGTGCCCTATAAACAATACCTGCTGAGTGCCCCATACACAATAATACCGTCAAAGTGTGCCCTATAAACATTACCTGCTGAGTGCCCCATACACAATGGTACCGCCACAGTGTGCCCTATAAACAATACCAGCTGAGTGCCCCATTCACAATAATACCGTCATAGTGTGCCCTATAAACATTACCAGCTGAGTGCCCCATACACAATAGTACCGCCACAGTGTGCTCTATAAACAATACCTGCTGAGTGCCCCATACACAATAGTACCGCCACAGTGTGCCCTATAAACAATACCAGCTGAGTGCCCCATACACAATAGTACCGCCACAGTGTGCCCTATAAACAATACCTGCTGAGTGCCCCATACACAATAGTACCGCCACAGTGTGCCCTATAAACAATACCTGCTGAGTGCCCCATACACAATAGTACCGCCACAGTGTGCCCTATAAACATTAGCAGCTGAGTGCCCCATACACAATAGTACCGCCACAGTGTGCCCTATAAACATTAGCAGCTGAGTGTCCCATACACAATAGTACCGCCATAGTGTGCCCTATAAACAATACCAGCTGAGTGCCCCATACACAATAGTACCGCCACAGTGTGCCCTATAAACAATACCAGCTGAGTGCCCCATACACAATAGTACCGCCACAGTGTGCCCTATAAACAATACCTGCTGAGTGCCCCATACACAATAGTACCGCCATAGTGTGCCCTATAAACATTACCAGCTGAGTGCCTCATACACAATAGTACTGCCACAGTGTGCACTATAACCATTACCAGCTGAGTGCCTCATACACAATAGTACCGCCACAGTGTGCCCTATAAACAATGCCTGCTGAGTGCCCCATACACAATAGTACCGCCATAGTGTGCCCTATAAACAATACCTGCTGAGTGCCCCATACACAATAGTACCGCCACAGTGTGCCCTATAAACAATACCAGCTGAGTGCCCCATACACAATAGTACCGCCACAGTGTGCACTATAAACAATGCCTGCTGAGTGCCCCATACACAATAGTACCGCCATAGTGTGCCCTTCTAAACATTAGGGTAGGGGAGTGTCCATGTGCTAAAACATCTCAATTGGCTGTCCTGTACCACCCGATGGATGTGTCATGGGCCAAAGTTCTTCGCAATGCAAAAGAATATGGCACGCGCGAATATCGCCATATGTTCGCATCATCTGGCGAATCGCGAATGAGCAAAACGAACGCGGGATGAACCGCAAGGCTATCTCTACTCCTCACAGCTCATCTTACCTGCAGGCTGGAGGAATGGCTGATACCAGAGAGAACAAGAGCCCTGACTACCGACCAGGACCTGCCCAGTATCTGCTGCACTGCCAGAGCTGAAGGACCTGCGGTGATGTCACCGTCATGTGATCAGTGACTCTCCTGGCTAGCTCCGCCCCTGCACTGATCACATGACAGTGACATCATCACAGGTCTTTCAGCAGTACATTTGCGAGCCCGCGAGGGTACAACTTAATGTAGATTATGGGTTTTTACTAAAGGGAGAATTAGGCTGTAAACTCTAATGAATAGCAAATAGCAGCTGCAAAGCGATAAAGTGAGAAGGAGGCTGAAGTAGATCATACTATTTGCGCTGTAGGTCTCCCTCTGTCCTTCTTCTTTTACATAATGTCCTCCTCTAAATAACCTGCATGGTAATAATGAAGAAAGGTCATTTGGCGGGATGGGAACTAGCTCCTTCACAGTGAACCGGCTAGCTCCCATCCTTATACATTACCTGACCACTAGGGGGCAAAAGGTTATTCTGTGGGGTGGGAACTAGCCTGTTCACACTGAGCAAGCTAGTTCCCATCCTCATAATTAACTAGGTGAATCTGCAGGATGGGAACTAGTCGCAACCGTCCAGTCTTTCCTGTTCCGCTCCTGTGCTGGATACTGAAGCGCACGACCCAGTGTAAGACTTATGGAGAGGTCAGGACCAGGAAGGGTCACAGTTTTACTGCCTGGTTCTGTCAAAGTGCAGAGGGCGGAGCCGTTGCAGAGAAAACAGAGCCTCTAGGTGTAACAGTAACGCCCCCATTGCTCCTAGAGGCTCATTTGCATGTATTAAAACATCATTTTTCTCAGAAATGCTGCACATGGACATGGGACTAAAGATGAGCGAACTTCTATTTTTAGTTCGGCGTCCAAAGTTCGGATTCGGGTTATCGTAGCATCCCGTTATGGTCCGTGGTAGCGGATTCCATAACGGCATTTGGAATCCATAAGGGGCTGCTTCATTGAACCCGAACCTTGGACAACCCTAAGGACCTGGGGTGACGTCACCGTCATGTGATAAGTGCAGGGGGCGTGGCTCAGCACTGGATTGGATAAGAGGTGATCCAGTGCTGAGCCACGCCCCCTGCACTGATCACATGACGGTGATGTCACCCCAGTGCGCGGTGGTGATATAGTACTATACTGCACAGGAAGAAGTGACCATGACGCATGCGCAGCGGCGTGCGCGTTCAGGACAGAGCGCGGATCGGCTGGGAGAAAAGAGTCGTCTTCTGAGTAAGCGCAGTCACCTTGATTCGAGTGAAGAGTGGCGGCCGTAACCAGGGGAGACCGAATGACAACAATGAGGGAAGTGGGGATGAATTTCTTAAAAAGGGTGGAAATTGGGTAATTAAATATATTTACAAAAATGATCATTAACAGATATAACAGTGATCATTATGATGGGAATACCCCTTTAATCCCAACTGAGGATCCAAATAACCACAAGTAAAAATAGACCGCAGCACTCCAGACGTGAGCAGAAATGAAAACATGGGGACCCACATGTTAAACCATACAGCGCTTCTTTTTACCGGATATGTTTCCAAAACCGCACCGTGAAAGAAAGACGTGTCCTGTTTATTCTTGATGCAGATTCCACGTCAGGAATAATGACCAGGAACGAAAATCCGAAAGAGCAAAAACACTGCATTAAAAACATGTCAGGAAAAAAAAAAAAAATACTAATAATAATAATAATACTGACCGCCAGGAAGACGCCTCTGCTCTTCTGCCCTTGTACAGTCATCTGGCTTGGGGTATTCTTCTAGCCCTGATTGCCGCTGTTTGGAGGGGAATGTGGTTTTGTTGTTTCTATGGTCTTATTTACAGAGGTGGCCGCAGGAGATGAGCAGCGAGGAGCAGCAGTGGTGACAGCTGCAGCCATATGGTGCCTGCTGGCGGACAGGCAGAGGCATGATGGCAGCAGCCATGCGGAACATGAGGGTAGGCAGAGAGCAAAAGTGTGACAAGATGGGGCATCGTCAGCAAGGACAGATCTATTCAGTGGCCTCAGCCGGAGGAGTGTGAAAATCCTCCTGAATCCAGACCTGTTTCATGTTAACAAAAGCCATGTTTTGGACACTGGCAGAGGACAACTTGGTTTGTTTGGATGTCACCATGCTCCCTGCCGTGCTGAAAACCCTCTCTGAGATGACACTGGAGGCAGCGCAAGAAAGAGAATACTGGGCAAATTCAAGCCCCTGATCTAGTCTGCCCGTCCAGAGGTATATGGGATGAGGGAACACCAGTATGTACCTGAGACAGGCCTGAACCTGGGCATTGAGGTCTTGTTTTACTGATTTACCTCGGCCTTGCTCAGCCCCTGAGGAAACTGCTCTATCATGTTGAGGAGACTGAACTGGCTCCTGCTCCTGCAGGTTTTGCTGCTTGCGGTGGCAGGAGGTTGACTCTTGTCATTTCAAGCTTGTCAATCCCTCATATGGTAGAAACCTCTCAGAGACAAGTGTTCTGCATTCTGGCTCATCTGGATTCTGTTCACTACTAAAGATTCTCAACTAGGCTGAGTATTGCATCTGGAGGGACGAAACGTCAGTGGACTCTTTAAATCCCTAGAGAGGTGTCTCTTCTCAAACCTCAGAATTTGAAAGGGTTTTCCAGGAGTTTTTTTACTGATGACCCATCCTCTGGATAGGTCATCAGTATCTGATCGGTCGGGGTCCGACACCCGGGAACCCCGCTGATTAGCTGTTTGTGGCGGTACTGATGCTCCTGTGAGCGCTGCTGCCTTTTCGCAGGTTACCAAACACAGCGCCGTATATTGTATAGTGGTTGTGCTTGGTATTGCACTCAGCCTCATTCACTTGAATAGAGCTGAGCTGCACCTAGGCTACATGACGCATGAACGTGTTGTCAACAGCACCTTTACCCTGGGTTCAGACCTGAGCGTTTCTGAGACGCGCGTATTTGTTGCGCGTTTTTATGCGCGTTTTTGGCAATAGTAAACGCGCGTTTGTGTGATTGACTGCAGTGTTGTCCAGTGACCAAATATCCCTGTCTATATGAAGTTTGGCCAATCAGAGCCGTGGTTTGGCCTTCACAGCATGTTGCAAATTCATGAACACGCGTTTTCAGTGTCAAAAACGCGCAAATTACAAGTGTTGCGCGTTTCCATTGAAGTCTATGGGCCAAAACGCGAGACAAACGCCCCAAAAAAAGCTCAAGAACTTGTTTATGCGTCGGGCGTTTTTCAGCGCGTTCGAACGCGCTGTAAAACGCGAAAATGTGAACTAGTCCCATAGGGAAGCATTGGTTTGCATCAGTTATGCGTTTTACAGCGCGTTCGAACGCGCTCTAAAACGCGCAAGTGTGAACTTAGGGTCAATGCTATAGAAGATGCTGTTTGACTCACCCCACAGATTCAGGGGGAAGCAGTCAGTGTAAGAGTCAGTGTACTTCTATAATACATAGTAATACTGCCGAAAAAGGTTATTGATTTACATTCCCCATATGTCTACTTCATGTATCGATCATTTTGGGAATGCTATTTTATTTTTTGGGGACGTTACAAGGCTTAAAAGTTTAGAAGCAAATTTTTCAGAAATTTTCCAAAACCCACTTTTTAGGGACCAGTTCAGGTCTGAAGTCACTTTGTGAGGCTTACATAATAGTAACCACCACCAAAAATTACCCCATTCTAGAAACTACACCCCTCAAGGTATTCAAAACTGATTTGAAAAACGTTGTTAACCCTTTAGGTTTCCCACAAGAGTTAATGGCAAATGGAGAAAAAAAATTCTGAATTTTGATTTTTTTTGGGAAAATTTTCCATTTGAATTTTTTCCAGTAACAAAGTAAGGGGTAACAGCCAAAGAAAACTAAATATTTATTGCCCTTATTCTGTAGTTTGCAGAAACACTCCATATGTGGTCGTAAAATGCAGTATGGCCAAACGGCAGGGCGCAGAAGGAAGGGAACGCCATATGGTTTTTGGAAGGCGAATTTTGCTGGACTGGTTTTTTGACACTATGTCCCATTTGAAGCCCCCCTGATGCACCCCTAGAGTAGAAACTCCATAAAAGTGACTCCATCTAAGAAACTACACCCCTCAAGGTATTCAAAAGCGGTTTTACAAATTTTGTTAACCCTTTAGGTGTTCCACAAGAGTTATTGGCAAATGGAGATAAAATTTCAGAATTTCTATTTTTTGTTACCTTGCTTCAAAAAAAGTGTAATATAGAGCAACCAAAAAACATATTTACCCTAAAATAATACAAACAAAACTGCCACCTTATCCCGTAGTTTCCAAAATGGGGTCACTTTTTTGGAGTTTCTACTGTAGGGGTGCATTAGGGGGGCTCCAAATGGGACATGGTGTCAAAAAACTAGTCCAGCAAAATCTGCCTTCCAAAAACCATATGGCGTTCCCTTCCTTCTGTGCCCTGCCGTTTGGCCATACAGCAGTTTACGACCACATATGGGGTGTTTGTGCAAACTAGAGAATCAGGGCAATAAATAATGAGTTTTGTTTGGCTGTTAACCCTTGCTTTGTTACTGGAAAATGGATTAAAATTGAAAATTTGCAAAAAAAATAGCTGTTTTGGGACCATTTTTATTTTTTATTTACATCGTTGAACTGACAGGTTAGATTGTGTGCTATTTCTATAGAGCAGGTTGTTACGGACGCGACAATACCAAATATGACTACTGGGATGACGGTTTGAATGGCACTATTTTTGGGTGCATATAACTTTTTGATCGCTTGCTATTACAGTTTTTGAGATGTGAGGTGACAAAAATGTTTTTTTTTTTACATTGTTTTTATTATATATTTTTTATGGTATTTATCTGAGGGGTTAGATCATGTGATATTTTTATATAGCAGGTTTTTATGGACGCAGCAATACCTAATATGTATAATTTTTTATTTTTTATTTTACTTTAACACTATAACAGCATTTTAGAAAAAAAAATGTTTTAGTGTCTCTAAAGTCTGAGAGCCATATTTTTTTAGGCGATTGTCCTATATAGGGGCTCATTTTTTGCGGGATGAGATGGCGGTTTAATTGCTACTATTTTGAGAGGCATACGCCTTTTTGATCGCTTGTTATTACACTTTTTGTGATGTAAGCTGACAAAAAATGGCTTATTTGACACCTTTTTTTTTTTTACGGTATTTGCGTGAGGGATTAGGTCATGAGTTATTTTTATAGAGCAGGTTTCTACGGACGCGGCGATACATAATATGTGTAGTGTATTTTTTATATGTTTTTTTATTTTAACTTTTTTTCACTTTTTTATATATTTTTTTGACCCAGACACACTTGGTTATTGTAGATCCAGTGGATCTGGTGTCTATATAATACAGTCCAGTACACTATACAGTGTACTGTACTGTATTTTTTTTCCTTTACATAGTCTAAGCAGACATGTGCCTTTGGCACAGATGTCAGCAGTTTTTTAGCAAAGTGCCAGCAATGTGCTGACACTTTGCTAAAACCACTAGACACCAGGGAAGAATACCGCCCGCAACCACCCCCCCCCCCTGCACTCCCGCAGCCACAATATGATTGGGAGCTTCAGGGGGTTAAAATTTAACACTTTGGGGGCATTTAGTCTCTGATCCCCGATCAGAGATTGCACAAAGCGCTGCAAACAGCTGGAAAATCGTGGCACTCATGTAGTGGTACAGCTTGACGCATCTTCAAGCGGCCCCCAACCCTTCTCCAGCTCTCAGGGCTCCACCACTTCAGTAAAGGGGAGCTGTATTTTCTTCTCATCGTCCACTGGTCCCGATGCTCCTCCTCCTCGTCATGTGTTTCGCCAAGAGACAACAGTATGCGTGCACTCATCCAACAGAGCAGAAGCTGAACCTTCTCCTGGTCAATTTGCTGGTACTACAGTCACTTCCTTTCCATGTAGTTGACACTGCACATTTCAGAGAATTGATGGCCTCTGCCAAGCTAAGGTGGAGAGTCCCAAGCAATCACTCCTTCTCTAAAAAGGCTGTACCAGCCCTGCACGTGTATGTTGAGGAGAAGATGGGTCAGTCCTTGAGCCTGTCTGTGTCTGGTCAAATTCATGGCAGCACCGACGTGTGGAGCTGTAAGTATGGTTATGGGCAATATATGTCCTTTATGGCCCACTGGGTAAATGTGGTCCCTGCCCAGGCACACCAGCAACTTGGCCAGGTGACGGTAATGCTGCCTCCATGTAAAAAAGCTGTGATTACTGCCCCAATGTCCTCCTCCACCTTGTCCTCAGCCTCCACTGTAAGCACAGATCTGAGTGGTCCTCCAGCATACCACCTATGCAGAGCACGGCTGTGTCACGCTGTTCTGCACCTGGCCAGCCTTGGCAAATAAAACCGATAACGAGAAGAACATTGTTTCACTGCTGCGTCAAGGAGGCTGGCCCATGCACCCTGCATTGCGCACATCTTTATTCTGGTTATAAACTGGTTCCTCGGGTCTCCCACAAATACAAGACATCTTGTAAATGGCCAGGAACCTGTGCATGCACTTCAGCCACTCTTAACCTGCAAAACATTGCCATATATGTAATGTTTCCACATGTTGGAGCTCCATTCTCCAGATGTTGGACCTACTGTATGAGCAGAAGAAGGCCGCAAATGATTTCTTGATGATGCAGGTGGACAAGGGTACTCCCCTGTGTAACTCCCACATTAGCCAGTGGCAGCTCATGCGTGACACCTGCCATTTGATCAGGCCCTTTGAGGAGGCCACTTTGTCAGTGGCCAGGACTACAGGATGAAAGAAGTGATTCCACTCCTTCACGTCCTGGGGCAGATGCTGATAAATCTGGCTGGCCAGGGGACAGGAGACGAGGCGCCTACATTTCATGGCCACCGAGCCTGGTGGGAGCTGAACTGGCAGCGGAGGAGAAGGGGGACATTAACACCCAGGAATTGTATATGGAAATAGATGTTTTTTCTGCCCAAGCGACAGGAGAGGGACAGAATGAGCATGAGGAGCTGGTGGGCGATGAGGAAGACCAGGCAGATGGGTTAGGGTAAGACAGACCGTGGCAGTATGCAGTAAAAATGGAGGCAGGAGGTCCCTCTGATTTGATTGGGACAAAGCATCCGCCTTGATGTTCTTCTCAGCCGGGCAGAAGTGTAACTCAAAATCAAAACCAAAGAAGAAGACTGCCCACCTGGCTTGGCGATGGTTCAGACTTTAAGCTGTCTGAAGGTACTTAAAATTCTTATGGTCAGTGAAAATTATTACCAGATGCTGGACTCCCTCCAATAGATAACACCACTCCTCCAAGGCGAGTTTTATGGCCAGAAGCTCCCCGTCTCCTAGTAGTAAAACCGCACCGGCTCCTATAGAGGAGGCTTCCACTTCTAAAAAGAATTGGAGGGAGACATCGGGATGTCACAGAACTGGTGCAGATGCAAAGGAGCTCTTTAATTAAACGAAAGCGGCCTGTGCCTCAGGAGGCCAGTCTTTGGCATTCACCCCTTTCTTAGTAATAGCGGAGATCAGAGACGTTAGGGATAAAAAGTTCGGAATATGTCGCCTTTCAAGTTGACATCATGGTATCCTCTGGAAGACTTGAAGAATAATTTAGGGCCACTGAAAGTGTCATGAGGAGAGAAATGGCTCAATAGATAAGCAGGAATATATGATTTAAACAAGATCTTCTGAATGGTGGTTGGAGGTGCGGCTGATGCAGGGGAGAGGGGGTTTGCTTGTATTTACTGTTTATTTCGTGGGTATATGCGTTAGACAGCTCATAGATATGTGTACATGTGGATAGCTTCCTGAATTTGAGGCTATGCAGCTTTATTATTGTAAGACCTATGATGCTGTATGAACACTTGTTCTTTATACTGTTTGCATAATTTGTTGTGCTTGGGGTAAAATTGGAAAACTTTAATAAAATTATATTTAAAAAAAAAAAAAAGTTCGGAATAAACTGCCGATAGAAGTTGGCGAATCCCAGGAAGCGCTGTGTAGCATGAAGACCCTGTGGGCGAGGCCAGTTCTTAACCGCATTCAATTTTTCAGGATCCATCCGTAATCCAGCATCTGAGATTATGTATCCTAGAAATGGTACTGTAGTTTTTTTCGAAGGTACATTTCTCGAGTTTGGCATAGAGCCTATTTTCCCACAGGCGCTGTAAGACCAGCCATACATGCCTCCGGTGAGTGATCAAATCTGGAGAGAAAACCAGTATATCATCCAGATACATTATCACGCAGGTATAGAGCAGATCCCGGAAGACATCATTAACTAACTCTTGGAATACAGCAGGAGCATTGCATAGATCGAAGGGCATGACAAGATACTCGTAGTGTCCATCACGAGTGTTGAAAGCGGTCTTCCACTCATCACCTTTTCGAATGCGGATAAGATTTTATGCACCGCGCAGATCAAACTTGGAGAAGACTTTAGCTCCCCGGATCCTGTAAAATAGCTCGGAGATCAGCGGAAGAGGATATTGATTTTTAACCGTAATCTTATTCAGTCCTCGATAATCGATACAAGGCCATAAGGAACCATCTTTCTTCTGCACGAAGAAGAACCCGGCCCCGGCTAGTGAAGTGGACTTCTGGATAAACTCTCTCACAAGATTCTCCTTGATATAGTCTGACATCGCCTGTGTCTCTGGAAGAGAGAGGGGGTAGGCTCGACCACGAGGAGGAATAGAATCAGGCAGAAGATCGATTGGACAGTCATATGGACGATGCGGAGGCAGAGTCTCTGTGTCTTTTTATAATAAAGTTACCGGCTGACCCAGAGTCCAAAAATGCTGGCACAGATAGTGAAACTTCCTTGTGGGAGAGTCGCTGGAGCAGAAAGTTTCAGAGAGGATTTCTCCTGGTCTAGGACCACCTCTCCAACTGATCCTAGACAATGGCGTTTCCTGGTCTCTGGGGACAGTGACGCACAAAGTGGGTCTTGCCTCCACAATACAGACATAAGTTTTCCGCCTTGCGATGTAGACGTTCCTGGTCAGTCAGCCGAAGGCGCTCAATCTGCATGGGCTCTTCAGGAGGAATGACTGCTAGTGGAAGGACCGGCCTCTAAATCAAAGGAGTCAGACGAGGTGGTCTTCTGGTGCATGCGACCTGCTTGGAGTGTTCCCTGAAACACACATAAATCCATGTAGCCAATGTAATCAGGTCGTTCAGAGACGACAGGCGGTCGCGCCCAGCCAATACATCCTTAATTCAGTCAGAAAGACCCTCCTAGAACACCGCCAGTTGAGCATTATCATTCCACACCAGTTCGGCCGCCAGGGTACGGAACTGGATGGCGTACTGACCCATAGACATAGAACCTTGACGTAGATGCAGCAGAGGACGTGCGATCGAGCTCCTCAAAGACCATTCGGAAGGTAGTCAGGAAGGACTACAGATTAGTCATCTCTGGACCTCCACGTTCCCAAATAGCGCTTGCCCAGGGAGGGGCCTCATCAGACAGCAGGGATATGATGAAGGCAACCTTGGACCGCTCTGTAGGGAACCTCTGCCCATGTAACTCAAACTGGATCAGGCACTGATTAGGGAATCCCCCACACATCTTTGGATTACCACCATAGTGAGTTGGCAGCAGGAGTTACACTCCGGCGGCACTCTGTTACGGAATCACCGGTGGCATCGTAGCAGGTGGAGGAGCGACTTGCAACCCTGATGTTCCCGGAGGAGAGGCGGTATCCAAGCGAGCGGCGACATTTTGCATAAACTGCATCAATACGTCTTGTCATTCACTCTAGACCGGGCAGCAGCGAGGCATTCCCTAAGCTGGTGGGGCCAGAGAACAGCAAGGCTAATACGCACCATATACCACCTACTGATTTAAGACGATACTGCACATGAGGCGCTGTTTTTTTTTTTTCTCTTTTTTTCTTTATATTGTCATTCACTCTGGCACTTTAATTCCTGTAAGAGACAATGAACAACGGTCTTGGGATGACCAGCGGGGTCCATGGCCTCAGAGTACTGTCACGGATCACCGGATGTGAACCCACTGTTCCACTGACAAGCAATACTCTGGAGGGGAGTAACTAAGCAATTACCCGGACTTTACTAAAGCTTCAGATGGTGTGGATAGGCTTGACCGTCGGTAATTGCCAGGGGTTACTCCAGAGCATAAACTAGTCAGTGGCAGCTGGTCCAGGCAGACCAGGAGGTACCTGCAAAGGTACTGACAGTACAGACATGGTCAGACAGGCAAGGTAGTTACCAGGAGCAACAAGACAGGATCCAGAGGAAGAGACGTAGTCAGAACAAGCAATGGGTCTGGGCAGGCGGCACAGGAACAAGGTCTGACAATCTAGGTTAGCAACGGGAGAGGCGATGCAAGCTGGCAGGGATCAGATAATAAACTAAGTCCAGGAACGAAGTATAAAGTCAGGAACACGAGTGGTAAGCAAGCTTTTTAGCACAAGATTAGGACCTTGACTCTGAGACATCTGGGTAAAGGGCTGAGCCACTTAAATACTGGCAGGAGAGCCAGGGAAGGTTAACGAGATCACATGACACAACTCAGCCCAGCCCAGGGAGTAATGCGTACTGCAACATCAGCAGCCAAGTACAAGCAGTGTCCAGGTTAAATGGAAGTTGTGGAGCGGAATCCATATAGGTGATACCAAGCGCACAGGCAGAGTCCAGAGCTGCAACAGAGGCTGGAAGCAGAGATCACAGATGAGCACGGAGCCCAGGACCACGGTGATGAGTGGGGGAACAGCACCGCACAGAGGTCGCTGTTACAGGGGAACAGCTCCGCACAGCAGTCGCTGTTACACTGCCACACCAGAAAATTGTGAAAAAGAGACTGTTACTTCTGGCCACATGCTTCAGCCACTATTCTTTTCACAATTGTCTTTTTATTGAAAGTGTCAGAGTGTACAGACATACAAATCAAGAAGTCCGCAAACAAACAGCAAACATCAGTTCAATATTCAACAGTTTCAAAAGACTCAGGCACTATAGTTTTCCAGTATATAGAGAGAACAAAGAGGGCTACAGTAATACACTACCTAATAGGGTGTACAAAAGCAATAAGAGCGTAACCCGATAAAGTAGAATTCTTAAACAGGTGTATGGATGTCCATAAAAAAAATAACCATAGTCCACCCGTGGACTTGATCAGTAGACATGACAAACAACAACAAAGAACACACAACATGACACATTGGGGAAAAAAGAAAGGGGGGAAAGAAAAAGACGTTACACCGTCGTCTCTGCATACTCATCCCAGGGTTGCCATATTTTGTGGAACTTATCAATAGTATTATTGGAAAGTGCGGCTAAATACTCCATGCGTCTGACATCCATAACACAGGAGACCAGATCAGAACTGGTTGGCCTGTCCTGTCTTTTCCAAAATTTAGCAATAAGACGCCTCGTTGCGCACAAGACATGGAGTATTAGACACAATATATGTTTTTTCAGTTGTAGTGGTGATATATTCAGCAGGTACATGTATGGGGTGAGAGGAAACCTAATAGCCGTCAATTGCAGAAGTAGGTGCTGCGTATCTTTCCATAGAGGGAATATACTCGGGCAATCCCAAAAGATATGAAATAAAGAACCCACACCTGAGTTGCATCTCCAACACATATTCGTGACAGCTGGATTCAAGCGTTTAAGCATCTGTGGCGTGTGATACCAAAACATTAAGAGTTTATATGAATTCTCCCTATATGCCACACATGCAGAAGTCACTGCCGCCCTCCTCCATATTAGCTTCCAATCATCCATCGAAATGTCTGTCTCTAGGTATCCCTCCCACTTGGTCATATAGTGATGTCGTATCACCCGGGAGGGCTCTGGGGTCATAAGTATTACATATATATCGGATATAAGGCCCTTAGTAGTAGTTGAAAGTTTACATAAACGTTCGAACAACGTTGGGGTCGATACCTTCGTGCCATGAAACAGCGTACTGAGCAAATGTTGCAATTGCAAATGCTGCCACTTAGAGGAGTCGGGCAGGGTATACTTCCTTCTCAATGTCTCAAAGGGTATTATCTCAAGGGTTCTATATTCTACTATGTCTGCAAATCTAAATAGTCTGTTGGTGAACCAAGGTTTAAAAAAGGTATGCTGCATCCCCTGGGGAAAAAGAGGATTGAATATAAAGGATGTCATGGACGACCTGTCCGACACCAGGGAAAATTTCCGAGCACAATGCCTCCAAACATTGTACGTCAAATTCATGGGTCCTAGCATTTGAGGAACACAATTTTTCGGAATTGGTGTCCACAGAAGCGCATTCGGGTGGACAGGAGCCAGCCAAAGCTTCTCAATTTCCATCCACCTAGAGAATGCCAGGAGTGAAGACCAAGCAGGTATACGTCTAAGGTGCGTTGCCCAATAGTATGCAGCAACATCAGGCAAACCGAGGCCTCCCTGAGTTTTAAGGGCAGTTAAAGTGCTACAAGAGATCCTATGTCTCTTATTGTTCCAGACAAATCTAAGAATGGAGGACTGGAAAGCCCTGAGGTCTTTTCTAGGTATAGGGACAGGCAGGGTCTCCAGCATATACAATAGCTTAGGAAGTACGGTCATTTTTACCGCCGCAATGCGTCCCATCAGAGAAATCGGCAATGACATCCATCTACTTCAGCCACTATTCTAATGCTGCCATCCGCCTGATGACACACCCCTGCTGCCATCTTCTCTAACACCACAGAGTGGTGTTACCACTCTTGCACCCTGCAACTGTCTTTATTGGGCTAACACAATGTCATTTATGTATTCTTTTCCAGGTTCACCACAATGTGCATCTATAATATTGTTATGTAACTGTTATAAATGTAATTTACCTGTTTCACCAGCAGGTGGCAGCAAACACAGCAGAGTTATAGTTCGATAGAATGGAATTCACCATTACGCCCCCCCACCTCCGGTCACAAATGGGACAGTTCTGCTTGCTACCAGAAGGAATTGGGGCAGTTCTGGTTTGTGTTAGTTGAGACTCCATGTTGGAGCTGCCAGGATTCTAACCTATTACTTGGCTGAAGATAAGTCCAACTAAAAAGTGAAGTGCAGTATAAAGAAGAAGCCAAGTTATCCAGTCAACTTGTCAGTACAGCAGAGTGAGAGAAGTATAAAGCAGAGTTGAGTTTGCCTGCCAGTTTAATACTAAAGCCTGCTGGAAACAAGACAAAGCCTGTAAACTGTTTGAAGAAACGTTTAGTCAAAGTAAAGCTACCATTGAATTTCATCTCAAGGTCTGGACTCAAGTTATTCAAATCCTTTAATTATTTCCCCTTATTTTTGCTTTGGAGCCAAAGCCTGGGCTCAGCAGTATCCAGGTAAGAGCACTGTGACAAATAAAGACACATTTAGGCCGCACTACAGCACTCGGCATTCCTACTACACCTGGGACACGATATAGAGGCCCTGGGGTGAGGCGTCCGTTGCACTTCTCCTACTGTCACCCACCATCTTGTGCTGTTACTGCCATTGCTGTTGCTCCACACTATCTTGACCCCTCATGCTGTTGCCACTCCCCCCACTATGTGACTGGGCAACTGTGTTGACTCCTCTCTCTGTTGCCACCCTCACCATTCCATGACAGGACCACTAGTGTCCCTGTTTGGCCTTGTTGACATCACTGTTTATTTTACCCTTCTTCTGATCTGTCAGAAGAACCAAAAAATAAAAAACACAACGGATCCTGTCTTTGGAGCATCCTTAAGGCCTCTATCACACCATCAGTATTTTGCATCAGAATTTGATAATGTTTGGAAGTCAAAAAAAGGAGTGGGTCCAAAATGCAGAAGACATGCAAATTTTCTGATCATGTGTCATCTCGGTTATCCACTCCTGTGTTTTTGGCCTTACCAATACTGATCAATTACTGACCAAATACTGACCGTGTCAAGGCAGATGCTAAAAAGACAGGATCCGTTTTTTAGGTGTTGTTCAAAAAAAGGAAAAAGTAAACAGTAATGTCAACACCAACTTACTGCTGACACCCTCTCCCCTCAGTCATGGGCCCTCTACTTGTATCAGCATGTAACAGAACAGATTCCCTAGAAATCTATGTGGAATCAACTGACGATGGTGTAAAAGGAGTGCGTTCTTTCACTCTGTAGCAGAATCTTAGTCCACTGCACAGTTCTTTATATCTGATGCTAACATTGACCACACTTGAGTTATTTGATCGGTTTTTGACCTTTAACTGATCAAATAAGTGAAAAGTGAAGTGTAAACTGATTCTGAGAGTGACGCCTGTCACCTGCCTGTCATACAGTAACTGTTTCACTACCACAACAGGCTAGCTAGGCATGTTTCTGCAGTGCACAGTGCCAGGAGATAGCCAATTTATATTGGAAAAATTTGGCGAAGCGTCCAAATCAAATTTTTGAAAACAAGGTACAAATCTGCTGATGCCCTTTATAATACTGATTGAGTCAATATTAAATATTTATCAGAACTGGAAAAACCCTCACTAAAATATCACTTTTGTTTATCGTAGATTTTTAATGTGGTCATAACTTTTTAATTTTCTCTTTCTTTTTTTAAATTTTGTAGGATTAGTTGCAGTTTTTTGGGAAACAATTTTGGGGTATATATATATATATATATATATATATATATATAGTATTAAATAACTTATTATTTTATTTTTAGGGGAAAGATTAAAAAAACTGCAATTTTTACATTATTTTGTGGAATTTATTTATGGCGTTCTCTGCGTGGTATAAATAACATAGCTTTATTATGTGGGTCACTACAATGATGATAATACCACATTTCTCTATATATTTTTGGTATTTTTTCCTTTCTACAGCCTGTCAGCTCTACCAATGCACCCCTTCTCCTCCAGACTAAAGGGGAGAGCTGCTCAGATCTCTGGCTTGGTACCAGCTAGAGATATGGGCTTTGTGTTGTTTAAAAGCTGGCATTGCAAGCTTTCAAACAATACCAGAATACCAGACAGCATTGTCTTCACTATATGGGAAGATATCACTGTTAGAAATCGGAGAGCAGTGAAAGTTAAATTAGGTTTTACCCGCGATAATTCCCGATTCGATTTCTAACAGTAAAATCTGCTAATCTTGGACTTTAGCTGTCATTTTGGTCTTGTATGAAGTTACATGCTTCTAGCTGCTACCAATAAGGAGACATCAGCAGCCAAAGCAGCCCCCCTCCAATTCTGCCCGACCCCAGCTCAGGCACAATAGTTAAGTACTTTTCCCACAGCCAGAGCTGAGCTCAGGCAGAACAGTTAGGTGGTTACATCCACAATACTTTTTCTTTATGGATCTCAGTCACAGATTACTTCAGATAAATATAATTTGGCCATCTGGCAGGTCCAGGATAATTCCACCCAAAAACAATCATTCTTAAAAGCTGTTAGGCTCGAGCCAATGGTGACATATGTCATTTAATATGAAGATCAGAATGTCACGTTGTGATACTGCATCTAGAGATTGTCAAAGAGGTTACAATATAAGTTGCTTTGGCGGTCACGAAAAGTCCAACAGGTTGTATAAAGGTCATCATGGAATGCAAGTCATGCAGAACTGCTTCTTGCCTGCAATTTGGGTGTTTTTTTTACAGCCAAACAGCAGACATAAAATATAGCAAATTATAGACAAGTTGTGTGACTATTCTGTGATCTGTTGTTTTGCGACACATGTTGCCATGTAGCCCCAATTTTAATGTTTGTTAATAACATAGGATTAAAATTTTATCTTGCTTTTACAGCATTTCAGCATTACAGATTCTCTGCTATGTGAGTTTGCTCATCTTTCACAAGATTTATTTTCCGTATAAAACATTTCCCTCATTTTGGAATGTGAATACGGCTTCTCTTCTATGTGAGTTCTCTCATGTCTAACAAGATATGATTTTTGTTTAAAACATTTCCCACATTCTGAACATGAATACTGCATCTCTCCTACATGAGTTCCCTTATGGCTAAAAAGACTTTGGTTAGATGAAAAACATTTCCCACATTCTGAACAAGAATATGGTTTCTCCCCTGTGTGAATTCTCTCATGTGTAACAAGATATGATTTATCTGTAAAACTTTTCCCACATTCTGAACAAGAATATGGTTTTTCCCCTGTGTGAATTCTCTCATGTCTAACAAGACGTGATTTCTGTTTAAAACATCTGCCACATTCTGAACATGAAAATGGTTTCTCCCCTGTGTGAATTCTCTCATGTTTACCAAGATATGCTTTGTTTTTAAAAGATTTGCCACATTCTGAACATGAAAATGGCTTCTCCCCTGTGTGATTTCTCTTATGTTCAACAAGATTTGCTTTCTGTGTAAAACATTTGCCACATTCAGAACATGAAAATGGCTTCTCCCCTGTGTGAATTCTCTTATGTTCAACAAGATTTGATTTCCGTGTAAAACATTTCTCACATTCTGAACATGTATATGGCTTCTCTCCTGTGTGACTTCTCTTGTGTTTACCAAGATCAGATTTTTGTGTGAAACATTTCCCACATTCTGAACATGAATATGGCTTCTCTCCTTTGTGACTTCTCTTATGTTTAAAAAGACCTGAGTTATCTACAAAAGATTTCTCACATTCTGAACATGAATATGGCTTCTCTCCTGTGTGACTTCTCTTATGTGTAACAAGACATGATTTCTGTGTAAAAAGTTTTCCACATTCTGAACATGAGTACGGTTTCTCTCCTGTGTGATTTCTCTTATGTTCAACAAGATTTGATTTCCGTGTAAAACATTTCCCACATTCTGAACATGAATATGGCTTCTCTCCTGTGTGACTTCTCTTGTGTTTACCAAGATCTGATTTTTGTATAAAACATTTCCCACATTTTGAACATGAATGTGGTTTCCCTCCTGTGTGACGTCTCTCATGTCTAACAAGAGTTGTTTTATCTGGAAAACATTTGCCACATTCTGAACATGAATATGGTTTCTCCTCTGTGTGAATTCTTGCATGTGTAAAAAGATCAGATTTTTGTGCAAAACATTTCCCACATTCTGAACATGAATACGGTTTCTCTCCTGAGTGAATTCTTCTGTGTGTAGAAAGACCTGAGTTTTTGTGAACTCTTTACCACAATGAAACCTTTTACCCACTTTCTGTCCTATACTTGAGGTAACAATCTGTGATTGGTCAGGAGAAGGTTCCTCATGATTAGAGGGATAATATGACAGATCTGTACTGTGAAGTCCTGGATGTACATTAAGGGTAATGAGGTTTTCTCCTGTAGAGCTCTGCATGATATCTTCATCTTCTACATTATCAATGTAATGATAACATTAAGTTTTCCCCAGAATTCTTATTTGGATTTTCTGTGAAGATAAAAATTGGAATGTGTGATTTTTTCCCCCCAAAGAATAGAGCAGACAAACTTATGACAATAATATTAGGCTGAATGTGAATACAGTAAGTCATTCATCTTGAATGCACTTCTGGCTTTGGTTCAAAAAACTGTAACAAAAACTGCAAGTGTGATTCCCGCTTTTTAAAGATTTCTATAACACTGTCTGACAGTGCTGCACGATGCCTTCGTCTTCTACTTTATAAATTAAGAAAAATATAAATTTTTTTTCAGAATTCTTACCGAGATTCTCTATGAAGATAAAAATTGGAAGAATAACATTCTTCACTGGCTTAGTTATAGGGGTAGCAATGGTCACAGTTGCAACCGGGCCCCTAAGCCAGTGGTGCTGTACTTTTCCTATAAGATGCAACGCTTCCATAATGGAAGCACTCACTGGATGATAGAAAAGTAGGAAACTAAGATGTCTGTTTATCAAACTCTGCAGAGAGAGGAGATGGCTGAAAAAAATCATCATAGTGGTCTGGTCTGAATGGAGAAGATGAGGAAAGAGAGTATCTATATCAGAGGAGACGTCACTAGATGTACCTCCCACATCCAGTGACGTCTCCTCTGATATAGATACTCTCTTTCCTCATCTTCTCCATTCAGACCAGACCACTATGATATATTTCAGGCTGTATTCTCCTGTACGATTTGTAGACCTGTATGTAATGTTTTCCAGGTATGTCCTTAAAGGGGTTGGCCGCTTTTTACTATGGGGGGGGGGGGGGTGTGTGTGTGCTCATTTAAATTTTTTCCTCAGGCAGTAGAGAGGCTAGGTACTCCCTTGCTACAAAGTACTGGGGGTTAGCCCTTGAACCTAGTCTTAGTTCCTGCTCAGACTGTGTCTGTGGTTTGGGTGCATTTTCAAGTTCCAGAGCCTCCTGTTTCTTGAAGGTCAGCTGCCAACTACACCAGGACCATCCCAGGAAGTAGCGGTCTGTTAACCCTGTACAGGGGTTAAAGGGTAAATGCTGGGGAGGTTCCAGAATAACACCCTTAAGGTTTGTCACAGCGCAACCATCTAAAAGACGTACCGACCCCTCCTTCTTTGGGACCACAAACAGGTTTGAATAGAACCCGGTGCCTTGTTCCTCTAGGGGAACTGAGGCGATAACCCCCCTGTCTAGCAGAGAAGATACTGCCTTGAAGAGGTCTGAGGCCCGGGCTGGGTCCCCCGGAACGCGAGAAGGGAAAAAACGTTACGGCGGTCTGGACGAGAACTCTTATCTTGTAACCCGAAGTTACAGCTTCCAGCCCAGGCGTCCTGAACATGGGCCCTCCAGACCCGCTGAAAGGCAAGCAGGCGGCCCCCCACCGAGAGAGGTGGGGGCACCCCTTCATGCGGAAGCCTACTTGGGAGCAGCAGGACGGGCTGACTGCGCCTTCTGACGACAGGTAGAGTGGGGCTTAAAGGAGGGCTTCCTGCAAGAGTCCTGAGACCCCCCCGCGGAGCAATCGGGAGACGCCCTGTTGGTAGGGAAGCGACGAAAGGACTGGTACCGGGAACCAGAAGCCCTGAACCGAAAGGAGCGCTTGGCTCTTGGCTGGGGCAGACGAGTGCTCTTGCCTCCTGTCGCGGCAGAGATAAATTTGTCCAGCTGAACCCCCAAATAGTCTGGACCCTTCAAAAGGGAGGTGAGCAAGGGAGCGCTTGGAAGAAGCGTCCGCGTTCCACATTTTCAACCAGACCTCTCTGCGCTGAATGACAGAGAGGGCAGAGATGCGGGCAAAGAGGGAAGCAATATCCATGGAAGCCTCGCATAGGAAGATGGAAGCCCGAGACATCTGGAGAATCAGATCCATCATGTCAGGAGACGCCTCTTGATCCGCCAGATCTTGGTGCGCTGTGACCACACTGACAGGGCTCTGGCAACCCATGCAGAGGCAAAGGCCGGCCGCAGGGAGGTGCCCGCTAGAGAAAAAATGGATTTGGCGAGAGAATACAGACGTCTGTCCACCGCGTCCTGCAAAGAGGAGCCATCTAGGACAGGGAGGGCCGTATTTTTGGCTAATCTGGCCACCGGTGGATCCACCTTAGGGGGAGAAGACCACTTCCCCACACTATCCACCGGAAAAGGATACAGCACATCTATGCGCTTGGTGGCAAAGAATTTCTGATGAGGGCGATTCCAGGCCTTAGCAATGACCGTGGAAAATTCCCCATGGACCGGAAACACTACCGTCCCAGGCTCTTTAGAAGGAAAAAGGGAGAACTCCCGACTAGCGGAAGGAGGAGAATCCCCTTGGAGGTTAAAGGTGTCACGGACAGCCGCTATCAAGTCTGCCACCATGGTGGAGAGCTTAGGCGGGGGGTCTCGATCCGCGACATCATCTGAGCCAGATAATTCCCCTTCGGACTTGTGCTCCCTAGGTGGAGAGTAGTCCTCATGCCCCACAAGGCGAGGGGGGGAGACGGAGTCATCCGAGGAGGGATGCTGCCGCTCACGCTGCCTCTTAACAGTAGAACGTCCTCTGCGGAAACACTGAGAGGAGATGGAGTGGTTGACGCCACAGGAATTGTGCTAGCCATGCGGTCTATAAAGGACATGGCTGCCTTGGCAACTAGGGCCAAATCAGCGGCCGCGCCGGACATAACAGAGGCTCAGGCCTGTACCGCAGGCTCCGTAGAGACAGGTGGGGAACTGGGTTGGGTGAGATAAGGGGGAGAAGGGCGATCCCGACCAGGGGCAGGGCAGGAGGCACAGGTACCAGTGACAGTTAAAGGCAAAAGACACTCCTTACAGGACCCCATTGGGGTCTGAGAAGCAGCCTTGGCAGACTTAAAGGGGGCCCCAGGCTTGGGCATGATGGCAACACAAAGACCACTGAAATAGCAGCAGAAAATATGTCCTACCACCCAGGCAACGCAGAGTTAAACAGCGGAGGAGCCGTAGCTGCAGCGCGATGTGCAGAGCTAGAAACAGGAAGGAGCCAGAACGGAGCGAGGCTCTGCCCCCAAATGATGTGTCAATGGCGGGAAAAAGCACGTGCGATTTGAATCTGTCTAACCCGGCGCCGGCATGGCGTATCGGAGGTTACAAAGATGGCTCGGGGGGGGGGAATATACCCATGGTCTGTGTCCCCCAATGGAAACAACGAGAAATATATACAGTACATGACTAGGAAAATTATAAGGGGCCTGTAAATATTGGAAGGAAGAAAGAGACCCCCTATCTGTGATATGTGCAAGAGTGGTAATACCATGCCTCCTCCGTATCTGCATATGGGGGAACCCCACAGCATCCGTAGGCTTTACATTTTGGTTCATCTGACCACAGAACAGTTTTCAATTTTGCCTCAGTCCATTTTAAATGAGCTTTGGCCCAGAGAAAATGGCGGAGTTTCTGGATTGTACTGACATAAGACTAATTCTCAGCTTTACGGCCAGAAGGGTTTTACAGTCTGCAGATGCGCAAAACACAGATTCCGCCCGAGGGCACGACACCACTTATTTCTGGCTCCTGCAGAAATGTCCTATCCTTCATTTCCGTTTTGCTTGCAGCCCCATTGAAATAATGGTTCCGCATAATGGTTACATGTCACTGCACACACGTGTATACACTGCACATGACGGCTCTTACCTTGTGATATAAGAGGCTGGTGCTCCTCCATTACATATCACTGGAAATAGGTGTATACACTGCACATGACGGCTCTTACCTTGTGATATAGGAGGCTGGAGCTCCTCCATTACATGTCACTGCACACACGTGTATACACTGCACATGACGGCTCTTACCCTGTGATATAAGAGGCTGGTGCTCCTCCATTACATGTCACTGCACACACGTGTACACACGGCACATGACGGCTCTTACCCTGTGATATAAGAGGCTGGTGCTCCTCCATTACATGTCACTGCACACACGTGTATACACTGCACATGACGGCTCTTACCCTGTGATATAAGAGGCTGGTGCTCCTCCATTACATGTCACTGCACACACGTGTATACACTGCACATGACGGCTCTTACCCTGTGATATAAGAGGCTGGTGCTCCTCCATTACATTTCACTGCACACACGTGTATACACTGCACATGACTGCTCTTACCCTGTGATATAAGAGGCTGGTGCTCCTCCATTACATGTCACTGCACACACGTGTATACACTGCACATGACGGCTCTTACCCTGTGATATAAGAGGCTGGTGCTCCTCCATTACATGTCACTGCACACACGTGTACACACTGCACATGACGGCTCTTACCCTGTGATATAAGAGGCTGGTGCTCCTCCATCATGGCCTCCTTGTACAGATCCTGGTGGCCTTCTATGTACTCCCACTCCTCCATGGAGAAATAGACAGTGACGTCCTGACACCTTATAGGAACCTGACAACACAATGACACCGTCATCACCCAGACCCTCCAGTGCTGTTACTGGAGAATTTCCCAGCATTCCCAGCAGTGTCACCTCTCCAGTCAGCAGCTCCATCATCTTGTGGGTGAGCTCTAGGATCTTCTGCTCATGTATCAGGGGGTGAGGGGGAGGCTCTGTGATGGGGTGAGGGGTCCTGCTCCGCCCTCCTGACTCCTGGAGATGGATGATGGGAGTCACACAGTCCCCCGATGTCTTCTTCACTATTGTGTACTCCTGTGGATGGAGAGAGACACTTAGGGAATAAACCCTTCAGGGCCATGTGCTCTCCTCCGGCCTCTCCTCCTGGTACAACGTGCCTACTTACCTCCTCATGGCTCCTACATGACTATAGGTCACTGGTCACATGACACATCACTCACCATACTGGGGGCTGATCTCCAGGTTCTCCGTCACTTGGAAGGTCTGGGGGCCGTTCTCCAGGACCCTGGACTCTTCCTATCACTTCCTATGATGGGTTCTCCTTCCCGATGTCTGACTTGTTACAGAATACAATACAGAGGAGAGAAATCTAGAGAAGTTTACCTCTCCGCTCAGCAGGGAGATGATCTCCAAGGTGAGGTCTAATATTCTTCTGCTGATCTCCTTCCTGTCCATCCTCGGGGGCTCATTCAGGAAAAGGCTCGTATTGCTGGTTTTCTTCTTTCCCCCTACAAAAAAAAAGAAATGAACTCCGTGTGTATCTAAGCTCCTGGTAGTGAAATCCTCAGTCACATGGAGCAGATTCTCTCATCCAGCCCAGTATGATGACAACCCCCACTATCCTCACTACTACTCCCCACATCATACTAAGCTGAGGAGAGGAGAAGGATTCCTTGTGTGTAATGGAGGAGAATCTCCAGAGGTGACATGTCTGAGCTCTCCACCACACTGTCTCCTCACAGCTCATCTTACCTGCAGGCTGGAGGAATGGCTGATACCAGAGAGAACAAGAGCCCTGACTACCGACCAGGACCTGCCCAGTATCTGCTGCACTGCCAGAGCTGAAGGACCTGTGGTGACGTCACCGTCATGTGACCAGTGACTCTCCTGGGGGGGGGGGGGGGGCGAGAGCTATGGGCTAAATGCCTCTTATTGCTCTTATGATATAGAAGATGTAGCCTTTGTATAATAAACCAGTGATTGCTTCAGCTTCACACCCTGACTCTGTCGCAGTCACTCCGAGCTCGTACTTTCTGCTGATTTGGATCTCACACACCAACAGGGTCTTGATTAAGGCGACCCCAACAATCCCAAAAGGAAGCCCCACCGTTATCCACAATGGGATACGGGGAGTATTATACAACAATAGCCCGCTGTCCAATGGGAGTCTCAGATAGAATATACCGCGGTACCCGACCACCACATATTAGAGAAACTAGACGGCACACATATCGAGCGGACCTCTATACTGTGATCATAGCTGATGGTCCATGGGATAGATGGCTCACGTGGAATTAATAGCAGTGCTGCCTGATGCAGACACCTAGTATTTCCACCACGCTCTATCTAGTACAGGGATGGCCAACCTGAGGCTCTCCAGCTGTTGCAAAACTACAACTCCCAGCATGTCCAGACTGCCTATAGCTATCAGCCTACATCATGGCATGGTGGGAGTTGTAGTTTTACAACAGCCGGATAGCCACACGTTGGCCATGTCTGCTCTAGTGGATAATTGCCCAAGATGGATGATGACGAGGAGCGTGATGAATACTGGTTAAAGTCCAACACTACGTTAAAGACATACAAACCCCGGCACCACATGTCCACACACATCCTGATCACTCTACTCTGAACCACTACCCCAATGCTGATAAGCTGTATCCCGATGGTGGGGGTGCACAACTTTTTTCGGTCTTAGGGCCGCATTGTCACATCAGAAAACATGTCGATCGGCGCTCATTTACATCAGCATATAACACAAGCCAATGCAAAGTGATTGGGGAGGAATGATCACTACAGCAGTCATTCCTCCTTCATTGATTATTGGTGGCCCATCCCTGAATACACAGAGAGATGTGCTGCCGATAATTGTAAATCTTTCATCCTGATAAAATATGGAAATCAGCCGACAAACGAGTGATTCCGTGTTTATCCTCTGATCCGCGGCCAGATATAAGACATGAGCGCTCCTATCAACACTTTTTTGGTCTCGAATATCGTCCCGCAGCATGGCCCCTGAGACCGAAGAGTTATACTCACCTGCTCCCCGCCGCTGTGATCCTCTGCACTGCCCCCATCTTCCGGTCCCCGCGCTGTTTACACCTGGCCGTGCATGGCCGTGGTCACATGCACCTCTCCAGCCAATGACTGGCTTCAGCGGTGATGTGGCCACAAGCAGCGTGTTACCGCTGAAGCCAGTCATTGGCTGGAGAGGTGCATGTGACCATGGCCATGCACGGCCAGGTGTAAACAGCGCGGGCAACGCAGAAGACCGCAACGGCGGGGAGCAGGTAAGTATGCCAGGATGCAGGAACTTGTTAAAAATCATTTTTACCGGAAAAAAGGCGACATTTCCTTCCATCCTGCCTCCTATTCATAAATCAGCGTTTTCCTTCACTGCGGAGGCCGGCGCTCACTGGTTATTACCGCCTCCTGCCCCCAGTTATAGGGGCCCTGCAATAACCAGTCAGCGCTGTAACTTACTAGTGGGGAAGGAGCTGATTGGTTAACCCTTTAATGACCAGACTCTTTTTTGTGATTTAGCACACGTGGTTCAAACGGCTGTAATTATCTCATTTGTTGAACTACCAAAATAATTATTTTTTATGTGACGCATAGGGCTTTATAATTTATTTATTTGTAGTTTTATTTGGGGCAGACTGTACAAAGTATTATTTTTTTTTTAAACTATAGCTCCTTATTCTTTAAATATGCAAATTAAAACCAAAATAAATTATTATAATTAGTTCCCTATTTTGTGTAGGCCGTTTTGTTATATACGGTAATATGTAAGGTTTCACGTGAATGGGGCGGTAATGGCAACGGTTTTGGTTGGTGTGGGTGCTTTTTCTTCTATGAATTTTATTATTTTTTTAAAATTTTTTTAACTTCGTTTTTAATATATTTCTGCTACATGATTTGTCTCCCAAGAGGTCATAAAAAGGCCTTTGGGGGACACTGACCCTTTTTTTTATTTTCACCTTTTCTTTTTTACTTTTATTTGTATTTTATTGTATTTTTTTTATAATTGGTTTATTACTTATTTATATAATATATAAAAGTCTGTCAGGGGACAATGAACACTATTATTTTGCACTTTTTTCCTTTTTATTTTTATTTTATTTTCTTAGAACTTTCTATAATTTTTTTAAATATTTTTTTGACACATAATATGTTCCCCAAATGGTCAAAAAAAGACTGTGAACACTTTTATTTTGCCCTTCTTCCTTTTTTTATTTTTATGTTTTTTTTTATATTCTTATTATATAATATATTTATTCTATTTTTTTTTTTGCCACATAATATTTTATTTCTTTTTTTCTTTTATTTGTATTTTATTTTTTATTTAGTTTTCAAATTTTTCTTTTTCTAATGTTTTTAGCTTAATTTTTTTATATATTTTTTCCACATAATTTGTCCCCAAGAGGTCACTAAAAGACATCCAAAGGAGCCCCAGTTACAGGGGAAACCAGCCTCCTGTGGGGGTTTGTAGAAGGAGGAGCTGATCAGGGTCTCTTCACCCTGCAGCTCTGCGCTCCTCTGCCCCAGGCCGCTCATCTATGGGAGGAGAAGGCAGAAGCGCTGATAAAGCGCTTCTGCCTTCTCCTCGGCTTCCTCACTATCACTTCCAGCAGGGGGCCCGACCTGCTCCTGCTACAGTGCAGGAACAGGAGCTGTCATCCATCATCGCTGCCGGCAGAAACACGGCTGATCGCACGATCAGCTGTGCTTCTGCCCAGGAAGACGGGGGCCGCAAAACTTGGTTCTAGGGGCCGCATATGGCTCGTGTGTTGTGCACTCCTGGTCTATGGGATAGATTGCACATGTGAAATTAGCAACAATACTGCCCGATGCAGATACGTAGTATTTCCAGCACACTAGCGAATAATCGCTCAGTCTTGGAACATAAAAGGCAGCAGATCGGCTGTCTATGGGTAGTAGTAATGGTAGCAGGACGAGATGCGTAGTGTTAATAGTGGTGCCCGCAGGAGATGAGCAGCGAGGAGCAGCGGTGGTGGAAGCTGCAGCCATATGGTGCCTGCTGGCGGACAGGCAGAGGCAGGATGGCAGCAGCCATGCGGAACATGAGGGTAGGCAGACAGCAAAAGTGTGACAAAATGGGGCATCGTCAGCAAGGACAGATCTATTCAGTGGCCTCAGCCGGAGGAGTGTGAAAATCCTCCTGAATCCAGACCTGGTTCATGTTAACAAAAGCCATGTTTTGGACACTGGAAGAAAGAGAATACTGGGCAAATTCAGGCCCCTGATCTAGTCTGCCTGTACAGAGGTATATGGGGGTCAGGGAACACCAGTATGCACCTGAGACAGGCCTGAACCTGGGCATTGAGGTCTCGGCTTGCTGATTTACCTCAGCCTGGCTCAGCCTGTGAGGAGGTGCCGATTGGGGAGGTGCCGATTGGGGAGGCGCCGATTGGGGAGGCGCCGATTGGGGAGGCACCGATTGAGGAGGTACTGATGCTCCTGTG
Organism: Bufotes viridis; assembly: GCA_033119425.1. Lineage (NCBI taxonomy): Eukaryota > Metazoa > Chordata > Amphibia > Anura > Bufonidae > Bufotes > Bufotes viridis. Next base: position 9,954,523 of record CM065589.1, on the reverse strand, counting down.
GGCGCTGCTACTATTTCGCAGGTTACCAAGCACAGCGCCGTATATTGTATAGTGGTTGTGCTTGGTATTGCACTCAGCCTCATTCACTTGAATAGAGCTGAGCTGCACCTAGGCTACATAGAAACATAGAATGTGTCGGCAGATAAGAACCATTTGGCCCATCTAGTCTGCCCAATATACTGAATACTATGAATAGCCCTAGGCCCTATCTTATATGAAGGATGGCCTTATGCCTATCCCATGCATGCTTAAACTCCTTCACTCTACTTGCAGTTACCACTTCTGCAGGAAGGCTATTCCATGCGTCCACTACTCTCTCAGTAAAGTAATTCTTCCTGATGTTACTTTTAAACCTTTGCCCCTCTAATTTAAAACTATGTCCTCTTGTAGCAGTTTTTCTTCTTTTAAATATTCTCTCCTCTTTTACCGTGATGATTCCCTTTATGTATTTAGTAGTTTCTATCATATCCCCTCTGTCTCTTCTTACTTCCAAGCTATACATGTTAAGGTCCTTTAACCTTTCCTGGTAAGTTTTGTCCTGTAATCCATGTACTAGTTTAGTAGCTCTTCTCTGAATATCCTTCTGCAGATCTGGTCTCCAGTACTGCACACAATACTCCCAATGAGGTCTCCCTAGTGCTCTGTAGAGCAGCACGAGCGCCTCCCTCTTTCTACTGTTAATGCCTCTCCCTATACACCCAAGCATTCTGCTGGCATTACCTGCTGCTCTATGACATTGTCTGCCCACCTTTAAGTCGTCTGATATAATGACCCCTAAATCCCTTTCCTCAGATACTGAGGTTAGTACTGTATCACTGATTTTATATTGTGCTCTTGGGTTTTTACGCCCCAGGTGCATTATCTTGCACTTATCGACATTAAATTTTAGTTGACAGATTTTTGACCATTCCTCTAGTTTTCCTAAATCCTTTTCCATTTGGTGTATCCCTCCAGGAACATCAACCCTGTTACAAATCTTTGTGTCATCAGCAAAAAGACACACCTTACCATTGAGGCCTTCTGCAATTTCGCTGATAAAGATATTAAACAATATGGGTCCCAGAACAGATCCCTGAGGTCCCCACTGGTAACAATACTATGGTCTGAATATACTCCATTGACTACAACCCTCTGTTTTCTGTCCTTCAGCCACTGCCTAATCCATTCAACAATATGTGAGCCCGAGCTCAAAGACTGCAGTTTATTGATAAGCCTTCTATGTGGGACAGTATCAAAAGCCTTACTAAAGTCCAGATAAGCGATGTCTACTGCACCTCCGCCATCTAGTATTTTAGTCACCCAATCAAAAAAGTCAATAAGATTAGTTTGACATGATCTCCCTGAAGTAAACCCATGCTGTTTTTTATCAATCAACCCATGGGTTTTTAGATGTTCCACAATCCTCTCCTTGAGTATGGTTTCCATTAATTTCCCCACTATTGATGTCAGGCTTACTGGCCTATAGTTGCCCGATTCCTCTCTACTACCTTTCTTGTGAATTGGCACAACGTTTGCTAATTTCCAATCACATGCATCAAAGGATTCATTAGTCTTCCTCCCTAACTGAGGTCCTTCTCCTTAATTTTCCTTTGTAAAAACTGAACAGAAGTATTTATTAAGGCAGTCAGCTAGTTCTTTATCCTCTTCCATATACCTTCCTTCTTTGGTTTTTAATTTGGTAATTCCTTGTTTTAATTTCCTTTTTTCATTTATGTATCTGGACATGACGCATGAACGAGTCGTCACTGGCCTAGATAAAGCAGAGAGAAGGCCACAGCACTCACAGGAGCGCCACTGTCTTCTCAAAGAGCTGATTGGTGGGGGTCCCAGGTGTCGGACCCCCACCAATCAGATACTTAGGATGACCTATCCAGACAGCACCTATAATGCTATAGAAGATGATTTCTGACTAACAGATTCAGGGGAAGCAGTCAGTGTAAGTGGCACCAGATCAGAACCCCTTCTTAAGGAAGTGGAAAGGAGCATGTCATGGACAGAACTGAAGTGGATTCATCTTTCTGCTGTACTTATTTGAGGCTCCCTCAGCATTTTTGCTGACCAACAGAGTCTAGCAGTTCCAGGAAAATGGTCTCTGAATCCAGAGATTATCAAGCAGATTGCCAAAATGTGGGAAGTAACAGTAATTTAACTCAGGGCAAAAAGGTTCAGTGACAAGATGGAAACGTTCCTTTCGTTTTATCAGGAACACAATACCTTGGAGGTTCAGCCTGGCTCATATTTACCTCCGGTTTCCTCGAAACCTAGGGTTTTGATGAAAATTAGGCAAGACCAGGCCACACTACAGCCATCATACCGTTCTGGCTGAAGAGGTTAACTACGGCAGATGAATCAGGAAGACTACTGAGACTTGTCCTAGTGCAGATGTCTAGGGCACTCAACTCTGCCAAGATCTGGAAATATTCAGTCTGACAGCCTGAAGGTTGACCAGCCTCTATTAGGCCTGTAGAGGCCTCTATGATACACTCATGAACACCTTGCCACACTTTGGGTCTCTACGAATCGGTCATGTTTCCCAACTCATTCAGATGAGTCAAGGATGTAACTGGAGACTTCCCACACTGCAGATCGTATGTGTCTAGGGCACTGAACTCTGCCAAGACCTGAGGATCACCCTCTATTACTTTTTATAGGCCTATTTGATTCAATCATGAATACCTTGCCACACTCAGTCCGTGAAAAAGGTGTTCCCAACTCATTTAAATACATCAAGGGTATATCCCCTGTTGCAAATCAAGAGCATTCAGCGTTGCCAGGACCTGGACAGACACTATAACAAGCTAGTGGCCTCTCAGGCCAGATCGTAATCCACATAAAAGATCTAGTGAATCTATTCGGCTTGAATTCTACTCATGTAGTGGATAGTTCCAAATCACAGATCATCAGCCTCTTGGGCATCCTGCAGGAAGCATTTGGAAACCGCATAAAGTTTATGGACCAAAAAAGTCAAAATGTTGTCCATTCTGCAAGTTTATTCTTGTCACAAGAGTCCTTGATGAAAAGGTTCCTAAAAGGTTTGCTAAGACGTGGCCTTCCATAGTTAGATCTGTGTCAAACTAAGACTTGGTCTTAGTCCTACAAGTATTAAGATCATCTCCTTTTGAACCTCTCAATAAGGTCCCACATAAATAGATGGCCTAAAACGTTTTTTCCCATCTGGCCATGACCAGGTGGAAACCTAGCATTTATGCCTCCAGCGGCGAAAAGTAAACTGTCGGATCCACCCACCCCGCCAATGTTGCAGATTTCCAAAATCCATGTCAGAAAATCAAGAACAAATTATTTATATGTTGTAAGTTTGCGAAAGATCTGGTCTTAGATTTTAAACTTTGCATGTATAAAGGTTCAGCCAGGCCTGTTACACAGTGAAATGCACACAGGACTCTCCTACCCTCCACTTCAGGCATCCTTCTCTACCTTTATAAAGGACAGGTCACACTGGACCCTCAGAGTGTGTGAAGCGGCTACACACCCGTCCTGCTTAGCACGTGGACATCTCATCACTGAGTAGGTCTCACCAACCCAGGATCCACAGAGGATCTCTCAGTATCTCTCTCTGGATTTCTGCCCTCCATACTGTGACATGAGCTTTCTTAGACAGAGCAATGCAGGGCCTGGAGCTGGTGCTCAGTGAAATTTCAAGATACACTGCACATGACGGCTCTTACCTTGTGATATAAGAGGCTGGTGCTCCTCCATTACATGTCACTGCACACACGTGTATACACTGCACATGACGGCTCTTACCTTGTGATATAAGAGGCTGGTGCTCCTCCATTACATGTCACTGCACACACGTGTATACACTGCACATGACGGCTCTTACCTTGTGATATAAGAGGCTGGTGCTCCTCCATTACATGTCACTGCACACACGTGTATACACTGCACATGACGGCTCTTACCTTGTGATATAAGAGGCTGGTGCTCATCCATTACATGTCACTGCACACACGTGTATACACTGCACATGACGGCTCTTACCTTGTGATATAAGAGGCTGGTGCTCCTCCATTACATGTCACTGCACACACGTGTATACACTGCACATGACGGCTCTTACCCTGTGATATAAGAGGCTGGTGCTCCTCCATTACATGTCACTGCACACACGTGTATACACTGCACATGACGGCTCTTACCCTGTGATATAAGAGGCTGGTGCTCCTCCATCATGGCCTCCTTGTACAGATCCTTGTGTCCTTCTATATACTCCCACTCCTCCATGGAGAAATAGACAGTGACGTCCTGACACCTTATAGGAACCTGACAACACAATGACACCGTCATCACCCAGACCCTCCAGTGCTGTTACTGGAGAATTTCCCAGCATTCCCAGCAGTGTCACCTCTCCAGTCAGCAGCTCCATCATCTTGTGGGTGAGCTCTAGGATCTTCTGCTCATGTATCAGGGGTGAGGGGAGGCTCTGTGATGGGGAGAGGGGTCCTGCTCCGCCCTCCTGACTCCTGGAGATGGATGATGGGAGTCACACAGTCCCCGATGTCTTCTTCACTATTGTGTACTCCTGTGGATGGAGAGAGACACTTAGGGAATAAACCCTTCAGGGGCCATGTGCTCTCCTCCGGCCTCTCCTCCTGGTACAACGTGCCTACTTACCGTCTCATGGCTCCTACATGACTATTGGTCACTGGTCACATGACACATCACTCACCATACTGGGGGCTGATCTTCAGGTTCTCCGTCACTTGGAAGGTCTGGGGGCCGTTCTCCAGGACCCTGGACTCTTCCTATCACTTCCTATGATGGATTCTCCTTCCCGATGTCTGACTTGTTACAGAATACAATACAGAGGAGAGAAATCTAGAGAAGTTTACCTCTCCGCTCAGCAGGGAGATGATCTCCAAGGTGAGGTCTAATATTCTTCTGCTGATCTCCTTCCCGTCCATCCTCGGCGGCTCATTCAGGAGAAGGCTCGTATTGCTGGTTTTCTTCATCCTCCAAATAAAGAAATAAAGGTTAATCAGTGAGTCCCATGTCCCCGATAATGAGGCCGAGAGAAAGTACAACTCATCCCGCAAAACTCAGACCCTCATAAAGCTGCACTGACGGGAAAAACCCTGAGCTCTGTGTGTATCTAAGCTCCTGGCAGTGCAGTGTGTATCTAAGCTCCTGGCAGTCCAGAATGTATCTAAGCTCCTGGCAGTGAAAATCTCAGTCACACGGAGCAGATTCTCTGATCCAGCACTGAATGATGACAACCCCCACTATCCCCACTACTCTCCCCCATCATACTAAGCTGAGGAGCGGAGAAGGATTCCTGTGTGTAATGGAGGAGAATCTCCAGAGGTGACATGTCTGAGCTCTCCACCACACTGTCTCCTCACAGCTCATCTTACCTGCAGGCTGGAGGAATGGCTGATACCAGAGAGAACAAGAGCCCTGACTACCGACCAGGACCTGCCCAGTATCTGCTGCACTGCCAGAGCTGAAGGACCTGGGGTGATGTCACCGTCATGTGATCAGTGACTCTCCTGGCTAGCTCCGCCTCCTGCACTGATCACATGACAGTGACATCATCACAGGTCTTTCAGCAGTACATTCACAGTAGAGGAGAGAACGGCTGACGAGTCCAGTCTTTCCTGTTCTGCTCCTGTGCTGGATACTGAAGCGCACGGCCCAGTGTAAGACTTATGGAGAGGTCAGGACCGGGAAGGGTCACATTTTTACTGCCTGGTTCTGTCAAAGTGCAGAGGGCGGAGCCGTTGCAGAGAAAACAGAGCCTCTAGGTGTAATGGTAACGCCCCCGTTTCTCCTAGAGGCTCATTTGCATGTATTAAAACATCATTTTTCTCAGTAATGCTGCACATGGACATGGGACCAACACAGACGCCTCCAGCTGCCGAGAGCACATGTAACAGGTCAGCCGGTGTCATAGGGACAGAACTGCTGACAGACGCCCTCTAATCCTCCATAAGGAAGGGGATTTGCTTCTGATACTTTCTTCTACAGTGAAGTCAGTTCCATAAATACCTGCAATATCTTCAGGTTGAGAGGTTCTTCTCTGAGGGGCCACAGCCCTGGAGCTCGGACTATTCTGACTGGGGGATCAGGGGGTAAATCAAGGATTTGATTGAATGAAGCCTAAAGGGTATCGAGGACATTTTCAGAGTCCGTTGGATCAGGGAGACCTCTAACCCCTAAGTTATAGTGATGCCTCTGCTGTCTGTGTCCTCCGGGGGTCTTCTCAGTTCACAGTGGGTCGCCCTCTAGTTCAGTACGGCCTGTGATAGCTTTCAGATCCTCCCTGACCTCAGGGATTTCAGATCCACACATCTCCGACCTCTGAGATAAGGGGCTGGAAATCCCATTTGGTTGGAAGAGATTTGAATGTTGTATCCGGGATGTGTGATCCGGGTCCCCAGGGATCCTTCACTAGAATTGGGGCTCATGCAAATGACCATATTTTCTTTCAGTGTTTATAGCGTTTTAGTTTTTTTGCAGTCCGTATGCGGAATCATGAACTTCAAAGGGTCTGCTAAAAGGGTGTGCATCCCGTTTCCTATGTCCGCAAGTCTGTTCCACAGTCTGTTCCTGTTTGGGTGTGCAAAAAAAAAACAAACAGATGCAACACGAATATCATCTGGTATTTTTTGTGGATCCGTGTTTTGCATGAGCCCTAATGGGGGGATGGAGATGACCAAGATTTCTGCAGGCTATCAAATAAAGTGGTGTAGGGAGGTCTCCCGATGGAGGAGGCAGAGCTTGAGGACCATCAGGAGCGAAGTGCTGGTCACCCACCTTGTCCTGGGCAGCAGCGACCAGTCTGTCTCTGGGGGCCTGTTGGCAGCTATGGGGCTGCTGCTCTAATGGGGAATAGGGTGGCCAGACGTCCGGTTTTCTGGTTCTCTGTCCTCTGTGCGGTGCAGGGCCTGGACGGACGCAGGGATTTCCACCCTTTCTGTATCTCTGCGCTGTCTGAGCGTGAGCTGCAGCAACTGACTGAGGCTTCTCTCACCCCCAGCACCCCGGCTGCCCCCAGCTCACCTTCCATGCGGAAAGTTCTTCCCTCTGCTCCCAGGCCGGTGATGGGGGCGTGGCTTCATAAATGTGGGGGTGTGGCTTCACGGATGTGGGCGTTGCTTTATTGAGGTTGGAATTGGTTTATCGTTTGGGGACGTGGCCGGTGAGGTCCGGCTTTCTTGGGTGAAGCCAGTGGCCACCCTAATGGTGAATGAGGGACGATCTGGCTGGTGTCTCTTGGAGGGGGAAGTGTCAGTGGGAAGAGATGAGAGGGATAATGGTTCCTCAATCTGTCTCTCTAAAGAACCTGTGGGAGTAGCACAGAGGGAGGGAGATCTGAAGCAGGTGCCATCTTTCCAACATGGAGCTGTGAAGTAAAGCGCGCAGAGACGAGTACTGCTTCAGAGCATTCAGTGAAGATGGGATTGGGAGGCAGTAATGGCTTTAGGAGGCTTCTGGGGCTTCTTGTTCTCCACCACAGTTGGGTTAAGGATGATGGAGGGTCTGTTCAGTGCTGGAGCCTGGGAGCAGAAGGAAGACATGAGCGGCAAGCCATGCACCCCTCCCCCATAACTGTCCTTCTAATGACTCTTCCTACAGAGGCGGATGGGGGTCTCAGAGATCTCAGAGGTTCCTGTCCAGCAGGGCGGCAGTCCCTCTCATGGAGCTGTCAGGGGCTCACAGAAAATATCCAGTAAATGGATATGAGGATTAAAGATGGCTGCCAGCATACTTAATCCCAACTGAGGATCCAAATAACCACAAGCAAAAATAGACCGCAGCACTCCAGACGTGAGCAGAAATGAAAACATGGGGACCCACATGTTAAACCATACAGCGCTTCTTTTTACCGGATATGTTTCCAAAACCGCACCGTGAAAGAAAGACGTGTCCTGTTCATTCTTGATGCAGATTCCACGTCAGGAATAATGACCAGGAATGAAAATCCGAAAGAGCAACCAACACCACATAAAAAACATGTCAGGAAAAAACAGCGTGAATCTATCCCTAGGGTGGTAATAATACTGACCGCCAGGTAGACGTCTCTGCTCTTCTGCCCCTGTACAGTCAGGGACTATGGAGTCTCTTAGGTCGCCTTTTCTCTGTAAGATCCATGCGGCCGGATGCTCCATATTGCATCTCGATAGCAGGAAGAAGTGCTCCTCTTAGAGTCACCTCCAGCCCTGTTCACATTGTGTGCGCCTTTAGTGCATCCGGCTTGGGGTATTCTTCTATCCCTGATTCCCGCTGTTTGGAGGGGAATGTGTTTTTGTTGGTTTCTATGGTCCTATTTACAGGGACAGTGTCCAGGACTCTTCTAACCTATGCTTCATGTTGATGATCCTCCTCCATGACAGCTATTTCTCTTATGTACACGGTATGCTCATTTATTCCTCTGTAACAACAGGGGGTTAAAGGGCATCTGTCAGCAGATCTTTACCTACACAACAGCAGATACCTGGGACTAATGTCTGCAATCGACAATAACGCCGATCGCAGACATTTAACCCCTCAGATGCCATGGTTAAATGTGACCACAGAATTTTAGAGCTAAAAAACCTGTGACCTTGCTCTTCCGGACCTGTAACGGCTCCCCGTAGCAGCGCTTGGGGTAGCCGGATACTGTGTGCAGCAGCATTGGCCCTCCGGAATAATCCAAGGCTGCCCCAGCTATGTTCCTATGAAGACCCTCCACAGGATCATAGTGAAATTCTCATAGACTCTATGACAGATGCGATCTAAAGATTGCATGATTAATTTCCCTAAAGGATCTTTAGAAAGTGTAAAAAAATAAAAATAAAGAAACATCATTTGGTTCCTCCTGTGTCCCCCCCCTCACCCCCACAAAAAAAATAAAACGTGATAAAAAAGTCATACACACCCCAAAATGGTATCAATTGAAAGTACAGATTTCCCTAGCAAAAATAAGCCCTCAGACAGCTATATTATAGAGGTTAGAAAATGGAGATAAAAAGTAGGGATGTCCCGATACCGGTACCATCGGGACTGATACCGGCATTTTCACGAGTACTTGTACTCGTTAAAATGCCGCCGATACCCCTGCTGATACCGGAAGTTCCGGTCCGGCAGCTCCTATACACTAGTAAGCCTAACCTCTATTAATGTGGCCGGAATTACTAACTATTGATGCGCAGTCTCCCTCAGGTTAGGCGTTCAGTCCCTCCATGCTCCTCCTGCCCCGCGCAGGAGGGACGTGAGGCGCATGGAGGAACTGAGAGCTCAAGCTGCCCGATTCCTCCAAGCACCTCACGTCCCTCCTGCCCGCTCCGCCCACTTTATGAATGTAGAAGGCGCGCGGGGCAGGAGGAGAATGGAGGGACTGAGCGCCTGACCTGAGGGAGACTGCGCATCCATCAATAGTTAGTAATTCCGGCCACATTAATAGAGATTAAGTTTACCTCAATAGTGTATAGGAGCTGCGGGGCCGGTGTATAAAAGAGTCACGCTACACCGGCCCCTGTGAGTGTAAACTGCCCCCCCCCCACACACACACACACTATGATGACACTGTTATGGGGGATCTGTGGATGACACTAATGGGGGATCTGTGGATGACACTTATATAGCATAATATGCTATATATGTGTCATCCACATAGCCCCCTAACAGTGTCATCCAGAGAGCCCCCATTAGTGTCATCCAGAGAGCCCCCATTAGTGTCATCCAGAGATCCCCCCCATTAGTGTCATCCAGAGATCCCCCCCATTAGTGTCATCCAGAAATCCCTCCATTAGTGTCATCCAGAGATCCTCCATTAGTGTCATCCAGAGATCCCCCCATTAGTGTCATCCAGAGATCCCCCATTAGTGTCATCCAGAGATCCCCCATAACAGTGTCATCCACAGATCCCCATAACAGTGTGTCATCCACAGATCCCCATAACAGTGTCATCCACAGATCCCCCATAACAGTGTCATCCACAGATCCCCATAACAGTGTCATCCACAGATCCCCCATAACAGTGTCATCCACAGATCCCCCATAACAGTGTCATCCACAGATCCTCCATAACAGTGTTCATCCACAGATCCCCATAACAGTGTGTCATCCACAGATCCCCATAACAGTGTCATCTACAGATCCCCATAACAGTGTCATCCACAGATCCCCTATAACAGTGTGTCATCCACAGATCCCCCATAACAGTGTCCTCCACAGATCCCCCATAACAGTGTCCTCCACAGATCCCCCATAACAGTGTGTCATCCACAGATCCCCATAACAGTGTGTCATCCACAGATCCCCATAACAGTGTGTCATCCACAGATCCCCCATAACAGTGTCATCCACAGATCCCCCATAACAGTGTCATCCACAGATCCCCCATAACAGTGACATCCACAGATCCCCCATAACAGTGACATCCACAGATCCCCCATAACAGTGTCACCCACAGATCCCCCATAACAGTGTCATCCACAGATCCCCCATATCAGTGTGTCATCCACAGATCCCCCATAACAGTGTGTCATCTACAGATCCCCCATAACAGTGACATCCACAGATCCCCCATAACAGTGTCACCCACAGATCCCCCATAACAGTGTCATCCACAGATCCCCCATAACAGTGTCCTCCACAGATCCCCCATAATAGTGTCATCCACAGATCCCCCATAACAGTGTCCTCCACAGATCCTCCATAACAGTGTCATCCACAGCACCCCCATAACAGTGTCATCCACAGCGCCCCCATAACAGTGTCATCCACAGTGTCACCATAACAGTGTCATCCACAGATCCCCCATAACAGTGTCATCCACAGATCCCCCATAACAGTGTGTCATCCACAGATCCCCATAACAGTGACATCCACAGTGCCCCCCATAACGGTGTCATCCACAGATCCCCCATAACAGTGTCATCCACAGATCCCCCATAACAGTGTGTCATCCACAGATCCCCATAACAGTGTCATCCACAGATCCCCCATAACAGTGACATCCACAGATCCCCCATAACAGTGACATCCACAGATCCCCCATAACAGTGACATCCACAGATCCCCCATAACAGTGACATCCACAGTGCCCCCCATAACAGTGTAATTCACAGATCCCCATAACAGATCCCCCTGGATGCACATTGGTTGGAAAACACTATTATATTCCCATTTAATAATTTATTAACACTTGTACAAAGGAAAAGAAAAGCCACAGCAACAAAATTCCAGCTTTAATTTTTTTCATTGCTATCAGTAACTGCGCCGCTGTTTATACGAGGTATCGGTAATTGGTATCGGCGAGTACTTAAATAAAAGTATCGGTACTCGTTCTCGGTCTTAAAAAAATGGTATCGGGACATCCCTAATAAATAGAAAAAATTAATTGTTTTTTTTTTTTTTTTAATTATTATTCGTTTTTTATTATTGATACAGAAGAAAGACTACAAAAATGTGATCTCGTTGTAATAAAACTGAGCTGAAAGGGGTTAAATTGACTTAAATTGTGAGCTTGCAGCACTTTTGTGTGTGTCATGGGAACGCAATGAATCGGAACGGAACGCATTCTGGTGCCCTCCGTTCCCTCCAGTTCAGTTTTGTCCCCATTGACAATAAATGGGACAAAACGGAAGCGTTTTCCTTCGGCATTGAGATCCTATGATGGATCTTAATAGCGGAAAGGAAAAGCGCAGGTGTGAAAGTAGCCTAAAATATATATGGTCTTTTTGGACTATAAGACGCACGGAGACGGAGATGAGCAACGAGGAGCAGCGGTGGTGGACAGCTGCAGCCATATGGTGCCTGCTGGCGGACAGGCAGAGGCATGATGGCAGCAGCCATGAGGAACATGAGGGTAGGCAGACAGCAAAAGTTTGACAAAATGGGGCATCGTCAGCAAGGACAGGTCTATTCATTGGCCTCAGCCGGAGGAGTGTGAAAATCCTCCTGAATCCAGGCCTGGTTCATTTTGACAAAAGCCATGTTTTGGACACTGGCAGAGGACAACTTTGTCTGTTTGGGTGTCACCATGCCCCCTGCCGTGCTTAAAACCCTCTCTGAGATGACACTGGAGGCAGTGCAAGAAAGAGAATACCGGGCAAATTCAAGCCCCTGATCTAGTCTGCCTGTCCAGAGGTATATGGGTTGAGGGAACACCAGTAAGCACCTGAGACAGGCCTGAACCTGGGCATTGAGGTCTTGTTTTACTGATTTACCTTGGCCTTGCTCAGCCCCTGAGGAAACTGCTCTATCATGTTGAGGAGACTGAACTGGCTCCTGCTCCTGCAGGTTTTGCTGCTTGCGGTGGCAGGAGGTTGACTCTTGTCATTTCAAGCTTGTCAATCCCTCATATGGTAGAAACCTCTCAGAGACAAGTGTTCTGCATTCTGGCTCATCTGGATTCTGTTCACTACTAAAGATTCTCAACTAGGCTGAGTATTGCACCTGGAGGGACGAAACGTCAGTGGACTCTTTAATTCCCTTGAGAGGTCTGTCTCCTCAAACCTCAAAGAATTTAAAAGGGTTTTCCAGGATTTTTTTTACTGCTGACCCATCCTCTGGATAGGTCATCAGTATCTGATCGGTCGGGGTCCGACACCTGGGAACCCCGCCGATTAGCTGTTTGAGGAAGTACTAATGCTCCTGTGAGCGCTGCTGCCTTTTCGCAGGTTACCAAACACAGCACCATATATTGTATAGTCCTTGGGCTTGGTATTCCACTCATTCACTTGAATAGAGCTGAGCTGAACCTAGTCACATTGTCCCCCCAAAAATTAGGATCAGACTGTTTGATTATGTGCCGGACATTTCATAAAATACGGAATGCACGCAGCTTTTTTTGGCAGTTTATTTTTTTCGCGTGGTATTGAGTATCGCAAAACTTTTTTATGGTATCGAAACCGAATGAAGATTTTGGTATCGAAACAACCCTAGCTGCACCTAGGCAATTTGACGTATGAACATGTCATCACTGGCCTAGAAAAAGCAGAGAGAAGGCCACAGCACTCACATGAGTGCCGCTGTCTTCTCAAACAGCTGATTGGTGGGGGTCCCAGGTGTCAGGCCCCCACCAATCAGATACTTAGGATGACCTATCCTAAGGGTAGGTCATCAGTAAGAAACTTTCGGACAGCACCTTTAATGCTATAGAAGATGCTGTTTGACTCACCCAACAGATTGAGGGGGAAGCAGTCTCTACAAACATGGTTGCACCAGATTAGAACTCCTTCTTAAGGAAGTGGGAAGGAGCATGGCATGGACAGAACTGAAATGGATTCATCTGTCTGCTGTACTTATTTGAGGCTCCCTCAGCATTTTTGCTGACCAAAAGAGTCTAGCAGTTCCAGGAAAATGGTCTTTGATTTCAGAGATTATCAAGCAGATTGCCAAAATGTGGGAAGTAACAGTAATTTAACTCAGGGCAAAAAGGTTCAGTGCTAAGTTGGAAATATTCCTTTCATTTTATCAGGAATACAATACTTTGGAGGTTCAGCCTGGCTCATATTTATTTACCTCCGGTTTCCTCGATACCTAGGGTTTTGATGAAAATTTGGCAAGACCAGGCCACACTACAGCCATCATACCAGTTCTGGCTGAAGAGGTTAACTCCGGCAGATGAATCAAGAAGGCTATTGAGACTTGCCCTAGTGCAGATGTCTAGGGCACTCAACTCTGCCAAGATCTGGAAATATTCAGTCTGACAGCCTGAAGGTTGACCAGCCTCTATTAGGCCTATAGGGGCCTCTATGATAGTCATGAAGACCTTGCCACACTTTGGGTCTCTACCAAATGGTCATGTTTCCCAACTCATTTAGATGAGTCAAGGATGTAACTGGAGACTTCCCACACTGCAGATCGTATGTGTCTAGGGCACTGAACTCTGCCAAGACCTGAGGATCACCCTCTATTACTATTTATAGGCCTATTTGATTCAATCATGAATACCTTGCCACACTCAGTCCGTGAAAAAGGTGTTCCCAACTCATTTAAATACATCAAGGGTATATCTGAAAACTTCCCCTGTTGCAAATCAAGAGCATTCAGCTCTGCCAGGACCTGGACAGACACTATAACAAGCTAGTGGCCTCTCAGGCCAGATCGTAATCCACATAAAAGATCTAGTGAATCTATTCGGCTTGAATTCTACTCATGTAGTGGATAGTTCCAAATCACAGATTATCAGCCTCTTAGGCATCCTGCAGGAAGCATTTGGAAACCGCATAAAGTTTATGGACCTAAAAAGTCAAAATGTTGTCCATTCTGCAAGTTTATCCTTGTCACAAGAGTCCTTGATGAAAAGGTTCCTGAAAGGTTTGCTAAGACGTGGCCTTCCATAGTTAGATCTGTGTCAAACTAGGACTTAGCCTTAGTCCTACAAGTTTTAAGATCATCTCCTTTTGAACCTCTCAATAAGGTCCCACATAAATAGATGGCCTAAAACGTTTTTTTCCATCTGGCCATGACCAGGTGGAAACCTAGCATTTATGCCTCCAGCGGCGAAAAGTAAACTGTCGAATTCTTCCACCCCGCCAATGTTGCAGATTTCCAATGTCCATGTCAGAAAATCAAGGAAAAATTATTTATATGTTGGAGAAATTTGCTAAAGATCTGGTCTTAGATTTTAAACTTTGCATGTATAAAGGTTCAGCCAGGCCTGTTAGACATATATAAAGATACGGCCAGGCCTGTTAGACATATGTACAGTGACGACCAGGCCTATTAGGTATATATAAAGTGTTAGGGATAAGAATCCATTTTGTATAAACATGTCCTCTATTTTGTGCATATGTGGAAAATTAATTAACCAGCTGGCAGGATGTAGGGAGTCTCTGTGTATATAGTTAAAATGTGTTCTAACTACAAGGCCAAGGTAAGCAGCTCCCTCACTCCCCTTATCATAGTTTGACATACAAGAGAGAGTTATGTTCCTTCTGAGTTTCGGGATGTATTGCTGAAGAATGTCAACTTTGAGATAAGATGCTCCAGAAACTTTTTAATTATAGAATTCTGTTAGTATGGTGCAGAAGTATTGCCTTTTATGAATAACCAATCAAATCATTAGTTTCGCTTTCCACCCCATTTGGTGGTGTGCCAGATTTGTCTGTGATTATATGTAGTGTTATAAAGATGTATGCTTGCATGTAATAGGAGAGAGAGAATTTGATTCATTAAGTGTGTCTGTGTCAGATCTCTTAGCGCTCATAAAGAAAACTTCAATTAGAACCCCGACAATCATAGAGGTGGTGGTTTTGCCCCAACAAAACTTGGCGCCCAACGTGGGGCTTGACTAAAGGACACTTCATTGATCTCCCGACAACTTTGATAATCCGTGACGGACAGATATAAAAGTCAGCGCTGCAAGGTAAGAGACTTTATCTTACATTATATCTGTGCCTCCCTAGTTCGAGGGATTGTTGAAGGAACATGCGTATAAAGTCCTTTTACAGTCAAGTCCATATTGATAAAGAACCTTGAAAGCTGAAAATACCTATGATTGTTGGGTTTAGTTTCTGATCATGAGTAACTTTGATTGGGATGTTTTTGGTCTGGCTTTAGGAGTCATGGTATACGTTTTGTTTGTTCTTTACTGTGTTTGGAAAATTGCAAAACATTATAGCAAGGGAGATCAAAGTCCTTGGACTCTGATGTCCGGTTTGTAGACATTTGATTTTTATAATACATCTCAGTAACAGAGTACACTAGGTGATATAGTGGGGAAGCTCTGAAGAAACTGAGGAAAACAGACGTCTGGAAATTTGTTACTTTCTATAATTGTTCTGGTACAGTTGAAGACCAATGGGAAATAATTTTAGTATACCCGAAGGTTATAAGACAGCCAGAACATTGGTGAAGGAAAAAGGAGGTAAGGAGGGTTTGAAGAATGCTGACAGAGTGTTAGAGAAGGCAAGGACAAGGTATGGTAATCTTAACCCTAGGAGTACTAGTACGGTGGCACCCTGATTTAGGGAAGAAGCCTCGAGGAAGCTAGGCTGGGAAAGATTCAGTAGAACACATTGTGGTTGGATAAAGGATCATGGATGTGAAGAAGTCGTTGACATATGGATAAAAGTAGCTTGTGAGGTTGAAACTGAGGGATGGAGATGTCAGATATATTGAGCAGAAAATGGATCAATATGGTAAAGTCCTATACAAATCACATTACAGATTTGTATATGGACATTATGGTAGCCATGTTGTCTGATTGCTCTAAGGTCAAAGTGAGTTGAATTTCTCAAGACAGAAAGCAAAGAGTTAGGAATGTTTGCATAAACATTTCCCAGGTTGTAAATCGAGGGGGGAGGTAGAGACATACCATAAAACTGCAAGCCCTTGAAAACAATGGACTGAATGTGCTAAAGCTTTTTTCTCCCAATAAATAGAAGGGGATAATTTAACTATTCATTGTATAATTATAGTAACCATGATGTTGGTGATATATGATTTATCCTATATGTGTATGTTTTTAAGTAACTGAAGTTAAGTATAATCCTGTAGTCTGAATATATCCAATGAATATATAGAATTAGGTGTGATACTGATGTATCTTGTTAGGTGTGAAAGAATCATGGTTGGAGCCAATTACCTCAGGTCTAAAGAATGTGTAGATAAGGAGATTAAGTGTCTTGAGAGAGTTTATTTAAAACTCATATATTTTTGAAGTAGACTGAATGTCTGACAGCTAGTGTGCCTTAATGTTTTTTTTTAATCTTATTTAAAGGGAACCTGTCACCAGGAAATTCACTGATAAACCCGGCACGCTGCCTTGTAGGGCTCACTCTGCTGAATATAATGATACCTTTCACTTGGTGATCTGTTGCTTTATTGTGGAGAAATAGTACTTTTAATCCATATGCTAATGAGCTGATTTGAGTCCGGCAGTTGATATGAGTCCAGCGTTTTTTTTATTCAGAGCTGTAGCCACTCCCCTATTCACTTCAGATGTAAAAGGGGCGTGGTTTATTACATCATTCATTCATTTTAATAATTGGCGGGAAAATGAATAACAGGGAATGCTAAGGTATTATATTACTGAGGTAAAAAAAGGGGGAGGAATATACTATTGAAGTTAGTAATTATAATAAGGGCTAGTTTGTTCATGGAGGGATAAACATAAAAGTGAATGAATGATGTAATAAACCACGCCCCTTTTACATCTGAAGCAGTGAATAGGGGAGTGGCTACAGCTCTGAATAGAAAAAACACTGGACTCAAATCAGCTCATTAGCATATGGATTAAAAGTACTATTTCTCCACAATAAAGCAACAGATCACCAAGTGAAAGGTATCATTATATCCAGCAGAGTGAGCCCTACAAGGCAGCATGCCGGGTTTATCAGTGAATTTCATGGTGACAGGTTCCCTTTAAAGCTCTGTCTAAAACTTTGGTCAAAAGTTATCTTTTTGTCAACTTAAAATAGAAGAATTAAGTGTAATTACACAAACTGTTACATAGAACACTAGTGTCCCCTTGTAGTGGTGATGAGTAAGAGAGAAATATATATATATATATATATATATATATAGGTATGTATGTATGTGTATATATATATATATAGGTATATATATAGTGTGTGTGTGTGTGTGTGTGTGTGTGTATATATATATATATATATATATATATAGTAAATATATATAGTAGATGGTCTAATTGAATTGATATATATTGCATAACATGGTGGAAGCTTAATTTTGTTTGGATTATAATCTACAGTTATAACAAAACCCTTGCATGATTAGATAAAGTCATCGTGCACCGTAAAATTTTGAACCAGGAAAATCTGTTCGCTGTTTTCCATTATTTCTTCTGTTTTCCATTATTACTAAGTTACCAGTTTAATTATTGATTATATCTATATCATATAGGTTATTTTGTCTTCTTGATTGCATATAATTATTATTCTTGAAATGTCACCAATTTTATATCGTCTTATATAATTTTTATTGCACTGAAATATTAATAAATATATATATATATATAGTTTGTACACAACTGTCTTCCTTTTGTCTTCAACTTATCGCATGATAATGAGCTCTCATTAGCTCTTTTTTCTTGTGGAAATAAGTCAGAATCTCCTCTATTATAGATTCTAGCTTGTTTTTCCATAAATAAACACTCTGGCAGAGAGGAGAAGTTGTGAGGTAGATTGTTGTATACTCAGAAACAGAAAGGCAGTACCCTTCCTGGTTGACACGGGGCAGCAAAAACAGTAGTAGACCAGAGTTTCTTGCAGCCTTATCAGTTAACCCCTTGTTATGTACCGGCTGTGGGATTTACAGGAGAAACAGTTTTTGTCCGTGATTCTGAGCCAGTTAAACTAAAGATAAAAAACAGTACGGTTGTTACCCAATTATTAGTTAAAGAAAACCAGCCAGAAACTCTTTCAGGGACTGATGTTTTGCAAGCACTGGGAGCCCACATACACCTTTACCCCGATGGCAGTACCCGTGTAGATTTTGGGGCCCCAGAGAAAGTATTATGACCCTTAATAGCAACACTGGCCCTGCCTGAGACTGAACCGGCAGAATTAACCCATGTTGACCAGCCTGTTCTTGAGGTGGTACCGAAGGATTTGTGGGCAACATCAAGAACATACCTAGGAAAATTCTGGTTGCGCTCCAGCCTTGGGAGAAGGAGACGCCCAGGACAAAAGAAGATGTCTCCGCCCCAGGCAAAATTATCAGAAGCACGAGCGCCGGTACCGGGGGCTACAGTTTTGTAAAAACAAGCTTGTATTTCTAGGACACTGCCTCTCCCATGGAGCTCACAACTTAACCCCAGAAAGAAAGGAGCATGTTGAAAGGATACCCATAGGAGCAAAAAGAGTAAGGGTGTTTTGGGGCTGGTGTCATACTGTCACCCCTGGATTAGACATGCCTCCATGTTAATGCAGCCTCTGTATGATTGTATGTCATCTGACTAGGGTTGGGCGATATCAAAAATATTGCCACGATAACGATATTAAGAAATTTATCGCGATAACGATATATATCACGGTAAATGCCCATTTAGAAGAAAAAAACACTTGGAGACATTATACTGTATGGTGGCAGCCGCAATGAGATGTTATACTGTATGGGGCAGCCACAAGGAGACGTTATACTGTATGGGGGCAGCCACAAGGAGACGTTATACTGTATGGGGCAGCCACAAGGAGACGTTATACTGTATGGGGCAGCGCAAGGAGACGTTATACTGTAAGGGGCACGGGGGCAGCCGCAAGGAGACGTTATACTGTATGATGCACTGTTATGGGGGGCACTGTGGCTGACGCACTGTTATGGGGGGCACTGTGGCTGACGCACTGTTATGGGGGGCACTGTGGCTGACGCACTGTTATGGGGGCACTGTGGCTGACGCACTGTTATGGGGGCACTGTGGCTGACGCACTGTTATGGGGGCACTGTGGCTGACGCACTGTTATGGGGGGCACTGTGGCTGACGCACTGTTATGGGGGCACCGTGGCTGACGCACTGTTATGGGGGCACTGTGGCTGACGCACTGTTATGGGAGGGCACTGTGGCTGACGCACTGTTATGGGGGCACTGTGGCTGACGCACTGTTATGGGGGCACTGTGGCTGACGCACTGTTATGGGGGCACTGTGGCTGACGCACTGTTATGGGGGGCACCGTGGCTGACGCACTGTTATGGGGGCACTGTGGCTGACGACTGTTATGGGGGCACTGTGGCTGACGCACTGTTATGGGGGGCACTGTGGCTGACGCACTGTTATGGGGGCACTGTGGCTGACGCACTGTTATGGGGGGCACTGTGGCTGACGCACTGTTATGGGGGCACTGTGGCTGACGCACTGTTATGGGGGCACTGTGGCTGACGCACTGTTATGGGGGGCACTGTGGCTGACGCACTGTTATGGGGGCACTGTGGCTGACGCACTGTTATGGGGGCACTGTGGCTGACACATATATAGCATCTTATGCTATATATGTGTCATCGACAGATCCCCCATAACAATGTCAGCCACAGACCCCCAACACTGTAATCTCTTTAGAAGTAGCACGACCTTATTAACTATCGTTGCACAGGCTCCCGGGCAGCTCTCTGTTCCTCCATGCGCCGTCTGCTCCTTCATTCATAAAGTGGGCGGAGCATGGAGGAACAGAGATTAACTACATAAATACTGGATAAGAGCTGCGGGGCCGGTGCAGTGTTACTCTGCAGTAATACACCGGCCCCGCAGCTCTGATCCAGTATTTATGTAGTTAATCTCTTTAGAAGTAGCCGGACCTTAATAACTATTGTGGCGCAGGCTCCCCGGGCAGCTCTCTGTTCCTCCATGCTCCGCCCACTTTATGAATGAAGGGCAGACGGCGCATGGAGGAGCAGAGAGCTGCCCGGGAGCCTGCGCCACAATAGTTATTAAGGTCGGACTACTTCACTGCGGGGCCGGTGCTAAATTCCCGGCAGAGCCCGCTACTTACTACCTGCCCGGCGCCTGGGAATTCGGCCCTGACATGGATGTTTTAGGAGCGGTCGGCACACGTGCGACCGCTCCTATGACGTCATTAAATACCGCGGTTATTAGGAAACTGTGATATCGCCATATCGCAGTTTCTTATTACCGCGGCATATCACAGCAACCGGTATATTGCCCAACCCTACATCTGACCCATTTCACCTTACAGAAGAGGCAGTGAATAATTTCTATATATTAAGGCTGTTCATAACCTTGGCCCAGTTGTTCCAGTTGTTCTGTTCAGAAATGCAGGGTCACAACACGGCTATACTGACTCAGAAACATGGTGACCGCCAACGGCCAGTGGAGTACTTTCCAGCCAAATTAGATCCTGTCGCCAGAAGCTCCCCCTCCTGTGTCAGGGCGTAGTGGCAGTGCAGACAATGATAGAAAAAGCCTCTGAAATTGTGTTAGACTACCCAGTGATTGTGCAAACACCTCATGACATACAGGGCATAATAACTCAGGTTCAACCTATGCATATTTCTATGGCCAGGCAACTCAGACTCCAGTGTGGACTCCTCATGCTGCTAACATTTCTTTTCTAAGATGTACTACTCTGAATCCTACTACTTTGTTACCAATCACAGATTCAGCAATCGGGGAAGGGGGCATAGCAGGTATAGGCAGCCTCCTAAATGACATGATGGAACATGACCCTCATGACTGTGTACAATTAATGCAACAAGAAACGTCAGGATTTAATCATGTACATGAAAACCCCCTTGATAACCCTGATATTGAGTATTTTGTAGATGGAAGCAGGTTAATGGGAAAGGACGGCCAGTTCCACACTGGATATGCAGTGGTCACACAGCATGAGGTAGGCTTATATGAATTTGTCCTTGTGTGTGTTGATCTCTTTTCAGGATGGCCGGAAACCTTCCCAGTAGCAAAGGCAGGTGCAAAGAACACAGCAAAAAAGCTGGTCAGTGAACTGGTGTGCAGGAATGGTGTACCTAAAGTTATTGAATCAGACAGGGGTTCCCACTTCACAGGATAAGTAATGAGGGAAGTGATGCAGGCTTTAGGGGTCACCCAAGCGTTCCATACAGCATACCATCCCCAAAGCAGTGGCCGCGTCGAGGGCTTAAATGGCACGATTAAATTGAAAATTCAGAAAGCCATGCAGGAAACTCCGGCCTTGGCCAGAGTGTTTGCTCTTAGCCTTATACTCAGTCAGGACCACTCCAAACAGAAAGACAGGATTACCCCCATTTAAGATTCTGTTTGGACGCGCCCCCAGATTTGGATTGTATTTTCCATAACAGTTGCAAATGAACTATGATAGCCTAACAAGCTACATACGGGCCCTCACAAAGAGGCTTCAGCACACCCATAAACAAGTGTTTGCTTCCCTTTTAGATTCAGTAGAAGGAACACACAGTCCACAACCAGGAGACTGAGTGGTGATAAAAAGACATGTGAGGAAAGGAGTGGATCCCAGATTTGATGGTCCTTTCCAAGTCCTGTTGACTACTCATACAGCAGTAAAGGTTGAAGGAAAGCCTAACTAGATACACACTTCTCACTGCAAGAAAGCTCTGACACCCAAGGATGAGGATCCTCCTGCTGATGGCCGCCCTAATCCTGGGAACAACGGCACTGTACCAACAACTGAAGGATAACGGGGACAATGCACTTATCAGACACCACCAAGTGCTGTTTAGAGGACTCAATGACACTGACCGTAAAATTAAAGACTGTTGGATCTGTACTCGCAGTCCCGTGAGTTCAAGAACTCTGCCTTATCTGGCAATCCCTTTGACTTTTAAAGAACTTATTCAAATGTCTTGTGGGCAGTTTGTTGCACAAAGAAGACTAGGGCCTGATGATCAAAAGTATAACCCCACTGCAGTCCCTCTCCCCATAGCAGGGTGAGTGGAGGCTCCCTGGGGGCAAGACAAACAATAATGCAAGTAGTGTTGAATATAATAGTAGTATATGCTGGGATTAATCTTATGTTTATGTGCACCAACAGGTCTTGGGAACTGCATCAATACCTAGGAGGGAATATTGCATCCTGCTGGCAGTTGGACCTATCCCACCTGGAGTACCTCTGGGTTAAGATGTCAGTTCCAAGATATCTCAAAATCGGGGTGTTCTGTCCTCCTTATGTGTGAAGGTACATATCTTGACAGACAGCTGAACCTTTCCCAGTAATGGATTGACAATGGAGCAACATCCAACTTGCCTTTATTGCAAGGAAATATAAGTGGTGAAACTGGGGAACAGAAAAACAATGCACTTACTAATGGGGTCTGACATATAGCAATGTATATAATAAATTTATGTGCATAGCAATACACATACAAACACAGATTCAAAAGATACAGATAGACATCCATGAGGGTATATAGATATAAACAGGAGCATGCTATCCTATCTGCATAACATGCATGGTCCCTAGCTGCTAACTGTAAGCTGCTATAAAAGAGAGGAAAAGAGCTATGTGACATACCAACGATGCTACCATGAGCTTAGATGTAGATGATGGCTCCAGAGACTTCCAGACCATGTGCTAACCTCTGGAAAGATGGCTGTAAATGAGGAAGATGGCTTCTATGTGTAGGGCTGATGATGTCACTGAGGTATGAAAGCTGAAGTAGACCAAACTTCTAGTATGAATAGCTGCAATTGTATGTAAAACGGCCCCTAGAGGGTGCTGTTACACAATCAACAGAGAATTATACATAAAGCATATTAACTATACATGAAAAACTATGAATAAATTAACTAAAACTTGCTGAAGGCATGACACTCCCCACCTGGTATCTATAGTATACCACATTAAGTCACTTTTGGAGAGAGCAACAAAATCAGTTCAGTAACGGGTCTGAGGAAGAGTTTAGGTTGCCTGCAGACTTGAACTTCCACCTTTCTGACCTTCCCATCTTCACTTGGGAACACCTTGGTTATCAGTCCCAAAGGCCAGTCATTTCTTTTTGACTGAGGGTCTTTGACAAGGACAACATTACCAACCTTCATGTTGGGTTTTCTGGTTTGCCATTTATTCCGGACATGTAGTGTAGAGAGGTATTGTTTTGATGCTGTACCAACCTTTTGGGTGAGAAGAGTGGAAGGGGTGAGCAAGAAAGGATCCTCTGGGTTGTTAGATATTGAAGTGAAACGCCTGGCGTTTATGATCGCCACTACTTCAGCCATGAAGGTTAAGAGGGTCTCATGGGTGAGCCTTGAAGTTCCCAACTGTAGAAAGACAGAATCAAGGATCCGGCAGGCTATGTCAATCATACACTCCCAAGAGCCTCTGATGTGAGAAGAATGTGGGGGGTTTAATATCCATTTAGAGCCTAGGTCAGCAAAATATCTCCCTACATGGTCACTGTCAATGTTTGAGGGGATATGCAGTTCTTTGCAGGCTCCAACGAAGTTGGTACCCCTATCAGAGGGGATAAGTTTAACTGGGCCTCGAATGGAAATGAAACATCTGAGAGAATTTATGGAGCTGGATGTATCCAGAGACTCGGTAACTTTTATATGCACAGCCCTGATACTTATGCACATAAATATGACTGCCCAGCGTTTACTGTTTGCATGGCCTCCTCTAGTGTGTCGTGTGGTGACAGACCAGGGGCAAACACGTCAAGACCAACATTAGTAAAGGGGGTTTCTGTACTCAGACGGTCAGCAGGGAGGTTAGCCACCTTTTGTGACTGAAACATACCCCGTAGTTTTTTGCAAGTGACACATTTCAAAATGAGACTACTCAAGAGTCTTTTGGCTCCCATTATGCAACTGAACATAAAGCTCCTTCAGTGAACAAACATCCCTGGTGTTTAGTCTTCTCATGGTAGTGTTGCACAAGTAAAGATGTGATATGATTGTTTGGGAGTATTATTGGATTATGTTCATTACTCTCGAGTTTTGCATTTGAAATGTGTCCCCCAACTCTCAACAGTCTATTAGCATCTATCAAGGGGTAAAGTCTCTTGAGGGAAACTCTTTTGATTTTGGAGGAGTTCAAGCTCTTGAGCATGAACCTTCTGTTGGATACAACATATGACAACATCTTTTGCCTGTGTGAACTCGTCCACTGTATGGGCCTTGTGACAGTAATGCCAACCTTTGCAGTGCTCTGATCCTGTAAGTGTGGCTCTAAAAGATTTGGCTATGTGGATCAAGCCAGCTATAGCTCTGTTCAGTGATTTCCATGTAGAAAACTTGTTGAATCGTTTGGATCCAAGCTCTCTGTTAGAAACTTTTGTGGTGAGTACAGAAACATGAGGACGAATCTCTGCATCAACATTTGGTTCTAGCAGCTCAAATGAGTTTTTCTCAAGAGTGTCAAGTGCAGTCCTGTAGAGGAATGGTGGTCCTGTGAGCCACGTGGTATCTTTAAGGTGGGCTGCAGGAACAGCTCTTGTAGCATGGTCTGCAGGGTTGAGGTCAGTTGGTACATAGTGCCACTGGGTAGGCTGTGTAGACCTCCTGATTCTTTGATCTCTGTTATGAACATAGACATAAAATCTCCTACTCTCATTGTAAATGTAGCCCAACACTACTTTGCTGTCTGTATGAAACACTGTGCTATCAAGTTTTACATCTATTTGAGACACAATAGGGTCTGCTAGCTCTACTGCCAGAACAGCAGCACAAAGTTCCAGGACTTGGTGCCAGCTTTGCTTTGCCCATTGTAAAGCTAATTTGGACCTGTAATTTGGAACTATAATGTCTATAGTTTTAAGATTAGCGACTGCAGCGATTGCTTTTACTAAGGCAAAATATGCACAGCTGTCTAGACTGAACCTCTGCAGGAGAGAAGTGGGCATATGGCCTATATATATGTAAGTTAAATAATGCCGTTAGAGAGTCTCTCTATGTTATCCATAGTGCCTCTTTCTCTGAGTGAAGTGGCGAATCCCAGTTACATGAATCTGTGGTTAACTGTCTGAGCAGAGTCTTACCTTGGATGATCACGGTGGCTGCAAACCCAAGTGGATCATACAGACTGTTAATGGTGGATAAGACTTCACGTCGTGTGAAGGGTTTCTGTTCTTTGTCGAACTGAAAGGTAAAGGTGTCAGATTTGAGGTCCCAGCTGAGCCCTAGGCTGCGCTGCATGGGTAATGGGTCTCTTGCCAAGTCTAGATCTTTCAAATCACAGGCATAATCTTGAGTAGGAAAGGCCTCCATAACAACTTTGCTGTTTGAAGCTATCTTATGCAGCCTGAGGTTTGAACAGGAAAGCATACTTTGAGTCCTTTTGAGTAGACTGATTGCGGCCTCTGGTGAGGAAAGCGACTTTAAGCCATCATCTACATAGAAGTCTTTTTCAACAAACTTCTTAACGTCTTCTCCATAGTCTTTTTCACCTTGGGAGTCTGAGTCCATAAATAGCGACTGCAGGAGATGGGCTGTTGCCGAAAACATGCACTTTCATGCGATATTCTATGATGTCTTGGGTAGGGTCATTGTCTTTGAACCAAAAGAGTCTCAAGAAACACCTATGTTCTTCTTTAACTAGGAAACAAAAGAACATTTGTTGTATGTCAGCAACTACAGCAATGGATTATTTACAGAATCTAATGAGGACACCGAGAAGCGTGTTATTGGGGTCTGGCCCTGTCAAAAGAACATCATTGAGAGAGACTCCCTCATATTTGTGAACTAGAGTCAAATACCACTCAGATTCGTCCTGGTTTCTTAAGGTGGTAAACACCAAAGATTGGTAGATACCAGCATTCTTCTTTTTCTTTTAGGGGTGGAGCTACTTCTGCATGACTGTTTTCCAATATCTTGTTCATGAACAAGAAGAAATGTTCCATCATCTCTGGTCTTTTCTGAAAGTTGTGTTGGAGTGAACAGAAGTGTTTAAAGGTTGATCTCTGTTGTTGGGAAGACGACCTCTCTGTGTCTTGAAAGGCAGTGGTGCAATTCAGGTGTTCGTTTTATACTTGAAGAATCCTTGCTCTATTATGTTTAAGAAGGCCTCATCTTCAATAGAGGGAGCTATCTTGTGGTCTTCCTTTGTCCTCTAGTACACCGTGCACCCCAAGTGGCCTTGGTCTTCATGACAAGAATGGTTCTCAATTTCTGCAAAGTCAGGATATAGCACACTTGCCGGCTTCTCTCTTACAAGGAACCTGATAGGACAAGGCTGAAAGAGGGATGGAAGTCCGTTCTCCAAGGTATTTGTGTAATGAGAATTCACTGCATTTGGCTTGTGAACATTTCCTAGGCAGACATCACCTATAATGACCCACCCCAGGTCAAGCTTCTGGGCATATGGAGAATTGTGAGGACTGTTTATTTTTTTAATTTTTTTCTTACCTTGTGGACTCTTATGATATCTCTTCCAAGCAGAAGTATTATTTGGGCCTCTTGGTCGAGTGCAGATATGAGATGTGCTATGGATTTTAGATGTGCATGATGTAATGCTGCCTCAGGTGTAGGAATTTCTTCTCTATTGTTTGGCATCCGATTGCATTCGATCAAGGTAGGGATGCTGGATGCTTCACCATTTATGGATTCGATTTGGAAGTCAGTAACTCTTCTGCCTTTTTCTTCACTCACACCTGTGTAAGTCTTAAGTGTCCTTTAATATTGAAGATATCAAAGAAAGCCAAGTTAGCAAGATATCTATTACTCTGATCATCAAAGATGGCATACAACCTTACTGCTTTCTCTTTATGACCAATGGGGTAAACTGTGACTGGACAGATCTTGGAGCAAGATTTGTTACTAAGACCTTCTCCGCAGACTTCGGTGCACTGGGGCGTCACTTCAGGAGGTACTGTGTCTCTCTCCTCCCTGCCGTGCTCTATAGCCTGTTCTGAGGGTGTGAGAGTCCACGGAGCTGGTCCAGGGTGTAAGGCTGTATTGTGCTTTTCACTGTTGCATTCAGAGCATTTGATGTTTACAGTACAGTCTTTTGCAAGTTGAGAGGTCGGTGCACAACACCTGTAACAAATGTGGTTCTCCTTGAGGAAAGTTTTGCGGTCCCTGAGACGTTTTTCTCTAAATCCTCTCCACTTCAGCAATGAGTGTGGTTTCTTATGTAGAGGACATTCTCTGCATGGGTCTTTGGTTGAGATCTTTTCAGACTCTGAGGGTACTGTAGGTTTTGTTTGAGGGGTCTTTGGAAGATACACTGGTCTTGTGTACTGCAACAGGTGTACCTCTCATGTTACGAAGTGAGACAGGCCTACCTGGTTTGGGGTAAGTGGTGTCAAACACCGAAAGTCAAAGCTGTGATCAATCCTAGTCTTTGCTTGCTGGTGCACAAAGTCCACAAAGAATGAGAATGGAGGAAATGGGACATTGTGATGTTGCTTGTACCTGGAATCTTGAGCAATTCACTTCTCTTGCAGGTAATAAGGTAGTTTTGTACTATGGGGTTTACACCACGTGCAGTATCTAAGAATGCCAGACCTTGTAAATCGTCTTCAGCTTTGGCAACTTGAAGCTCTGTCAGCAGGCCACTCAGTTCTCTCAGCTTCTGGAACCCTTTCTTCTGGATCTTGGGGAAATCCTCAATTCTTCTGGTGAGCCGTAACAGTCCTCAAGTCTCTCCCATATCATGTTTAACCCGGTGTTTGGGTAGTTGATATTAATGGCTCTAATCCGCTTTGCATGCTCTGCCGATTCATTTCCTAGCCACTTGACAAGAAGAGCAATTTCCTCTCATGCAGACAGATCTAGGTCTCTGATTGTATTTCTGAATGGTAATCACCATGACCTATAGCTTTCAGGTCTGTCATCAAACTTGGAGAGCCCTTGGTTATTAACTCATGTCTGGCAAGGAATTTTAGAAACTCTGACATACCTGGATCTTTGTTTGGTGGATCGTTGCTGTAGTAGTCACCATCTACTTGTTCCTTCTTAAAGGATTTGAATGCAGGTTGCATTGAGGGCATTGAGGGCTGATGTCCTATGAAACTGTTGTCTTGTGCAAAGCAGGGTTTTTGGTCACTGAGGTCACTTGTCTGATAGGCGTCTGCTGGCGTTCTTCAGCAGCTCTTGGACTTGAATTTAGGCTGTCATCCGATTCCACATGCTGTATGACGTAAACTGAAGTGCGTTGCGAGTTATCGTGATGATCAGGTTCAGGCCCAACTATGCTGCTGGGTCTATCACTTGCGGAGTTTGCTGCTTCTTCTAACGCCTCTGCCTCTGCTACAGCAGCTGCAGCTTCCTTTTCTACAGTTAGCTTTTACAGAGCTGCTTGTTGTTCAGCCAGGGCTGTTTTCATGTGTGCTTCCATGCGTGATTTCATGCGTGATTTCTCCACCTTTAACTGTCTTTCTTGCTCGGCAAATGTCGCGCGGGTTTTGGTGGCTTCAGCTTTTGTGCGGGCAATGGCGACCGTGGAGCTGCTCACTGATCTCTTTGAACTTCTGGAGGTAACCGAGATGCGAGACCATGTCTCGTATAGGTCGGGTTCTCTTGATGACATCATGACACTGTGAACGGGTTTGCACACTTGCAACTGTCGTGGGTGACGCTACTGCACCTTACAGGGTTCAGTACCATGCGGTCCAACCGGTTAGAGGTTGTTGCCTCGCAGGTTTGAGAAATCGCAGTTTCTAGCATGTAGCTTGTAAGAAGCCGTTGTTTTACTGCGGCCAGTTCCTCGTAGTTCCTCGTATCTAGCTAGTAAGCAGCCGTTGTTTCACTGTGGCCAGGGAGTTGCAGTTTCTCGTCTCTAGCTCGTAAGCATCAGTTGTTTCACTGTTCTGTCCTCCTTATGTGTGAAGGTACATAGCTTGACAGACAGCTAAACCTTTTCCAGCCAATTGACTGTCAACGGAGCAACATCCAACTTGTCTTTATTGCAAGGATATATAATTGGTGAAACTGGGGAACAGAGAAACAGTGCACTTACTATTGGGGTCTGACATATAGCAATGCATATAATAAATTTCTGTGCATAGCAATGCACATACAAACACAGATTCAAAAGATACAGATAGACATCCATGAGGGTATATAGATATAAACAGGAGCATGCTATCCTATCTGCATAACATGCATGGTCCCCAGCTGCTAACTGTAAGCTGCTATAAAAGAGAGGAAAAAGATATGCAAATATATATGCAAACAGGCTGTAATGTGGCTATGTGACATACCAACGATGCTACCGTGAGCTTAGATGTGGAGGATGGCTCCAGACAGTGGCGTACATACAGGGGTCGCAGTTGCGACCGGGCCCGGCACTCCAGGGGGCCCGGCCGCCTGTAGACCCACCCCCCAGGCCAGCAAGCTACCTTAAATGATTAAATCATGTTGTACTAACATGTAATGGAGCGCTCTGATGGGGCCCAGCACAAAGTACAGAGCGTTCCATTACATGTATAATGTGGAGGGGGGGGGGGGTGCGCGCACTCACACACCTGGCCGGCATTTCTTTTCCGTAGTGAAGCAGGGAAACCTCTTTCATCCCTGCTTCACTGATCTTCACAGCTCAGGAGCTCCCCCTGCTGGCCCCGAGATGAGTGAGGGAGCCTGTCATCAGGGAAGAAGGTAAGTATGTTTTTTTTTTTCTAAGGCTGCAGACTAAGGGCAAGAGGGGGGGGGATTACTGTGAGAGGGGGGGCACATATGAAGGCGTAACTATGAGGATTGAGGGGGCACATATGAAAGCATAACTACTGTGAGGGGGCACATATGTGGGCATATCTAATTTTAGGGACACATAATGTGGCATAACTACTGTGAGGGGGCACATATCTGGGCATAAATATTTTGAAGGGGCACATAATCTGGCATAACCACTCTGAGGGGGCACATATCTGGGCATATCTACTTTGAGGGGGCACATAACTGGGCATAAATACTGTGAAGGGGCACATATTCTGGTCATTACTACTGTGAGGGGCACATATTTGGCATTACTACTGTGAGGGGGCACATATCTGGGGATATTAGTGTGAGGGGACACATAATCTGGCATTACTACTGTCAGGGGGCACATATTTGGCATTACTACTGTGAGGGGGCACATATTCTGGGCATTACTACTGTGAGGGGGCACATATCTGGGCATATTACTGTGAGGAGACACATAATCTGGGCATTACTACTGTGAGGGGGCACATATCTGGGCATATTACTGTGAGGAGACACATAATCTGGCATTACTACAGTGAGAGGGGAACATATTTGGCATTACTACTGTGAGGGGGCATATATCTGGGCATATTACTGTAAGGGGACACATATTCTGGTCATTACTACTGTGAGGGGGCACATATTTGGCATTACTACTGTGAGGGGACACATAACTGGGCATAACTACTGTGAGGGGGCACATATCTGAGTATACCTACTGTTACAGGAACAAAGGTGGGCATTAGTACTGTGAGGGGCCTCAAGGTGGGCATTAGTACTGTGTGGTAGCACTAGATTACCCTGCTATATATTGGCATGGCTCAGTCTTAAAGGCCAGCACAGCGCCCCCTGCTGGTGATTTCACAGGGTCAGTCGCCATCCCTTCCTTATGTAATTATTCTTTTTTTCTCACCACAGGGACCTTGTTCTGGATCCAGCGGACATCACGCTGACGCCAGCGACACTCTGGATGAGGTAGGACCAGAGTTTATTAGTTAGGACTGGGTGAGTGTAGCCATGCATTGGGGTTAGGGCTCTTTAACATCCTGTACGGGTAATCTGCTGTGTGAATGAGTGCCAAGCCCCGCTCCGAACAGCAAAGACACGGAGCACTAACAGGATTGATAATGCTCCGTGCCTCTCTGTGATCTTTTTACTACAAAATCACAGCGAGATAAAGTTGTCACCGTGATTTTGTAGTTAAAAGATCACAGAGAGGCACAGAGCATTATCAATCCTGTTAGTGCTCTGTTCTCTGCTGTCTGGAGTGGGGCTTGGCACTTTTTCACGCAGCGGATTAGCCGCACGGAAATGGCAAGTGATAGGTTACATTTTTGTAATATACTTTATTTAGCCAAAATAATTTTAGTAGTAAACTGGGGCTGAAATGGCCATTAGCAGCGCTTTCAGAAATTAGGGGGCGACGGGGAGGGGGCCCCATGGATCAGTTTCGCACCGGGGCCCCATGGATTGTGTGTACGCCACTGGCTCCAGAGACTTCAAGACCATGTGCTAACCTCTGGAAAGATGCTGTAAATGAGGAAGTTGACTTCTATGTGCAGGGCTGATGATGTCACTGAGGTATGGAAGCTGAAGTAGACCAAACTTCTAGTATGAATAGCTGCAATTGTATGTAAAACGGCCACTAGAGGGTGCTGTTACACAATCAACAGAGAATTATACATAAAGCATATTAACTATACATGAAAAACTATGAATAAATGAACAATAAACTTACTGAAGGCATGACAGGGTGAATTGTGAGGGATAAGAATCCATTTTGTATAAACATGTCCTCCATTTTGTGCATATGTGGTAAATTTATTAACCAGCTGGCAGGATGTAATGAGTCTCTGTGTATATAGTTTAAATGTGTTCTAGCTACAAGGCCAAGGTAATCAGCTCCCTCGCTCCCCTTATAAGAGTTTGACATACAAGAGAGAGTTATGTTCCTTCTGCGTTTCGGGATGTACTGCTGAAGAATGTCAACTTTGAGATAAGATGCTTCAGAAACTTTTTAATTATTAGAATTCTGTTAGTATGGTGCGGAAGTATTGCCTTTTATGAATAACCAATGAAATCATTTGTTTCGCTTTCCACCCCTTTGGTGGTTGCCAGATTTGTCTGAGTATCTGTAGTGCTATAAAAATGTATGCTTGCATAAAATAGGAGAAAGAGAGGCCTGTTAGTGCCTATAAAAGTACAACCAGGCCTGTTAAAGGGGTTGTCCGAGTTATGAAAAAAAAATATAGCACTGAATATCTGATGGCCAGCTATATTTGACTAAGCTAAGCAACTTTTAGGCAAAAAAATATATATATATTACCTAATTTCTCTGGTTCTTTTCTGGCTCTTGTTTACATGCAATAACAGCAATCTCTGCCCCTCCCCTTGCTCTGCTAAGGGAGTGGATACAAAAGCTGCCCTGAGTACTGGGAGAATCTGCAGCATCTTGTATGTGTAGAACTACAAGTCCCAGCTGTATAATGACACTGCTAAGGGAGTGGATACAAAAGCTGCCCTGAGTGCTGGGAGAATCTGCAGCATCTTGTATGTGTAGAACTACAAGTCCCAGCTGTATAATGACACTGCTAAGGGAGTGGATACAAGAACTACCCTGAGTGCTGGGAGAATCTGCAGCATGTTGTATGTGTAGAACTACAAGTCCCAGCTGTATAATGACACTGCTAAGGGAGTGGATACAAGAACTACCCTGAGTGCTGGGAGAATCTGCAGCATGTTGTATGTGTAGAACTACAAGTCCCAGCTGTGTAATGACACTGCTAAGGGAGTGGATATAAGAGCTGCCCTGAGTGCTGGGAGAATCAGCAGCATGTTGTATGTGTAGAACTACAAGTCCTAGCTGTATAATGACACTTCTAACACACACACAGGGCAACACAAATTGGCCCGAAACGTTGCATAATTATCTATAACTTCCGGCAAAATAAAAGTGCATTGAAAAGAACCTTGGTGTGCTGTCATACGGATTTTGTACTTCTAACACACACGGGATCTTCCCCCACCTTATGCTCTCTCTAGTCTGTCAGCTCCTGTGCCCAGCATTGTCTCCTCACTGCCTGCAGCTACCCAGTCTGTGCAGCTGAAGGGGTTAAGAATCCTAGGAGAGAGCAGACAGCAGTGAAGGGGGGCGTGGCCAGCACAGTGACTTCTGGTTTACAGGCGTGTGCAATGAACTTTATCTGAGCAGGGAGAGAAGCTGACATCACAGGTCATGTGACCCTTAGTCAAATCTGTTAAACCAGGCACTCCAGATAAAGTGAGTTAATTGTAAAGTTGTTATATTTGCCTAGTTAGGAACAAAGAAAGAACAAAAAAATAACTCTGACAACCCCTTTAAGCATATATAAAGATATGACTAGGCATATTGCACAGTGAAATGCACACAGGACTCTCCTACCCTCCAGTTCAGGCATCTTTCTCTACCTTCCATAAAGGACAGGTCACACTGGCCCCTCAGAGTGTGTGAAGCGGCTACACACCCGTCCTGCTTAGCACACATGGACATCTCATCACTGAGTAGGTCTCACCAATAGAGATGAGCGAACTTTAAAAAAAAGTCCGGTGTTCGGGTTTTGGTAAGTCGCGCATCCCGTTATGGATTCCACTATAGCGGCATATGGAATCCATAAGGGGCGGCTGCCACCAACCCGAACTGTTGATCAGCCGAAGGACCTGGGGTGACGTCACTGTCATGTGATCAGTGCAGAGGGCGTGGCTTAGCACGGGATCAAATCCAGCCCCCTGCACTGATCACATGACAGTGACGTCACCCCAGGTCCTTCGGCTGTTCAACAGTTCGGGTTGGTGGCAGCCGCCCCTTATGGATTCCATATGCCGCGATAGTGGAATCCATAACGGGATGCGCGACTTACCGCAACCCGAACGCCGGACTTTTTTTTAAAGTTCGCTCATCTCTACTCACCAACCCAGGATCCACAGAGGATCTGTCAGTATCTCTCTCTGGATTTCTGCCCTCCATACTGTGGGATGAGCTTTCTTAGACGGGGTAATGCAGGGCCTGGAGCTGGTGCTCATTAAAAGTTTAAGTTTCCGAGAGCCTGAGCGAGGGGCCTGCTGGGCGGGACTCCACTGAGCGAGGAGGATAGGCTGCTGCCCGACTTCTGCAGTTGTCCTACCCTGCTGCTCTTCTATGCATCCATATAATAAACGTAGGGTAGGCAGATTGCCTGTATCACGTCCAGTGAGGAGAAACAGGGGGAGCCAGAGGCCAGTCCGACCCGATTGCTGCTCCCTTGCAGTGCTAGCAGAGTGCCGTCCAAGGCGACCACCTCACTTTGCTTCATGAGCGGTGTACCCCTGGATATGACATCTGCCATGAGAAGAGGGGGATCCTTGTCTTGTCATCTGCACTTCAGATTCCTCTCAGACAAGGTTTTTTTTGCAAATAGCATTATCAGACTTTACTCCAAAGGAATGTTCTTTGGAAACTACAATTCCTCCTTTCAGAGTCTGTTATGAGCTTTCCTCTAATGAGGGATATAATTAGTGTTGGCCACGAATATTCGAATTGCGAATTTTAATCGTGAATATCGCAACTTTGAGAATTCGTGAATATTTAGAATATAGTGATATATATTCGTATTTTCGAATATTCTACATTTTTTTTTCATCAATACCCTCCCTTTTTGCTTGTGGGCCAATGAGAAGGTTGCAATGTCTTTGTCTGAGCTTAGCAACATCCCTGACAACCAAAAGGAAAGTTGCCTCCCCCTTACTATATAAGAACTTCCCCAGCAGCCATTTTCTACAGAGCTGTGCTCTCTGCTTTTCTGTGTCACATTACATTAGATAGTTAGTTAGCTTTATATATATATATATATATATATATATATATTACAGATAGTTAGTGGGAGATAGCAGCGCTCCAGATGGCGACCAAAATGGTCGCAAATGCGACCAGGAATTTGCAAATGGCGACAAAACTTTTAAGTCTTATCGCCATTTGCGACTTGTCCCACCTCCGCGCGGCAGCTTTAAGGGAGAAAAAAAACCTCTCTTCAGCAGACGCGCCACGCTCGGCACGTCTGCTGAGCCCAGCCCCCGACATCCAGCCTGCTCTGCCAGCCTGTAGTGGCTCGTCCTTGGCCCCGCCCCCTCACAGAGCCCGGGAAGAGAGCGCGCTTGGGAGCACTGACAGAGACCTGCAGAAGGACGGCCGGATGCTTGGGTCAGTGCCTCCCCCTCCAGCTCCGTACATGTGAGTCCTGTGACAGTGTGGCTCCTCTGCCCCCCTGCAGAAGGACTGCCGAGTCCCAGCATCATTGCCTCCTGCAGTCATCCGGCTCCTGACGTGAGTTCTGTGACACTCAGTATGGCTCCTGCTGCCCTCCCTTCCCCCTTGTTCAGACTAGTAAGGTTTTTTCCCCCAGTTGTTTAAAGTTTAACCCCTTCAGCTCTTCATTTAGCCAGTGAGTCTCAGCCAGCACCATAATGTCCATTTACTTATAATTAGGACATGCTGTAAGATTTAGCATTGAGAAGTCATACTTGTCTATGCTAAATCCTTAGTAGGTGGTGTCAGTAGTTAGCACAAGAAAGTGTTCTGCCCCTGCCTGTATTGCGGCCCACAAACAGCACTTCCGCAATACACCGGCAGCAGCTCAGCGTGCACTCTGCATCACGGATGCGAACCCATTCACTTGAATGGGTCCGCAATCACGAAAATGCAGAATGGAAGCACAAATTAGAACGCCATATAAGCACAGTCATAGTCAGCTCTCATTAACACATCAGTGTTTGGTCAGTGATTTCTATCAGTGATTGTGAGCCAAAACCAGGATTGGATCCTCCACAGACATAAAGTATAAGGGAAAGATCTGCACCAGTTCTGTGTTTAAAGCCGCACCTGGTTTTTGCTCAAAATCACTGATGGAAATCACTGACCGAACACTGATGCCTCATTCACACAGTCAGTCTTCGGTCAGTGATTTCCATCAGTCATTTTTAGCCAAAACCAGGTGCAGCTTTAAACACAGATCACGAGCAGATCTTTCCCTTATACTTTATGTCTGTGTAGCATACACGCCTGGCTTTGGCTCACAATCACTGATGGAAATCACTGACCAAACACGGACGTGTGAATGAGGCTATTTTTTTTTATATCATAATTATGTATGTATTTAAATTTGGCGACTAAAATTTTTATTTGGCTCCTAAATTTTTCAGTTTAGAAGCCAATGGCTCCTAGGGATTTTTTTTTGTCTGGAGCCCTGGATAGTCAGTGTAGGTTAGATAGTGATATAGTGTAGCTGATAGGTTCCAGTGCAGGGTGTTAGGTAGTGTGATCGGTTCTGCTCTCCATACATACATGCTACATACATAGTGCTGGGATGTCACAAGTTCACAACAATACTTAGTGCACCAATCACTAATATGTAGTCAGACCTGCTAAAATGTGAAGTTGCACGTATTGCGCAAAAATATGCGCATAATAAATTGCCGATTTGAGCTATCGTGAATATATCGGAGCACTCTATCTGTATATAAAGCTATTGTAATGTTCTGCCAAGAAAACCATTTTCTCCAGTCTCAGGAAACTTCTAGCAGCTTGAAAAATGTATCTATAGTGACCCAAGCCTGTATTGCGCGTGCATTACGTGCATAGCTCATTGCCGATTTTCACAATCAAGAAAATAACCGCAAATTCGCGAATATATGACAAATATTCTATCAAATATTCACGAAATATCGCAAATTCGAATATTGTCCCTGCTGCTCATCACTAGATATAATCTCAATCTCTAGATCTTTTGAGTTGTCCTGAGATCTATTTATGCTGGAGTTAAGAGATCAGTTAGGTTGAAAACGTATTACTTAATTTCCTGAAGAAACTTCGAAGTGTCCACCCATTGAGCTGATAAAGTCTGATCCTGCTGGATCAAATTTTTGCGAGTAGCATGGAGTTTGCACAGTATGTTGAATTTATAGTTCTCAGAAGAGACTGCTCTGCTGCAGACTATTTCAGTTCCACTACACAAGAGGGCCCTCGCTATGGTTGTGCTGCTGGTTAAGAAATAAGAGAAGCGCTGACTTCTAGTGTTCATCTGTTTTCTTTAGGCTAAGGGCTCTTTCACACTGGCGTTTTAGCTTTCCATCCTAGAGTTCCGTCCTCGGGGCTCTAGGACGGAAAGATACTGATCAGGATTATCCCAATGCATCCTGAATGGAGAGAAATCCGCTCAGGATGCATCAGGATGTCTTCAGTTTAGTACTGAGACGTTTTTTGGCCGTAGCAAAATCCGCAGCATGCTGCGGATTTTGCTCCGGCCAAAAATCCTGAAGGCATGCCGGAAGGACGGATCCGGAATTAATGCCCATTGAAAAGCATTAATCCAGATCCGTCCTTAAGCTAAACGTCGTTTCGGCGCATCGCCGGATCCGACGTTTAGCTTTTGTGAATGGTTACCATGGCAGCCAGGACGCTAAAGTCCCGGCTGCCATGGTAAAGTGTAGTGGGGAGGCAGGGGAGAAGTATACTTACCATCCGTGCGGCTCCTGGGGCGCTCCACAATGACGTCAGAGCGCCCCATGAGCATGGATCACATGATGGCATGGATCACGTGATCCATGCGCGTGGGGTGCTCTAACGTCATTGTGGAGCGCCCCGGGAGCCGCACGGACTGTAAGTATCTGCTTCCCCGCTCCCCACTACTTACTATGGCAACCAGGACTTTAGTAGCATCCTGGCTGCCATAGTAACACTGAAAGCATTTTGAAGACTGATCAGTCTTTAAATGCTTTCAGTTGTCTTGCGTTGTGACGGATCCGGCGGGCATTTCTGGCGACGGAAGTGCACGCCGAATCCTCACAACGCAAGTGTGAAAGAGGCCTAAGGCTCACAATAACTGATGGAAATAACTGACCAAATAACTGAAGTGCGAACTTAGCCTTAGTCCTAGCAGCAGCACAAGCTTTCCTTCCTAGGTATGTCACTTCTTTATAATAAACACAACTGTATTAAAAATGAAAAAAATGCATGAAGTGTATTCATTATTCGACAAGCAAAGACCACGAATGGGCAACCTACAGACTAGTACTCATCTGAGACATTCAAAATACTAATAATTCATCCACATGTCTACATTCATGCTCTGCAGGTAATAAAGAAGGAGGAGGATACATATGAAACACATATATGAGCATCACTTGGTCACTGAATTCATGTTCCCATTAATCGGGGGTTAATTAACAGATGTTACATCACAAGCGATTCCCACCACCGATATATCCCTCAGCTCCAGTATCTAGATAGGTTTACCATTAAACCCCAGGAATGTACATATGGGGTTAAAGTGTAGCTGTCACTTTCAGTATTTTTTATGCATAGGGGAAGAGTTTAGGATTATTTTTGCAGTATACTTTAAGCGATTTTGCTCCCTTTTATTAAAAGATAAACTCAGAAGTCGATCCTTAGTGATGTTCTAAGAGTATGGCTAAGGAAAAGCATTCTTCAGTGCACTGTACCCAGAAGACAGCTCACTGTTAGGTGCTCTCCTTACTGCATACATCCATAAAACTAATGTAAAACTAATAATAATCTTTATTTGTATACCACCACCATATTCCACGGTGCTTTACAATTCAGAGGGTTCATGTACAAATCAAAATAGACATGACAGAATTATAGGCTAATATACAAATTGGAACACAAGAAGTAAGGACCCTGCTCAGAAGAGCTTACAATCTAGGAGGCAATGGAGGGGGTTACAAAAAGGGTAAAACTGATCGTTTTAGAAAAGTGGTCCAGCCACTTTTGTACTAGATAGAGCAGTGCAGACGGAGTTGCATGAACCAGTGCACTCAGTGTACAGATTACTGTCAGAAGATGGTGTTATAAAGAATAAAGGAGGAGGGAATAAAACAGGGAGCGTCCAGTTTAGGGAACATAATAAGCCTGCCTGAAAAGATGTGTTTTTAAGGCACATTTGAAGCTAAAGAACTGCTGGAGTGATATACTGAAAACCAAATCTGCTGATAGTCTGTCCAATCGGGGCTGTGGAGACAGAAAAGAGTAGAGGGCCTACAAATTAAGCCTCAGGAAAGATATACTGAAGGAGTGACCAGAGCGATAGGAAGGAACAAAGGGAGAGCAGTGTCCTTAAGACCAATTGAGCAAATGCTGCAGAGAGAACTCCAGAAGAATCAGTAGAGAATAGTTGCCATTCTTTTTTGCTGTCAGATGACTGTTAGACACTTTGGCAATGGCAGTTTCTTTAGAGTGTAGAGGAGAGGTTAGAGACAGGTCGGTAGTTAGCAGCAGAGGTTGCGTGAAGAGATGTTTATTTTTAGTAGTGGGGTTAAAATGTTTAAAAGATGATGGAAAGATGCCAGAAGAGAGAGATTAAATACTGTATTTAGTTGACTAATGACAGTGGAGGAGGGAATTGATTCACTACTGTAGGTCGTGGGTTGAGAAGATGATAGAAGCCTGGTGACTTCTTCTGGTATAAGGTCAAATGAAGACAGAGAACAAGAAGTGTGGGATGGAGGGAGATCGAAGCTGGTTGGAGACTGAGATTATTTCCTTCTGGCTGTTTTTTATCTCTGAATAAGTGGCCAGGTCTTCAGCACAAAGATCAGGGATGGGCACATGCACTTTAGGGCTTAGACGGGAGTGAAAAGTATTACAGAACCGATTTTGGTTATTTGAAAGTGAAAGATAAGAAAGGTGATATTGTTTTTATTTGGCAAGGTGGGGGCAGAGTTGTAAGTATTAAATATAAATTTATAATGGAGAAAATCTGCAGATACTTGTGATTTTTTCCATAAACATTCAGCACACCTAAAGAACCACAGTGAGAGATTTATATAGTAAAGGTAAGAAGATTGTGGTCAGAAAGTGGGAAGCATGAGCTAATAAAGTCAGAGAGTGAGCCGAGGCATGAGGAGGTGAGTTGTTTAAGATCGAAAGAGGAGGTTATAGAAGGAACGTGAGGCCGATGGGGAGAATGTCGCAACTACTTTTCCCTGTCTGCTTGCCAAGTAATTCTGAATTTCAGTGGCGTTCCCTGACTGTATCTGTCATCTATTTCCACGATACACTCACTGACTCCTATAAAGACACATTTCCTGCCTTGTCTATGATGTTCCATACTGTATTGCTGACAGTGCAGCTACTACTGCTCCTACTGTCATTACTACTACCTCTACACAGCCACAAATCTCCTCTCCTGTCTGTCAGGTTCCATACCGTACTGCTGCCCTTGCAGCCTTTTCTACTATCCCTACACAGCTGCACATCTCCTGCCTTATCTGTCAGGTTCCATACTATACTGCTGCTGTGTTTTTAAGGTAGCAAAAAAATAGGGAGAATGCTTTATCGAAAAAGTGAACAGTGCAGAGTGTTATTAAAGGGAATCTGTAACCAACATTTTACTAATAAAACAACCTCCAATGACCAGCAGTACATGGTATAACCTTTATGAGCATACCTGTTTGTCACCAGGGTATGCAATGAATGCCCAGAATAACTTCTATTCATATGCAAATCAGATCCAAATTGCCCAGCTAGACAGGCTTTTCTTTTGAAAATGCCCAAGCCCTCCTCTTTCCCCAGTGTCTCATCCTCTCCTAACCTCCCAAGCCTTCCTTCCCTCTCCACTGACGGCACAGTGCATTGTTTCCAAATCTTGTGCAGGTGCCCTCTGATCCTCTTCCAGCACATGTGCTGGTATTGAAGCACCACAACATAAGGGTAGAGGGGAGGAAGACTAGGGAGGTATGCACACCCTGGTGACAAACATTTATGATCAGAATTGTTTTACCATGTAAAGCTGGCCATTACAGTTAATTTTATTAGTAAAAAGTTGGTGAAAGATTCCCTTTAACCCCTTCACGCCCCATGACGTGTATAGCCGTCATGGAGCAGTGCTACTTCGCGCTCCATGACGGGTATACACGTCATGGCTGGAAACTGCCACAATTTTTTCACAGTTAAATTAGGAGTGGGGATAATTGCTGTTACGGACAGCTTACCATCATAGCAAGCCGGAGCAGGACCTGTGGGAGCCCGCCCAGGTCGACGATCGCTGTGATTGGTCCATGAAGTCACATGGACCAATCAATGATAGTTTTATTGGCAGCGCAGGCAGGGAGGTGGGGCTGCAACGGAGCGCAGGCTGGTGAGCTGTGTCGGAGACTGCAGCAGCGCTCCGATACACACAGCCACATATAGAAGCTCTGATCGTCCCTCCAGGGGACCGATCAGAGTGGCAGGGCATCAGGGATCGCTGCTGTCATTGCGCTTTGACAGCAATCCCAGATGCCGATAGGTATGTCAACCTGTCACCATGTAGGTGACAGAGCTGTGATTGGCAGCTGTCACAGACAGCTACCAATCACAGTTAGCCAACCTAGAACCAATCAAGATGGTCCTAAGTTGGCCAATCAGGAGACAGGAGTTTGGCTAGGTGTCTTCACTCCCTCTGATCACCTCAGTTCTGTCATAGAGGTGATCAGAGAGAGTTATTGTCGCTGAGAGCTCCTGTCAGTGTTGCACCAAACACCCACATCCACCTACTTTCCATTGAACCCCATCCTGCTGCCATATATTTTTTCTTCAGACCAAATTATTTTTTTTTTTACCAAAAATATAT
Source organism: Bufotes viridis (assembly GCA_033119425.1). Lineage (NCBI taxonomy): Eukaryota > Metazoa > Chordata > Amphibia > Anura > Bufonidae > Bufotes > Bufotes viridis. The sequence goes on along the minus strand of CM065589.1, from coordinate 9,912,876 downwards.
ATATTTAGTGTCTTTTAGTTTTATATTTTTATTAGCGGAATTTTATTCCCATTTTCATTTAATACTCATGGGACTCCTAAAGGGTTAATGAAGTTTGTAAAATCAGTTTGGAATAGCTTGAGGGGTGTAGTTTCTAAAATGGTATGATTTGTGGGTGATTTGTAATATGTAAGCCACAGAAAGTGACTTCATAACTGAACTGGTCAGTAAAAGATTGGGGTTTGGAAAAGTTCTTAAAAATTTTAAGATTTGCTTCTAAACTTCTAAAGCCTTCTAACATCCCCAAAAATAAAATGTCACTTTCAAAATGATCTAAACATAATGTAGACATATGGGGAATGTAAAGTAATAACTAATTTTGGAATTATTATTATCTATTACAAAAGTAGAGAAATTTAAAATTGCAAAATTTGCTAATTTTGACAATTTTTTTGTAAATTACATATTTTTTTATAAATAAAAATGCATTTTTTTTACTTCATTTTACCTGTGTCATGAAGTACAATATGTGACGAGAAATCAATCTCAGAATAACCTGGATAAGTAAAAGCGTTTAAAAGTTATTACCACATAAAGTGACACATGTCAGATTTGCTAAAAATGGCCTGGTCCTTAAGGTGAAAAGTGGCCCGGTCCTGAAGGGGTTAAAGAGGCTGTTTATTGACGTATTCATTTGAATCTGACCCAAAACATATTTCAAGACATGTACTCATCTCTACTTTTATCCAGTGTGACATATCTGATGTTTAACAAGATTTGATTTTTGTGTAAAACATTTTCCACATTTTGAGCATGAATATGGCTTCTCTCCTGTGTGAATTCTCTTATGTCTAAGAAGACTTGATTTGTCTGTAAAATATTTCCCACATTCTGAACATGAATATGGTTTCTCTCCGGTGTGACTTCTCTCATGTGTTAAAAGATATGCTTTAGTTTTAAAACATTTCCCGCATTCTGAACATGAATACGGCTTCTCTCCTGTGTGACTTCTTTCGTGTCTCACAAGACTAGATTTCTCTGTAAAACACTTCCCACATTCTGAACATGAATATGGCTTCTCTCCCGTGTGACTTCTCCCATGTGTAACAAGATTTGATTTAGTTTTAAAACATTTTCCACATTCTGAACACGAATATGGCTTCTCTCCTGTGTGACTTCTCTCATGAGAAACAAGACTTGGTTTTTGTGTAAAACATTTCCCACATTCTGAACATGAATACGGCTTTTCTCCTGTATGAATTCTTTCATGTCTAACCAAACTTGATTTCTCGGTAAAACATTTCCAACATTCCGAACATGAATATGGTTTATTTCCTGTGTGACTCCTCTCATGTATAACAAGATTTGATTTATCTGTAAAACACTTCCCACATTCTGTACATGAATATGGCTTCTCTCCTGTGTGACTTCTCTTATGAGAAACAAGACTCGATTTATCTGTAAAATATTTTCCACATTCTGAGCATGAATACCGCTTCTCTCCTGTGTGACTTCTCTCATGTCTAACAAGATTTGACTTATCTGTAAAACACTTTCCACATTCTGAACATGAAAACGGCTTTTCCCCTGTGTGAATTCTTTCATGTCTAACAAGATGTGATTTTTTTTTTAAACATTTCCCACATTCTGAACATGAATATGGTCTTGGTCCTGTGTGATGTCTTTCATGTAAAACAAGATCTGATTTATTTGTAAAGCATTTCCCACATTTTGAACATGAATACAGCTTGCCTCCTGTGTGAAGTCTTTTATGGTTAACAAGACTTGATTTCTTTATGAAGCACTTCACACATTCTGAACAGGAGTATGGCTTCTCCCCTGTATGAACTCTTCTGTATGTAGAAAGAATTGATCTTTTTGTTAACTCTTCAACATGTTGAAACCTTTTAACTCTGTCCTGACCTGCACTTGTGGTAACAAACTGTGACTGGTCAGGAGAAGGCTCCTCATGAATAGGTCGATTATGTGATAGATCTGTACTGTGAAGTCGTGGATATACATTAAGGGTAATGAGATTTTCTCCTGAAGAGCGCAGCATGATATCTTCATCTTCTGCTTTATAATTCAGTGATAACATGAGGTTTCCCTTCCCAGAATTCATACTGGGAATTTCTGTTAAGATAAATATTTAAATTAGTATTTTTTTCCCCCAAACTAAAATGTAGACAAACATAACATTCTTATCAGGCTGGATGTGGATCCATCAGGAATGAGAACTAAAAGCCATTGATTTTGAGTGCACTCCTGGCTTTGGTTCAAAAAAGTGCACCAAAAACTGAATGTGTGATCCCAGCCTTGTAATGTTTTGTTTAATACTCTGAGAAAGTTCAGGATTCTGGTCTACACTGGTCAACACTTATATCACAAAAATCGATGTGTCTGGCAACCAAACCTGCCTTCTGCCAATAAATTTGGCAATTTTTTGCCAAGTGGGCATCATCCTAATGCAAGTTAACTTAAAAAGGATCTGTTAACACATTCCTCAACACAAACTGCAATTCATTATTAAATTGATCTTTCAGACCCGATGAAGCTGGTGGACTCATTAGAAAAATCTATGCTATAATACCTACCAAGGGTTTAGCTGGCAAACACTTATGCCCTTGACCCAATCCCATCCCACCTCATCCCTAACTTCACCACTATAGTTTTCCCTGCCCGAAACCACCTCTTCAACCTGTCACTAACCCCTGGCATCTTCCCTCCCTCTTTTAAACAAGCAGACTGTCACACCTATACTCAAGAAACCTTCCCTGGACCCATCCTCTCTATCCAGCTATCGTCCCATTTCACTGCTTCCATTTGCATCCAAACTCCTACAGAACAACATGTTTATATCGAATTCTCCTCTCACCTCTCATCCCACTGATCAGATGCAATCCGGCTTCAGACCAAATCACTGCACTAAAACTGCCATAACCAAAGTCACCAACGATCTGCTAGCTGGCAAAGCTAAACGTCACTACTCTGCGCTCCTCCTTTATGACCTTTCCTCTGCCTTCGACACTGTTGACCACTCTCTCCTCCTACAAATCTTCTCTTCAAAGATCTAGCCCTCTCCTGGATCTCCTTGTACCTCACCAACAGAACCTTCATCGTTTCCCATTCATACACTACCTCCTCATCAAGCCCCCTTCCTGTTGGTGTCCCTCAAGGCTCTGTCCTGGGTCCCCTGCTTTTCTCCACTTATACATTCGGCCTGCGACAGCTCATAGAGTCCCATGGCTTACAATACCACCTCTATGCTGACGACACTCAAATCTACCTCTCCGGCCCAGATGTTGCTTCCCTCCTATCCTGAATCCAGCAATATCTTCATTCTTCTCTTCCCGCTCAACATGGAGAAAACTGAATTCATTGTCTTTCCCCCGTGTCACTCAGCCCCCCTACCTGACCTGTCCAACACAGTTAATAGCACAACACTTCCTCTAGTCTCGCAGGCCCGCTGCCTAGGGGTAAAATTGGTTTCTGTCCTGTCCTTTAAGCCAAACCCTCACCTCCACCTGCCGTCTCCAACTTAAGAACATCTCTCGCATTCGCGCCTTATTCACCCCTGAGTCAACTAAAATACTAGTGCATTTTCTTGTCATCTCCCGCCTGGACTACTGCAACATTCTCCTGTGTGGCCTCCCATCCAGAACTCTCGCTTCCCTCCAATCTATTCTCAACTCTGCTGCCAAGTTAATCCACCTCTCCCCTCGTTTCTCCTCTGCCTCCCCATTGCCCAGCAAATTCAGTTTAAAATACTTACAACTACATATAAGGACGTCCACAACCTGTCGCCTCCTTACATCTCTGACCTGCATTCTCGATACAGCCCCACACATAATCTCAGTTCCTCACAGGACCTCCTTCTCAGTTTTTCTCTCATCTGTTCTTCACACAATCGTCTACAGATTTCTCACCTGCCTCTCCCCTACTCATGATTCCATACCTGTGGTGACATCTCCTGGAACGTCCTCCTCCACCTCACTCTTACACGGGGGATCGCCCATCATCCGCTCTTCTTCCTCCTCCACTTTAATAATCAATCAGATCTTCTCCCTGATTTGTCATCTGTAACAATTCAGTACAATACAGCAGACAGGTGGGAAATCTAACAGATCCACAGAAGAGACCCCCACAATCTATGACCCCTCTATGACTGCAGGACCCCCCTATATAGATGTGTATAGGGCTCAGCTCCATCTACCTGAGGGTTCTCTGGGGGCTTCTCCTCTGGACAGTCCTGGGAAAACAGAGGACGGGGACATCTCTCTGGGGGATTTCTCCTCCTGGATCCATCTGTGGAGACACAAGCACACAGTGACTGAATACATGGCCTCCTGTAGATGTGTCTATAGATCAGACTCTTCTCTCAGCTCCTTCACTTCTAGGTTTAGTTATCAGGGGAAATAACAATATTCTGCTCCTCACCACCTGAACCAAGGTACCAGCACCTAGCAGACCACAGGCCTGAAGCAACCTTTGGTCTATGAGAGTGAATGGCGGCAGTGGACGACAGCTTCTTCTCCACATTAGTACATTCTGAGGCTGAAGGTACTGTTATATAGGGCAGAGGCAACCTCTTAAAAGCACTCTGCAGCACCAAATGATACCTCTGCTTATGAGAGAGAAACCACAGTGAAGACCTTTAGCCCACAAAGTACATGGATAATGTAAAACAACTACTCCCAGTCTCCTCTCCACCAGGATCCGAGGTGTTTGAAAAAGCTCTACATCTATATCTCCCTCCAAATCTCCTTTCCCTGGAAAGACAATTCCTTTCTCCTAAGGAGCTGTTATAGTAAATGGTGGAAAAAGACAAATATCTGATGACAATTCTTGGATATTTTCGCTGAGCCCATAACTGCTGGACAGGAACCTTTGTAGGAAGATTCATTACAAGGACAGTTTCACCCTTCTCAGTATATACACCCATCAGCCATAGCATCAATAATACCAATGACAGGTGCAGAGAATAGCAGTGATCATCTGGTGACAATGGCGTCTGTCAGATCGAAGTTGATGTTGCTCCTCCATTACATGTCACTGCACACACGTGTATACACTGCACATGACAGCTCGTACCCTGTGATATAAGAGGCTGGTGCTCCTCCATTACATGTCACTGCACACACGTGTATACACTGCACATGACGGGTCTTACCCTGTGATATAAGAGGCTGGTGCTCCTCCATTACATGTCACTGCACACACGTGTATACACTGCACATGACGGCTCTTACCCTGTGATATAAGAGGCTGGTGCTCCTCCATTACATGTCACTGCACACACGTGTATACACTGCACATGACGGCTCTTACCCTGTGATATAAGAGGCTGGTGCTCCTCCATTACATGTCACTGCACACACGTGTATACACTGCACATGACGGCTCTTACCCTGTGATATAAGAGGCTGGTGCTCCTCCATTACATGTCACTGCACACACGTGTATACACTGCACATGACGGCTCTTACCTTGTGATATAAGAGGCTGGTGCTCCTCCATTACATGTCACTGCACACACGTGTATACACTGCACATGACGGCTCTTACCCTGTGATATAAGAGGCTGGTGCTCCTCCATTACATGTCACTGCACACACGTGTATACACTGCACATGACGGCTCTTACCCTGTGATATAAGAGGCTGGTGCTCCTCCATTACATGTCACTGCACACACGTGTATACACTGCACATGACGGCTCTTACCCTGTGATATAAGAGGCTGGTGCTCCTCCATTACATGTCACTGCACACACGTGTATACACTGCACATGACGGCTCTTACCCTGTGATATAAGAGGCTGGTGCTCCTCCATTACATGTCACTGCACACACGTGTATACACTGCACATGACGGCTCTTACCTTGTGATATAAGAGGCTGGTGCTCCTCCATTACATGTCACTGCACACACGTGTATACACTGCACATGACGGCTCTTACCCTGTGATATAAGAGGCTGGTGCTCCTCCATTACATGTCACTGCACACACGTGTATACACTGCACATGACGGCTCTTACCCTGTGATATAAGAGGCTGGTGCTCCTCCATTACATGTCACTGCACACACGTGTATACACTGCACATGACGGCTCTTACCCTGTGATATAAGAGGCTGGTGCTCCTCCATTACATGTCACTGCACACACGTGTATACACTGCACATGACGGCTCTTACCCTGTGATATAAGAGGCTGGTGCTCCTCCATTACATGTCACTGCACACACGTGTATACACTGCACATGACGGCTCTTACCCTGTGATATAAGAGGCTGGTGCTCCTCCATTACATGTCACTGCACACACGTGTATACACTGCACATGACGGCTCTACCCTGTGATATAAGAGGCTGGTGCTCCTCCATTACATGTCACTGCACACACGTGTATACACTGCACATGACGGCTCTTACCCTGTGATATAAGAGGCTGGTGCTCCTCCATTACATGTCACTGCACACACGTGTATACACTGCACATGACGGCTCTTACCCTGTGATATAAGAGGCTGGTGCTCCTCCATTACATGTCACTGCACACACGTGTATACACTGCACATGACGGCTCTTACCCTGTGATATAAGAGGCTGGTGCTCCTCCATTACATGTCACTGCACACACGTGTATACACTGCACATGACGGCTCTTACCCTGTGATATAAGAGGCTGGTGCTCCTCCATTACATGTCACTGCACACACGTGTATACACTGCACATGACGGCTCTTACCCTGTGATATAAGAGGCTGGTGCTCCTCCATTACATGTCACTGCACACACGTGTATACACTGCACATGACGGCTCTTACCCTGTGATATAAGAGGCTGGTGCTCCTCCATTACATGTCACTGCACACACGTGTATACACTGCACATGACGGCTCTTACCCTGTGATATAAGAGGCTGGTGCTCCTCCATTACATGTCACTGCACACACGTGTACACACTGCACATGACGGCTCTTACCCTGTGATATAAGAGGCTGGTGCTCCTCCATCATGGCCTCCTTGTACAGATCCTTGTGTCCTTCTATATACTCCCACTCCTCCATGGAGAAATAGACAGTGACGTCCTGACACCTTATAGGAACCTGACAACACAATGACACCGTCATCACCCAGACCCTCCAGTGCTGTTACTGGAGAATTTCCCAGCATTCCCAGCAGTGTCACCTCTCCAGTCAGCAGCTCCATCATCTTGTGGGTGAGCTCTAGGATCTTCTGCTCATGTATCAGGGGTGAGGGGAGGCTCTGTGATGGGGAGGGGTCCTGCTCCGCCTCCTGACTCCTGGAGATGGATGATGGGAGTCACACAGTCCCCCGATGTCTTCTTCACTATTGTGTACTCCTGTGGATGGAGAGAGACACTTAGGGAATAAACCCTTCAGGGGCCATGTGCCTCCTCCGGCCTCTCCTCCTGGTACAACGTGCCTACTTACCTCCTCATGGCTCCTACATGACTATTGGTCACTGGTCACATGACACATCACTCACCATACTGGGGGCTGATCTTCAGGTTCTCCGTCACTTGGAAGGTCTGGGGGCCGTTCTCCAGGACCCTGGACTCTTCCTATCACTTCCTATGATGGATTCTCCTTCCCGATGTCTGACTTGTTACAGAATACAATACAGAGGAGAGAAATCTAGAGAAGTTTACCTCTCCGCTCAGCAGGGAGATGATCTCCAAGGTGAGGTCTAATATTCTTCTGCTGATCTCCTTCCCGTCCATCCTCGGTGGTCATTCAGGAGAAGAGGAGAGAACTGGAGGAGCTGGAGGCTTCTAGTACTGCAGGCGCCTTTATGAGAAGAGGAGAGGAAATCATCCAGGGGACAAGACCAGATGTCACCTCCAGACAGGGCCGGTGCAAGGATTTTTGCCGCCCTAGGCAAAAGAAAAGTTTTCCGCCCCCCCCCCCATGTGACATCACAATGCCCCACCCATATGATCTGCCATATTAAAGGGGTTCTGCAGTTTATTTAAACTGATCGGCAGGTGTCCGACACCCGGGACCCCCGCCAATCAGCTGTTTGAGAAGGCAGTGGCGCTGGCAGTAGCGCCTCAGCCTTCTCGCAGTGACATCACGATTAGTATCATTGGCCTGGGCGGGTCTAAGCTTCATTCAAGTGAACAGAGCTTAACCCCGCCAAGGCCAGTGAGACTAGTCGTGACGTCACGAGGTGCTACTGCCAGCGCCGCTGCCTTCTCAAACAGCTGATCTGTGGGGGTCCCGGGTGTCGGACCCCTGCCGATCAGATGCTGATGATCTATCCAGAGAAGGATATATCATCAGTTTAAACAAAGTGCAGAACCCCTTTAACTAACACCAGTTCTCTCTCCCCTCCCCCCCTTGTCATTCTTCAAACTCCCCCACTGTCATTCTTCCTCCCCCCCCCTTGTCATTCTCTCCCCCTTGTCATTCTTCCTCCCCCCCCCCACTTATCACTCTCCCTCTTGTCATTCTTCACTCCCCCCCCCTTGTCATTCTCTCCCCCCTCGTCATTCTCCCCCCCTTGTCATTCTCCCCCCCCTTGTCATTCACTTCTCGCCCTTGTCATTCTCCCCCCTCCTTTGTCATTCTTCCTCCCCCCCACTTATCACTCTCTCCTCTTGTCATTCTCACCCCTTGTCATTCTCTCCCCTCTTGTCATTCTTCCCCCTTGTCATTCACTTTTCCCCTTGTCATTCTCTCTCCCCCTTGTCATTCTCCTCCCTTGTCATTCACTTTTCCCCTTGTCATTCTCTCTCCCCCTCCTTTGTCATTCTCTTTCCCCTCTTTCATCCCCCTCCGCTACCTCTAGTGTAGCGGCCGAGCTCTTTATGGTCCACGGGTACAGGAGCTTTCGTTTCCTGTACCTGAGGGGACTGACATGAAGCTCCTGTACCCGCGGACCTTAAAGAGCTCAGCCGCGCTACAATGGAGTGACAGGAGGGAGCGTTGAGCGCTTCCCTCCTGTCAGCTCCTCTCCTCTTGGTGCGCCCTCATGGATGCGCCAGCCCGGGGAGTGCTGCAGCCGCCAGAGGCTCAATTCAGGGGCGCTCTACGCGGCGGCCTATTCCGCGTATAGGACGCGCCGGCTCTGCCCCCAGAACCGCACTTCCTGAGCCTGGAGGGGCCCCGCTTCTCAGAGCCCCCACCACATGGATTCCAGGGGCCCCAACATGGAGATCTCTGGTGGCTCCACAGGAGATAAGTGTCTGATAGATGCAGGTCCCACCTCTGGGCTGTGCTCAGCTGTGTCCAGAGCTCCTAGAGAAGAGACTGGAGAGAGCTGAGCTCAGGCCGGGCCCCGCTCCATTCATTCTCCTCCTGGAGGCAGGGGCCCCTCACCAGGACAGTCAGGGGCCAGCGAATGATGACAACGCCCACTATCCCCACTACTCCTCCCCCCATCATACTAAGCTGAGGAGCGGAGAAGGATTCCTGTGTGTAATGGAGGAGAATCTCCAGAGGTGACATGTCTGAGCTCTCCACCACACTGTCTCCTCACAGCTCATCTTACCTGCAGGCTGGAGGAATGGCTGATACCAGAGAGAACAAGAGCCCTGACTACCGACCAGGACCTGCCCAGTATCTGCTGCACTGCCAGAGCTGAAGGACCTAGGGTGACGTCACTGTCATGTGATCCGTGCAGTGGGCGGGGCTAGGCAGTCGAGTCAGTGATCACATGACAGTGACATTATCACAGGTCCTTTAGCTCTGGCAGTATATCCAAATTAAAGTGGTTTTCCAGAGAATCTAGCCCGTCCTCAAATCCTTCTGAGAACTAATGTGTAAACTGATCCCTAATCTTAAAGGGATTCTGTCACCCCCCAAAAGCATTTTTTTTTTTCCCTCACTAAAAAGCTTATAGGGCGATTATTCTAAACAAATTCTTGTTAACCGTTTTAGCAGGTTAATTTTGCTATAAAACGTTATTTTATATTATGCAAATTACCTTGCTACCAGCAAGTAGGGCGTTTACTTGCTGGTAGCCGCTGCATCTCGCTTGTAAAACGCCCTCCTGTGGTTGATTGACAGGGCCAGCGAGCTCTCTCCTCCAGCTGGCCCTGTCTCTGCTTAAAATCTCGCCTGCGCCATACCGTTCTTCAGTCGGCACAGACGCACTGAGAGGAGTACTCTCGCCGCCGCTCCTTCCTCAGTGCGCCTGCGTCTCTCTTCCAGGTGCAGCTGTGACGTCATTGGCGCACTGAGGAAGGAGCGGCCGAGCGAGAGTACTCCTCTCAGTGCGTCTGTGCCGACTGAAGAACGGTATGGCGCAGGCGCGAGATTTTAAACAGAGACAGGGCCAGCTGGAGGAGGAGAGCGCTCGCTGGCCCTGTCAATCAACCACAGGAGGGGCGTTTTTTTACAAGCGGGATGCAGCGGCTACCAGCAAGTAAACGCCCTACTTGCTGGTAGCAAGGTAATTTGCATATTATAAAATAACGTTTTATAGCAAAATTAACCTACAAAAACGGTTAACAAGAATTTGTTTAGAATAATCGCCCTATAAGCTTTTTAGTGAGGGAAAAAAATAAAAAAGGCTTTTGGGGGGTGACAGAAGCCCTTTAACTATTGTTGAGCGATGCGAGCTTTGGATGCTTCATCAGAAATCGCCTTGTTCATAACGTCAGATTAATGCTGTATGGAGCTTCGTCTCCGCACAGTATTAAAATATATGGGCTCCGATGAGGCGAAGTAAGTTATTCGTGATGTCACACGTGACTTTGTTGAATAATTCCGGTTATTGATTTTTAAAGTGTAAAACTACTTTGAAACTTGAAACCGAACTCGGGTTTGGTTCCGACTGGTTCCTCAGAACCGAACCCAAGTTCGGTTTCAAGTTTTAAAGTGGTTTTACACCTTAAAAATCATTTACCGAAGTTATTCAACAAAGTCTCGCGCGACCTCTTGAATAACTTACTTCGACTCATCTGAGCCCATACATTCTAATACTGTAGGGAGACAAATTTCTGCACAGTATTCCGATTTTTTGAACATAGCAAACATCCAAAGCTCGCTTCACTCAACACTAGTCTTAACCCTGACAGAACATGTAGGAAAAAGTCCTGCAGCCTCCAAAACAGAACACTTACTTATTCCTTTCAGCCCCAGAATTTTTATTTTATTTTTTTAGTTTTTTAAGTTAACATTTTTCACTGCCTGCCTTTCTGGAGCCATAATCATTTTATTTTTCCATTCACATAACCATATGAGGGCTTGTTTTTCGCAGGACAAGTTGTTCTTTTTAATTCCACCATTTAATATTGCATCTGAAGTACTGGGGGGCTAGAAAAAAAATTCCATTCTCTGGATCAGTAAGATGACAGCGATACCACATAATTTTTAATACTAAAAAAAAATAAAAACCTTGAAAAAAAATGTTTTTTGTTTTCATTGCCTCATTCTTACCCCTATAACTTTTTGTAGTTATGCGAACAGAGCTGTTTTGATAAGTGTATGACTAGAGATGAGCGAACTTGAGCGAAAAAAGTTCGGCGTTCGGGTTGTGGTAACTCGCGCATCCCGTTATGGATTCCACTATCGCGGCATATGGAATCCATAAGGGGCGGCTTCCACCAACCCGAACTGTTGAACAGCCGAAGGACCTGGGGTGACGTCACTGTCATGTGATCAGTGCAGGGGGCGTGGCTCAGCACGGGATCAAATCCTTGTGTGGACGGCGGCCATTTTGTTTCCCCTGATGATTGCTCCCCAGACAAAACGAGCCATTGTAACTAATGAAAGGTATTTGGGAATATATTTATAATAAAGTAATATTTACATATTTTCGTTTTCTTAATTCCTGGAGAACCCTTTTAAAGACAGAGTTGAAATAACCCCAAATCCCTACTGTTCCGCAAACTGGTATTGGGAATTTACTATATTAATAATGATATTTTTGCAGTGAAACATGTTTGAAACATGGTTATAATGGAAAGCAATGAGGAATGCATATCGGTGATGTGAACAAGTCCTAACACTGTTATGATTTGCGTTACGGATGTGAAATGCAACTTTGCTGCTGTATCCACCTCTTATCTTGTGGCAATGTGTTCAGTAACACGGCTATAACGCGAGGTGCACAATTAAACTGGTTCCTAGAAAATACAGGAGGTAATTCCTCACTGCTTGCAAGAATGTAATTTGCATAAAAGTGTATCAAGAAAGTTTCTTTCCACTCACTTGGTTTCACTTTAGATGTCTGATCTCAGACCTGCTGCTGTGTTCTGACTTTACTCTCTGTTTGCTGACTTTGCTGCTGCCTGTTATTTGACTGTCTGCTGCTCTGTATCTGACATGATCTGTTTTTTTTGACAATGTTTAAGTTTGACTCTGTGTTTGTCTGTTTACTCCTCTTAGGTCCTGTGCACTTAGTCAGTAGAGGGACCGTCGACCAGTTGGTGGCCACCATTCAGGGTGGATCATCCAAGTAGGTAAGGACAGTGGTTTGGGTAGAGACTGGGGGTGCACTGTTCACTACCTACATGACACCCTCGCATAGAATCCTGTCCTACTGTCTTTACTACATTCTTGCTCATGGCTGTTTGGACATCACTGCGTCAAAAATCAGTCTCTATTCCAACTTGAGGGCGAGAGTGGATAACCGTCACTGCAAGGATCAATTTCTGATATGTTACAAGTGGACCCAGGGATCAGTGGCCAGAGGGAACATCTCGGGATTGCCATTTGGCGCTATCTCACGCTTTATTCTGGTTTTAAATGTCTTGGAATCATAACAGAAGTGCTCCTGTCATTCAGTCTCCTTTCACACACATAGCCTGTGATCTGACAAAGACATCCCATGACAAACAAAGTTAATATGAAGAAATGAACCTTGACAAGTTCTCAGAGATTTCCTGTTTCCTACCCAAACTGAAAAGAGAACTCGCCTAGAGAGGAAAGGAGACAGATCAGTAAGCCAAAGGCTTTCTCAACATGGTTTTTATATCCTTTCCTCTCGGGAGCTCCCCTCCTGCTTCAGTCAGGCATGATGGGGATCCCAGACATCAACCCCTACTTAATGATAGATTCCTGTAGTAGAAATTAAGTTGTTGAGGATGAAGCGAATCACCAACTGGGGGACAATAAGCACACATAGAAATGGTGCACAGTAGAATCTGGGTTTCACGATTCTTAGTGTTTATTGGTGCATAAAGAAGAAAACACAAAGCCAATCAAGTCACTGGTAGCCAGCTCTACGATCCTGCAGCTGCACGATTAGCCAGCAGCTGCGGTCTTTCTTTTAAATGACAGTGCACAGATATGTCCCAACCGCCCATAGACTATATGCGGGTATTCTCATCTGATTGGTTAAAAGATGGCTGCACAATACATCATAAACTAATAGCAAAAAATAGGAAAAGGGGCTCATAAAAAAAAAAATTGAATGAAGGAAGCTCTTAGCGCACATTTTTGATCAAAAGTAGGTCGGGCCCAAGTACCACGTCACGGTGGCTTCCGCACAAGGGTCCCTAACATTACAGATACTGCCTCTCATAGACTTACCAGTCTCCTTTTATTCAGGACACTGCAGGAACCAGCTAAACTGCTTTTGTGCTGAGAAGTCCCAGGTACTTGGGCGTTGCTCAGTCCAAATTTAGCTGCTTCCTGCAGTGCCCTGAATAAAAGGAGACTGGTAAGTCCATGAGAGGCAGTATCTGTAATGTTAGGGACCCTTGTGCGGAAGCCGTCGTGACGCGGTACTTGGGCCCAACATACTTTTGATCAAAAATTTGCGCTAAGAGTTTCCTTCATTCCATTTTTTCTGAATGAGCCCCTTTTCCTATTTTTTGCTATATGTTTATGATGTATTGTGCAGCCATCTTTAACCAACCTTGCTTGCCTTATGGCTATGCACTTGTGAGTGTAGATGCATATATGCTTAGTCTGAAACTCTGTCTTATGGTATTCTCATCTGAAACACATAAGGCATATCCTGTGTTCTTTGAAACCTCTAGCTATCAGTAGAAGTAGGACAGAGGTCACGGATCCTGTCACTGTATCTAGGCTTTGAGAGGAGCATTATTAACAAGAAATAGCCAAGCTCACTGCAGTAATGTTTCCATAAACCAGGCCTCCGCTCTCAGCTTCTGGATAGGCCATAAATGACAAGAATAACCCTTTAACTATACTATTTAAATTAAAGTTATTAATAAAATATATATCTTTCTATACAGGATTTATCAGATGTTTCCTAGAGGTCGTCATGTAGCATCAATGGACCTTTAATATCCAAATATACAACCTAAAATAAAAACTGTGTGAATCACATAGATATATATTGTTTGGCTATATTTTGACCATATAGCGGTATAACTATATTGCTTATTTGCAATTATACACTACTCACAAAAAGTTAGGGATATTTGGCTTGTGGGTGACATTTCAGGATTAACCTGAATGCACTCTAACCTTTACAGGTGAACTTAATGTGACCTTCTGTAAACTTTTGAATGCACATGTCCAACTGTTCAATGTTTCAGGACTTTTTGCACAACTTGCTGTTCTCTAACAAGGAGCTTAACGGCAAAATTCACAACAGGTGTTTGATCCATAAATCACCCAATACATTTCCTGGTTCAATTAGAACTGGTAACTAAACAGTCCTCCTCATCATGCTCTTCACAATGTTGATTGATCAACATTACCTCGCCATTGCGAGGCTTCAAGCAGGAGGTTCTCAGACGGAAGTGGTCACTGAGCTTAGAGTGTCATCAGCAGGTTGCAACAGAGATAAAGAGAGACTGGAAGAGTCACAGAAAGGCATAGAAGTGGATGTCACACTGATGACAGCTTTATTGTGAACAATACCCTGCAGAACCAGATGATGAAAGCCAACAACTCCAGACACATTTAAGGGTGGTGGGAGGCACCCAAGTGTCACAACAGATCATTCGAAACCGTTTACATCAGCGTGGTCTGCGTGCTAGATGACCTGCAAGGGTACCTGACCCCACCACCAGGCACAGCCATCATCGTCTTGCATGGGCCAGGGAGCATCTACACTGGCGAGGGACTAGAGGGCCTCAGTGCTGTTCACTGATGTAAGTCCATTCATGCTGAGCAGAAATGATGTCCGCCAACGATGTTGGAGACGTCAAGGAGAGCGCTATGTATCAGCCACTTTTGTCACCAGACGAGCCTTTGGTGGTGGCGGTGTTACAGTGTGGACAGATAGAATACAGAACTGCCTTACACTTTGTGACTGGTCCAGTAACAAGCCCAAACTAATTAAATAACATCATTAATCCAGTCATTGCGCCTCTGCATGAACAACACAGGCCAAATTTCATCTTCATGGACGACAATATGCCAGCTCATCGAGGTCACATCAAGAACGAACGGCCGCTGGAGACTGGGGTACCTCAAATGGAGTGGCCTGCACTTTCTCCAGACCTGAATCCCATGAAAACCTATGGGATCAGCTTAGTCGCCGCGTAGGGGATCGTAACTCTGTACCCCAAAACCTCAATGAGATGAGGGTCGCCCTTCAAGAAGAGTGGGATGCCATGCCTCAGTGGACAATAAGTCGACTTGTGAACAGCATGAGACGTCATGTCAAGCTATATATTTATGCTCAAGGCCAAATGACATATTTTTGAGACATTGACTTTTTTTGTGGGGTATACCCACCGCTGGTGTTGCCTCTTGTTTCAATAAATTGTTTGGGATGAGAAAATCACCATTGCTGCTTCTACTTAAATGCCCTACTTTCATGATATATCACTGTAGCGTGAACTTTTTATGTTTTCCATAAATTTCACCTGAAAGCCAAATGTCCCTAACTTTTTGTGAGTAGTTGTATAAAACAATTACATGAAGCATTTTTACTTTTCCCCATATCCCTTTGGATTCTCCTGCAGTGTGGGCGGAGGTATGAATCCAATGATAAGAAGCAAGGTTCGTGGGGACAATTCATCTTCACTGTTTCGACCTCGTTCCATCCAAAAAAATAAACCATCTTATTGGCTGTTTAAGGTCCATGAATAACCTGATATGTTAAAATATGTGAAAAAGTTTTTTCTCCTGTGTGAATTCTCTCATGTATAAAAACATTTGATTTATGTGTAAAACATGTCTCATATTCGGAACATGAATATGGTTTTTCTCCTGGGTGAATTCTCTCATGTTTAACGAGATATGACTTTTGTGTAAAGCTTTTCCTACATTCTGAACAAGAATATATCTTCTCTCCTATGTGATTTTTCTCATACGTTTCAAGACTTGATTTAATGAAAAGTACTTCCCACATTCTAAACAACGGCTTCTCTCCTGTGTGAATTTTCATATGTTTAACAAGATCTCATTTATGCCGAAAGTATTTCCCACATTCTCAACATGAATAGGACTTCTTGCATGTTTAACAAAATCTGATTTCTGTGAAAAGCACTTCCCACATTCTAAACACAAATATGGCTTCTCTCCTGTGTGAATTCTCACATGCTTAGCAAGATCTGTTTTAAAAGTAAAGTGCTTCCCACATTCTGAGCATGAATACGGTTTCTCTCCTGTGTGAACTCTCTCATGTTTAACAAGATCTGATTTTTGTGTAAAACATTTTCCACATTCTGAACATGAATATGGTTTCTGTCCTGTGTGAATTCTCTCATGCACAACAAGATTTGATTTTCGTGTAAAACATTTCCCACATTCTGAACATGAAAATGGCTTCTCTCCTGTGTGAATTTTCTTATGGGAAACAAGACTTGATTTATACGTAAAACATTTCTCACATTCTGAACAAGAATATGGTCTCTCTCCTGTGTGACTTCTCTCATGTTTAACAACAGTTGATTTTTCTGTAAAGCACTTTCCACATTTTGAACAGGAGTATGGCTTCTCTCCGGTGTGAATTCTCTGGTGTGTGACAAAATTAGATTTGTATGTAAAACATTTCCCACATTCTGAACATGAATATGGTCTCTCTCCTCTGTGACTTCTTTCATGTATAACAAGACTTGATTTTTCTGTAAAGCACTTCCCACATTTTAAACAGGAGTATGGCTTCTCTCCGGTGTGAAGCCTCCGATGTGAAACAAGATGTGATTTCTTTCTAAAGCATTTCCCACATTCTGAACATGAATATTGTTTCTCTCCTGTGTGACCTCTCTCATGCGTAACAAGACTTGATTTTTGTGTAAAACATTTTCCACATTTTGAACATGAATATGGCTTCTCTCCTGTGTGAATTTTTATATGTTTAACAAGATCTGAATTATGTGGAAAGTGCTTTCCACATTCTGAACATGAATATGGCTTATTTCCTGTGTGAAATCGCTGATGTTTAACAAGATTTGATTTTTGTGAAAAGTGCTTCCCACATTCTGAACATGAATATGGCTTCTCTCCTGTGTGAAGTCTCTGATGTGAAACAAGATGTGATTTCTTTCTAAAGCATTTCAAACATTCGGAACATGAATATGGCTTTTCCACTGCATGACTTCTCTCATGCTGAACAAGATTTGATTTGTCTGTGAAGCACTTCCCACATTCTGAACAAGAGTATGGCTTCTCCCCTGTGTGAATTATTTTGTATGCATTAAGACCTGAGGTTTTTATGCACTTTTTATCCCTTTTCTGACCAGTACTTGTGGAAGCAATCTGTGATTGGTGAGGAGAATGTTCCTCAGGATTAGGGAGGTTATATGATAGGTCTGTCCTGTGAAGTCCTGGATGTACATTAAGTTTTTCTCCTGAACAGCGCTGCATGATCTCTTCATCTTCCACATTATAATGTAGTGATAACGTGACGTTTTCCTCAGAATTCTTACTGGTATTATCTGTAGACAAAAATTATAATGTGTTTTTTTTTTCAAGCTAAAGATTAGACAAATTTATAACATTCCTATTAAGTTGGAAGTGGATAAAGCTTGAACTAGAGGTATAGGCCATTAACTTTGAATCCACTCCTGGTTTTGGCTTAAAAAACAATGTACCAAAAACTGCTTAACTGGGTTGAATATAACCCAAAATCAAAATGAGTGCTTTTTCATAAAAATATTATTTTATCTATTGCCATGCTTGTGCTTCATGAATGCACCTCTGGGTTTCTGGGAAAAATATATGAGAATTAGCTAATCTTACATCTGCTGGCATTAGATAGGCTTATGAAAGCTAATTTGATTATATTTCCCAGAAACCCAGGTGAGCGTTGTCTGCCCTACAGTAACTGTGTGTGAGCACATACTAGGCACTCTCCATAATGAAACAAACATGAGCAAGATTAGGTCAAATACTTGTTCATCGTGTGATCATGTCTTTTGGAGGGCACCTATAATCATTGTTTCTGTGCAGCGGATTGGCCGGTGGAAACAGGGATCTGCTGCCCAGAAATAATGATTTTCTATTGGAATAGGTTGGTGTAGCGATTACTTTTCCCCATATAGCAGATATAATTGTCTGCATATAAATACAGCCCTTATCTCTGCTGACAACTGGCAATTATTAGGAACATCTGGTTCATTCCCAATAACTGTCTGACACATCTGTCCATGACTGTTCATGAGTCTGCAAGGTTCCCTCCATAGACCGTTGTAGGAGACCACCCAGAGGACATGTTCCCGGAGAGCTGTATAGTGGGCACTAGATTATAGACATCAGCCGGTCACCGCTCAGAGAGGGGGCATAAGGGGGAAAGGTTCTCTCCATAGACCCTTATAGGAGACCCCCAGAAGACATGTTCCCGGAGAGCTGTATAGTGGGCACTAGATTATAGACATCAGCCGGTCACCGCTCAGAGAGGGGGCATAAGGGGGGAAAGGTTCCCTCCATAGACCCTTATAGGAGACCCCCAGAAGACATGTTCCCGGAGAGCTGTATAGTGGGCACTAGATTATAGACATCAGCCGGTCACCGCTCAGAGAGGGGGCATAAGGGGGGAAAGGTTCTCTCCATAGACCCTTATAGGAGACCCCCAGAAGACATGTTCCCGGAGAGCTGTATAGTGGGCACTAGATTACAGACATCAGCCGGTCACTGCTCGGAGAGGGGGCATAAGGGGGAAAGGTTCTCTCCATAGACCCTTATAGGAGACCCCCAGAAGACATGTTCCCGGAGAGCTGTATAGTGGGCACTAGATTATAGATATCAGCCGGTCACCACTCAGAGAGGGGGCATAAGGGGCGGAAAGGTTCCCTCCATAGACCCTTATAGGAGACCCCAGAAGACATGTTCCCGGAGAGCTGTATAGTGGGCACTAGATTATAGACATCAGCCGGTCACCGCTCAGAGAGGGGCATAAGGGGAAAGGTTCCCTCCATAGACCCTTATAGGAGACCCCAGAAGACATGTTCCCGGAGAGCTGTATAGTGGGCACTAGATTATAGACATCAGCCGGTCACCGCTCAGAGAGGGGGCATAAGGGGAAAGGTTCCCTCCATAGACCCTTATAGGAGACCCCCAGAAGACATGTTCCCGGAGAGCTGTATAGTGGGCACTAGATTATAGACATCAGCCGGTCACCGCTCAGAGAGGGGGCATAAGGGGGAAAGGTTCCCTCCATAGACCCTTATAGGAGACCCCCAGAAGACATGTTCCCGGAGAGCTGTATAGTGGGCACTAGATTATAGACATCAGCCGGTCATCGCTCAGAGAGGGGGCATAAGGGGGAAAAGGTTCTCTCCATAGACCCTTATAGGAGACCCCCAGAAGACATGTTCCCGGAGAGCTGTATAGTGGGCACTAGATTATAGACATCAGCCGGTCACCGCTTAGAGATGGGGCATAAGGGGGAAAGGTTCTCTTCATAGACCCTTATAGGAGACCCCCAGAAGACATGTTCCCGGAGAGCTGTATAGTGGGCACTAGATTATAGACATCAGCTGGTCACCGCTCAGAGTGGGGGCATAAGGGGGAAAGGTTCCCTCCATAGACCCTTATAGGAGACCCCCAGAAGACATGTTCCCGGAGAGCTGTATAGTGGGCACTAGGTTATAGACATCAGCCGATCACCGCTCAGAGAGGGGGCATGAGGGGCAGAAAGGTTCCCTCCATAGACCCTTATAGGAGACCCCCAGAAGACATGTTCCCGGAGAGCTGTATAGGGGGCACTAGATTATAGACATCAGCCGATCACCGCTCAGAGAGGGGGCATGAGGGGCAGAAAGGTTCCCTCCATAGACCCTTATAGGAGACCCCCAGAAGACATGTTCCCGGAGAGCTGTATAGTGGGCACTAGATTATAGACATCAGCCGGTCACCGCTCAGAGAGGGGGCATAAGGGGGGAAAGGTTCTCTCCATAGACCCTTATAGGAGACCCCCAGAAGACATGTTCCCGGAGAGCTGTATAGTGGGCACTAGATTATAGACATCAGCCGGTCACCGCTCAGAGAGGGGGCATGAGGGGGGGAAAGGTTCCCTCCATAGACCCTTATAGGAGACCCCCAGAAGACATGTTCCCGGAGAGTTGTATAGTGGGCACTAGGTTATAGACTGCTTGATATCACAGGCTAATGGCACGTTTAGATGAGCAGATAATCCTTACAATTCAAACGCCGACGACACATGTTGGACGGTATTCGTCCCGTGTACACGAATGTAGTGATTGAGCCATTGTACTGGGAATGCTGAAGGAATAAATTGTCATTATTGAATTGTGGGAATATAAGGGTGCATTCACACGAGCGTGATTTCCGCGCGGGTGCAATGCGTGATGTGAATGCATTGCACCCGCACTGAATCCGGACCCATTCACTTCTATGGGGCTGTGCACATGACAGTTGATTTTCACGCATCACTTTTGCGATGCGTGAAAATCGCAGCATGCTCTATCTTCTGCGTTTTTAACGGAACGCAGGCCCCATAGAAATGAATGGGGCTGCGGGAAAATCGCCAGCATCCGTAAGCAAGTGCGGATGCTTTGCGATGTTCCCGCATGGTTGCTATGCAACCATCGGGATGTGTAACCGGTTCTGTATTATTTCACATTATAACATAGTTATAATGTAAAATAATACCACTAGCCATCTTCTAATGTTTAAACAGGTGCAGAATGGGTTAAAAATAATAAACTAATATTAACTTACCTGTTCCATTTGATCGTGAAGCTCGGCCTCCTCTCCGTTAGCTTGCTAGTAGGAAAAGGACCTGTGATGATGTCACAGCATCACATGGCCCAATCACCTGCTCCATCACTATGGTGATGGAGCATGTGATTGGTCCATGTGACCATGTGACATCATCACAGGTCCTTTTCCTACTAGCAAGCTAACGGAGAGGAGGCCGGGCTTCGCGATCAAATGGAACGTTGGCGATTCCCGCAACACACCCGCACTGTTTGACGGAGTGCACCCGCAACGCCCGTGTGAACCCAGCCTAAAGGTACAACGTATGATGTCAGCGATGTGAACAAAGTAAAAACGGGTGAGTTTTTTGTTGTCGCTACCTCAATCTTCCACTACTATACAGTGAGCGATCCTCGAATAAGCGAATAAACGATCGCATGCAAACTAAAAAGTCGACGATAATCATGGAAATGCTGCTCTGTCATCGGATTTACATCTCTAAACGTCATTATGTTCTTAATCTCCTCAAAGTTTATCCACTCGTCTAAATCTGCCATAAGATTGTACTATGAATTATCTTAGAGACATATCCCCTGGGAACTTGTGTGGAGAGTTGTCAGGAGACCTTGTGTGTTGTCAGATAGCTCCTCATTTCTTGCCCCCAGCCCCCAATATGAACTATAGAAGTAAGATGAGGAGCTTTTCTCTCCTCTGCCATTATTGGGGGATTTCTTCACTAATTTATGTGATTTAATCATTTACAAAGAAAATAAAAAACTGTCTGGATTAATTGCAATGTCTGCTGCCGAGACTAAAAGGGGGTGAAAGGGAGTGCTTAAAGGGGTTGTCTAATGTTACTATGCCTCTATGCTGTTTCCGTAACTCTCATGCACCGCCCTGGAGCGCTCTACGGTTTCCCGGCTGGGAGGTGGTCGAGACTGTGTCTCATCTCAACTTAGAAATGGCGAGATGAGGCAATCCCAATCTCTTTCCTGCACAATGGCATACATGTAGTACATTCTGATAGCACAAACACAAAAGCTGTGCCCCCATAATCCCCAGTGGATGTGTGGATGCGACTGACTGTCATGTCCTGCAGAAACAGCTGGGATCAGAGAAGAATCTGATCAGAGATCACCGTCAGCTGGATAAGGGGAACACTTCATGATGTGATGGGGACATCTCCAATCAAAGAGCAGCAGCCGGTGATCAGATTCTCCTCCTGCCCTGAAGGCACCAAGGACAGAATCTGAGGTCACTTTCTCCATCCATGATTCCATACCTGTGGTGACATCTCCTGGAACGTCCTCCTCCACCTCACTCCTACACGGGGGATCGCCCATCATCCGCTCTTCTTCATCCTCCACTTTAATATCAGTCAGATCTTCCCCCTGATTTGTCATCTGTAACAATTCAGGACAATACAGCAGACAGGTGGGAAATCTAACAGATCCACAGAAGAGACCCCCACCATCTATGACCCCTCTATGACTGCAGGACCCCCTATATAGATGTGTATAGGGCTCAGCTCCATCTACCTGAGGGTTCTCTGGGACCTTCTCCTCTGGACAGTCCTGGGAATACAGAGGACGGGGACATCTCTCTGGGGGATTTCTCCTAATGGATCCATCTGTGGAGACACAAGCAGTGACTGAATACATGGCCTCCTGTAGATCTGTCTATAGATCAGACTCTTCTCTCAGCTCCTTCACTTCTAGGTTTAGTGATCGGAGGAAATAACAATATTCTGCTCCTCACCCCCTGTGCCGAGGGCCCAGCACCTAGCAGGCCACAGACCAAAGTATCCTCTGGTCTATGAGAGTAAATGGTGGGCAGATGGCTGATGGCTCTTCCACAATAGTACATTTTGAGGATGAGGATACAAAAATTTGGGGGATGGGGGAAGTTCGGGTAGATTATTTTAAGAGAGCACTGTAGCACCCTACCAACCAAAAAAGCTGTCTCTAGAGAGAAAACACATAGAGAAGACCTTCATCAGTCAGACACAGTACACGGAGGAAGGAAAACAACTACTCCCAGTCTCCTCTCCACCAGGCTCCGAGGTGTTGGAGAAAGCTCTACAGTCGTGGCCAAAAGTTTTGAGAATGACACAAATATTGGAAATTGGAAAAGTTGCTGCTTAAGTTTTTATAATAGCAATTTGCATATACTCCAGAATGTTATGAAGAGTGATCAGATGAATTGCATAGTCCTTCTTTGCCATGAAAATTAACTTAATCCCAATAAACCTTTCCACTGCATTTCATTGCTGTCATTAAAGGACCTGCTGAGATCATTTCAGTAATCGTCTTGTTGTTAACTCAGGTGAGAATGTTGACGAGCACAAGGCTGGAGATCATTATGTCAGGCTGATTGGGTTAAAATGGCAGACTTGACATGTTAAAAGGAGGGTGATGCTTGAAATCATTGTTCTTCCATTGTTAACCATGGTGACCTGCAAAGAAACACGTGCAGCCATCATTGCGTTGCATAAAAATGGCTTCACAGGCAAGGATATTGTGGCTACTAAGATTGCACCTCAATCAACAATTTATACGATCATCAAGAACTTCAAGGAAAGAGGTTCAATTCTTGTTAAGAAGGCTTCAGGGCGTCCAAGAAAGTCCAGCAAGCGCCAGGATCGTCTCCTAAAGAGGATTCAGCTGCGGGATCGGAGTGCCACCAGTGCAGAGCTTGCTCAGGAATGGTAGCAGGCAGGTGTGAGCGCATCTGCACGCACAGTGAGGTGAAGACTTTTGGAAGATGGCCTGGTGTCAAGAAGGGCAGCAAGAAGCCACTTCTCTCCCAAAAAAACACATCAGGGACAGATTGATCTTCTGCAGAAAGTATGGTGAATGGACTGCTGAGGACTGGGGCAAAGTCATATTCTCCGATGAAGCCTCTTTCCCGATTGTTTGGGGCATCAGGAAAAAGGCTTGTCCGGAGAAGAAAAGGTGGCGCTACCATCAGTCCTGTGTCATGCCAACAGTAAAGCATCCTGAGACCATTCATGTGTGGGGTTGCTTCTCATCCAAGGAGTGGGCTCACTCACAATTATGCCTAAAAACACAGCCATAAATAAAGAATGGTACCAAAACACCCTCCAACAGCAACTTCTTCCAACAATCCAACAACAGTTTGGTGAAGAACAATGCATTTTCCAGCACGATGGCGCACCGTGCCATAAGGCAAAAGTGATAACTAAGTGGCTCGGGGACCAAAACGTTGACATTTTGGGTCCATGGCCTGGAAACTCCCAGATCTTATTCCCATTGAGAACTTGTGGTCAATCCTCAAGAGGCGGGTGGACAAACAAAAACCCACTAATTCTGACAAACTCCAAGAAGTGATTATGAAAGAATGGGTCGCTATCAGTCCGGAATTGGCCCAGAAGGTGATTGAGAGCATGCCCAGTCGAATTGCAGTGGCTGTTAGAGGCATCATTCCCCAATAACACAGATACAGAAAAACCAATCCATATCTCAAAATGGTACTTACTCAAAGATACCTACAATCTGGTAATCATGTATTGTGTTTCCATGGGATAATATGATGTAACATTGTAAACACGCCTCTTCTACTAAAATGGCCTAATGGTGCATGGACCCCACTCAGGGGCTAACAAAATTATTGGCCACAAGAAAAAATATATGATAATAAATGATAATAGACAAACCGCAGCAATTAAAATAGTTGCCGCTGGATAAATACACATTTAGACATTTCCTATGTCTCAGACCAGTCTGGAAGGATAAACTCATTACGGAAGTGCTCGCTCAGACAGAGAATTAATTAATTTATATGAATTAAGTCTTTCATTTAGACCCTGTGGGGCCTGGGATTTACAGCGGTAGATCCTTTCCGCCTCCTTTCTTAAGATGTTATTGTCCCAGTCACCCCTTCTGGGTGAGGGTGGGATTAATTCAAGGACGGAGAACTTTAGAACCTGGGGGTTTCCTCCATGCTTATTTAGCACATGATCAGCCACCGGAGTGGGTTTCTTTTTCACGAGGTCATTGATGTGCTCACTCATCCTCACCCTGAGTTCCCTGAAGGTTTTCCCTATGTAATCTCTTGGACAGGGGCACTGGCAGATATACACCACCCCTTTACTCCTACAATTAATAAAATCCCGAATAAAGTAGATCTTACTTGTTGCCGAACAGGTAATTTTTTTCGAGGTAGAGATAAACCTACACATTCTACATGCGCCACATCTAAACATCCCGATTGGGCGACGGTCATCTTTTTCCATATATTTTTGCATCGTTATATTGAGAGTTTTTCCCCCCAAACTCTCTTTTTGATGGTCACATCTTTACCAATAAGCTACGCAAATGTCATCTTCCCCCTGAGGAGCCTGCAAAGGGCAAAACGCGTTGGAGACAATCTGGGGATTTTTACTGTACTTGCCTATGACCTATGGGCCATATCTTATATGCCCATTTTTCATAGGCAGCTGTGTGTGACCAAATGGGGTGAGTGTAGGGTGCTACAAGCCAGGTACGGGGACAGGGCATTCCCACCATCAGGGTCTGTCCCTGGGCTGAGGAATAGTCAGGGTGGATTAGGGAAAGAACTCCCACCCTGGTCGCTCCAAACATCCCGCACCCTTGATTACACTTTGATGTCTAAGTTCTGCCATTCCGTGGCTATCTTATTATTGGTGATTTGGTATCTCACTGGCGACTCTTTGCGGTGTATTTTATTGTATGTATTAAGTAAAAGTTATGTTTTATAAGGGTCCTGTTTACTTGTGAAGGTGATCATTGAAGAATCCCCTTATGGATTCCAAATGCCGTTATGGTCCGCGGTAGCGGAATCCATAACGGGATGCTTCGATAACCCGAACCCGAACTTTGGACGCCGAACTAAAAACACAAGTTGGCTCAACACTACTAATGACACATGACCTCATCCCAGATCTCTGGCTCTTTTCCATACACCTTGTGTTCCTTAAAGCTTACACGTTTTTATATTATTTCTTTTAGATCCCTTGATAAAAGTCGTAACTGACCGAAACGTCGGGACTTCTGTGTATGACCCTATGCTATGCCTTATATAAAATACTGGATACAATATGACACAAAGTGTTGAAAAAGAATAATATGTGAAATAAAAGCAAAAGCCTTTAAAATCACGACGTGTGGTGTGCCATAGATTTCCGCCTAACATCCATTTGACTCTCTATGAGCACCCACTCCACATAAAGGTGTGCAGATCTCAATCTGTTTCAAGCTCCATGAGAGAGACTGCCGCCCTGCTGGACAGGAACAGGAACCTCTGAGACACAGCTTCATTAAAAGGACAGGTACGCCATTCTTGGGTTGATCCTTCTGACAGCAGAAGTTTATTTATATATTTTGATTTAATGTATATCCTCCATTACATGTCACTGCAAACACGTGTATACACTGTACATGACGGCTCTTACCCTGTGATATAAGAGGCTGGTGCTCCTCCATTACATGTCACTGCAAACACGTGTATACACTGTACATGACGGCTCTTACCCTGTGATATAAGAGGCTGGTGCTCCTCCATTACATGTCACTGCACACACGTGTATACACTGCACATGACGGCTCTTACCCTGTGATGTAATGGAGGAGCCCCAGCCTTTTATATCACAAGGTAAGAGCCATCATGTGCAGTGTATACACGTGTGTGCAGTGACATGTAATGGAGGAGCACCAGCCTCTTATATCACAGGGTAAGAGCCGTCATGTGCAGTGTATACACGTGTGCAGTGACATGTAATGGAGGAGCACCAGCCTCTTATATCACAGGGTAAGAGCCGTCATGTGCAGTGTGTACACGTGTGTGCAGTGACATGTAATGGAGGAGCACCAGCCTCTTATATCACAGGGTAAGACCCGTCATGTGCAGTGTATACACGTGTGCAGTGACATGTAATGGAGGAGCACCAGCCTCTTATATCACAAGGTAAGAGCCGTCATGTGCAGTGTATACACGTGTGTGCAGTGACATGTAATGGAGGAGCACCAGCCTCTTATATCAGAAGGTAAGACCCGTCATGTGCAGTGTATACACGTGTGTGCAGTGATATGTAATGGAGGAGCACCAGCCTCTTATATCACAGGGTAAGACCCGTCATGTGCAGTGTATACGTGTGTGCAGTGACATGTAATGGAGGAGCACCAGCCTCTTATATCACAGGGTAAGAGCCGCCATGTGCAGTGTATACACGTGTGTGCAGTGACATGTAATGGAGGAGCACCAGCCTCTTATATGTCACTGCACACACGTGTATACACTGCACATGGCGGCTCTTACCCTGTGATATAAGAGGCTGGTGCTCCTCCATTACATGTCACTGCACACACGTGTATACACTGCACATGACGGGTCTTACCCTGTGATATAAGAGGCTGGTGCTCCTCCATTACATATCACTGCACACACGTGTATACACTGCACATGACGGGTCTTACCTTCTGATATAAGAGGCTGGTGCTCCTCCATTACATGTCACTGCACACACGTGTATACACTGCACATGACGGCTCTTACCTTGTGATATAAGAGGCTGGTGCTCCTCCATTACATGTCACTGCACACACTGCACATGACGGGTCTTACCCTGTGATATAAGAGGCTGGTGCTCCTCCATTACATGTCACTGCACACACGTGTATACACTGCACATGATGGCTCTTACCTTGTGATATAAAAGGCTGGTGCTCCTCCATTACATGTCACTGCACACACTGCACATGACGGATCTTACCCTGTGATATAAGAGGCTGGTGCTCCTCCATCACATGTCACTGCACACACGTGTATACACTGCACATGACGGCTCTTACCTTGTGATATAAGAGGCTGGTGCTCCTCCATTACATGTCACTACACACACGTGTATACACTGCACATGACAGCTCTTACCCTGTGATATAAGAGGCTGGTGCTTCTCCATTACATGTCACTGCACACACGTGTATACACTGCACATGACGGCTCTTACCCTGTGATATAAGAGGCTAGTGCTCCTCCATTACATGTCACTGCACACACTGCACATGACGGGTCTTACTCTGTGATATAAGAGGCTGGTGCTCCTCCATTACATGTCACTGCACACACGTGTATACACTGCACATGACGGCTCTCACCTTGTGATATAAGATGCTGGTGCTCCTCCATTACATGTCACTGCACACACGTGTATACACTGCACATGACGGCTCTTACCCTGTGATATAAGAGGCTGGTGCTCCTCCATTACATGTCACTGCACACACGTGTATACACTGCACATGACGGCTCTTACCCTGTGATATAAGAGGCTGGTGCTCCTCCATTACATGTCACTGCACACACGTGTATACACTGCACATGACGGCTCTTACCCTGTGATATAAGAGGCTGGTGCTCCTCCATTACATGTCACTGCACACACGTGTATACACTGCACATGACGGCTCTTACCTTGTGATATAAGAGGCTGGTGCTCCTCCATTACATGTCACTGCACACACGTGTATACACTGCACATGACGGCTCTTACCCTGTGATATAAGAGGCTGGTGCTCCTCCATTACATGTCACTGCACACACGTGTCTACACTGCACATGGCGGCTCTTACCCTGTGATATAAGAGGCTGGTGCTCCTCCATTACATGTCACTGCACACACGTGTATACACTGCACATGACGGCTCTTACCCTGTGATATAAGAGGCTGGTGCTCCTCCATTACATGTCACTGCACACACGTGTATACACTGCACATGAAAGCTCTTACCTTGTGATATAAGAGGCTGGTGCTCCTCCATTACACGTCACTGCACACACGTGTATACACTGCACATGACGGCTCTTACCTTGTGATATAAGAGGCTGGTGCTCCTCCATTACATGTCACTGCACACACGTGTATACACTGCACATGACGGCTCTTACCTTGTGATATAAGAGGCTGGTGCTCCTCCATCATGGCCTCCTTGTACAGATCCTTGTGTCCTTCTATATACTCCCACTCCTCCATGGAGAAATAGACAGTGACGTCCTGACACCTTATAGGAACCTGACAACACAATGACACCGTCATCACCCAGACCCTCCAGTGCTGTTACTGGAGAATTTCCCAGCATTCCCAGCAGTGTCACCTCTCCAGTCAGCAGCTCCATCATCTTGTGGGTGAGCTCTAGGATCTTCTGCTCATGTATCAGGGGGTGAGGGGAGGCTCTGTGATGGGGGAGGGGTCCTGCTCCGCCCTCCTGACTCCTGGAGATGGATGATGGGAGTCACACAGTCCCCCGATGTCTTCTTCACTATTGTGTACTCCTGTGGATGGAGAGAGACACTTAGGGAATAAACCCTTCAGGGGCCATGTGCTCTCCTCCGGGTACAACGTGCCTACTTACCTCCTCATGGCTCCTACATGACTATTGGTCACTGGTCACATGACACATCACTCACCATACTGGGGGCTGATCTTCAGGTTCTCCGTCACTTGGAAGGTCTGGGGGCCGTTCTCCAGGACCCTGGACTCTTCCTGTCACTTCCTATGATGGATTCTCCTTCCCGATGTCTGACTTGTTACAGAATACAATACAGAGGAGAGAAATCTAGAGAAGTTTACCTCTCCGCTCAGCAGGGAGATGATCTCCAAGGTGAGGTCTAATATTCTTCTGCTGATCTC
This sequence comes from Bufotes viridis, assembly GCA_033119425.1. Taxonomy (NCBI): domain Eukaryota; kingdom Metazoa; phylum Chordata; class Amphibia; order Anura; family Bufonidae; genus Bufotes; species Bufotes viridis. Next base: position 9,883,223 of record CM065589.1, on the reverse strand, counting down.
CTTCCCGTCCATCCTCGGTGGCTCATTCAGGAGAAGAGGAAAGAACTGGAGGAGATGGGGCTCAGCAATAGAGTTGGTGAAGGACCTGTGATGATGTCTTTGTCATGTGATTAGTGACTCACTTCCCGCCCTCTGCACTGATCACATGACAGTGACATCATCCCAGGTCCTTCACCACCTCTTCTCCTCTCCCCTGCTGAGCCCCGCCCCCTGCACTGATCACATGACGGTGACATCACCCCAGGTCCTTCAGCTCCGCCCCTCATGTCACATGATCATTATACCAGGTCCTTCACCACCTTTTCTTTCCACTGCTCAGCCCCGCCCCCTGCACTGATCACATGACAGTGACATCACCCCAGGTCCTTCAGCTCTGGCAGTGCAGCAGATACTGGGCAGGTCCTGGTCGGTGGTCAGGGCTCTTGTTCTCTCTGGTATCAGCCATTCCTCCAGCCTGCAGGTAAGATGAGCTGAGAGGAGACAGTGGGGACATACTGAAAGGAATCACAGTGTGGTATGCCCATAGAGAATAATGGAAATGTAATATTTGCATTAGAGACAAAACCATTTGACATATCTAATAAATCTTTAGCAGGCTTGCTCTTCAAACTCGGTGGGATTATTTAAAATTAAAGGGGTTCTGCACTTTGTTTAAACTGATGATCTATCCTCTGGATAGATCATCAGCATCTGATCGGCAGGGGTCCGACACCCAGGAACCCCGCCGATCAGCTGTTTGAGAAGGTAGCGGCACTGGCAGTAGCGCTGCGGCCTTCTCACTGTTTACCGCAGGCGCAGTGACGTCACGACTAGTATCACTGGCCTGGCCGGGGTTAAGCTCTGTTCACTACAATGAAGCTTAGCCCCCCCCCCAGGCCAGTGATACTAGTCGTGACGTCACTGCGCCTGCGGTAAACAGTGAGAAGGCCGCAGCGCTACTGCCAGTGCCTCTACCTTCTCAAACAGCTGATCGGCGGGGTTCCTGGGTGTCGGACCCCTGCCGATCAGATGCTGATGATCTATCCAGAGGATAGATCATCAGTTTAAACAAAGTGCAGAACCCCTTTAAGATTAAGTGGGATTATCATTGGTTTCTATGGAATGACACCATGGAGTGCCCATAGACTATAATGGGAAGTAAACTCGGAGCTCATTTGCATCTGTGTGATGTAGGACATTACCTTTACATTGTTCTTGGTTTGTTTCCCCTTTTCTCGGACAATGTAGTACGTCATACACTCCCCTATGGCGCTGCCGTTGTTTACCACTGCGTTCTTTTTTGTCTTCCCTAGTGTCATGTTTTTCCTGCTTGGACAGAAATGTCGATGTTTATTTGTATACTTTTTATTTTGACCCCTCCCCACTTCCCACCTCTTCTTTGTTTTTGCCTCCCTCCTATTTTTGATTCCTGTTCTACAAAAAAAAAAAAATGTTAATAAAAGTTCTGTTGAATGCAAAAAAAATTAAAGAAGGTTATTCAGGAATAAAAAAAAACAGAGCTTATTTCTTCCAAAAACAGCACCACACCTGTCCTCGGGTTGTGGGTGGTATTCACTTGGCAGAGCTGCAATACCACACACAACCTGAGAGCAGGTGTGGTGCTGTTTTTGGAAGAAAACTGTATTTTTTCTAATCCTGGATAACCCCTTTAAATAAGAAAAGTTTTAAATAAAATAAGTATTTACATCTTCTATAATCTTGTCAATTTTTATTCTCAGTAATACCAGCATGCTATGGGAGTTTCTTCAGTCCCCCCCCCTCCCCCCCCCTACATTTTACCATTTCCCAAGTTAAATTCTGCTCAGGAATTACACTTGGAAATTTGGATGCAGCAGAGTCCCAGTGCAATCAATGGGATTCCGCTGCACAGTGCAAACTACAGAATTTCAGAGGTGAAGCTTTTCACTGTCGAGAGAATGAACATTATTCTGACTCCGATTGTTGTAATAGCGATTTATCCCTAGTGAGACCTCTATGCCTGGCCTGCATAAGCAGATATCATCACTGCGGACAATCCTTATCAGATAGCTTGAACTCACCACCGCTGTTTATCAGTGTAAATTGCTTTATTCTGTAAGTCAGACAACAGAGTACAGCAGAACAGGTGGATCCCGGTATTGTGCGGTCAAAAGATGATGCTTTCATTAGCGTACATGTGGATGAAGCAGTGTAGAAGATACAGGAAGTGATGTACACAGAAGAAGGGTGGAGCATATATAAATCCACATAAATGTAACTGTGTGGCAGCACAAACATCATTCTTCATTCTTTCAGCGGAATATTGAGCGAAATGCACTGCCAGCTATAGGGAACGGCAATGGTTGCGCTGCCCAAGCACCGACTAAATCAGTCGGGGCGGGACACATTTGGAATTTCCAAACTGAATTTCTGCACTTGGAAATTCCGTAGTGTGCGTGGACCCGTACTTTCTGCCATGTATCCTCCACCGCAGAATCAGAGCCCAATCCTAGTCCTGGGCCTATAGTTGGTGAGGGGGAGGAAAGCTGCTGTGTCTTTAGTTCAGAAATTAAATTTCCGTTATTCTCTAGGGGGATTCCACTTCCCATTATACCCTATGAATCCCCTTTCATCTCCACCTTATTATTTACCACTGAACTTGCAGAGTAAGTCTGCTAAAGATTTGTTTGATATGTTGAATGTTTCACGCTCCAAATCACATTTTCCTTCCCATTATACTGTATGGGTGTTCCATTCTGTCATTCACATGTTATTCCATAGAAAACCGCTTTAATCCCAGATAGTTTTAAATTTACAACCTGCTGCTCTAACCGGGGAACACGTGCGGTAAAGGTAATGTCCTACATCACACAGATTTACCTGCAAATGAGCTCAGAGTTTATTTCCCATTATAGTCTATGGGCGTTCCATGGTGTCATTCACCCTCGTCATTCTGCAGAAAACAGTGATAATCCCACTTAATCTGAACATTAAATAATCCCACTGAACTTGGAGAGTAATCCTGCTAAATAATTATTACATATGTCAAATGGTTTTGTCTCTAATTCAAATATTACATTTCCATTATTCTCTATGGGCATTCCACACTGTCATTCCTTTCAGTATGTCCCGAGACAGTGTGGTGGAGAGCTCAGACATGTCACCTCTGGAGATTCTCCTCCATTACACACAAGGAATCCTCCTCCGCTCCTCAGCTTAGTATGATGGGGGGAGGAGTAGTGGGGATAGTGGGGGTTGTCATCATTCACTGTTGGATCAGAGAATCTGCTCTGTGTGTATGAGGTTTTCACTACCAGGAGCTTAGATACACACGGAGCTCATTCCTTCTTTCCTTTTTTTTTTTTAGAGGGGGGAAGAAGAAAACCAGCAATACGAGCCTTCTCCTGAATGAGCACCGAGGATGGACGGGAAGGAGATCAGCAGAAGAATATTAGACTTCACCTTGGAGATCATCTCCCTGCTGAGCGGAGAGGTAAACTTCTCTAGATTTCTCTCCTCTGTATTGTATTCTGTAACAAGTCAGACATCGGGAAGGAGAATCCATCATAGGAAGTGATAGGAAGAGTCCAGGGTCCTGGAGAACGGCCCCCAGACCTTCCAAGTGACCGAGAACCTGAAGATCAGCCCCCAGTATGGTGAGTGATGTGTCATGTGACCAATAGTCATGTAGGAGCCATGAGGAGGTAAGTAGGCACGTTGTACCAGGAGGAGAGGCCGGAGGAGAGCACATGGCCCCTGAAGGGTTTATTCCCTAAGTGTCTCTCTCCATCCACAGGAGTACACAATAGTGAAGAAGACATCGGGGGACTGTGTGACTCCCATCATCCATCTCCAGGAGTCAGGAGGGCGGAGCAGGACCCCTCACCCCATCACAGAGCCTCCCCCTCACCCCCTGATACATGAGCAGAAGATCCTAGAGCTCACCCACAAGATGATGGAGCTGCTGACTGGAGAGGTGACACTGCTGGGAATGCTGGGAAATTCTCCAGTAACAGCACTGGAGGGTCTGGGTGATGACGGTGTCATTGTGTTGTCAGGTTCCTATAAGGTGTCAGGACGTCACTGTCTATTTCTCCATGGAGGAGTGGGAGTATATAGAAGGCCACAAGGATCTGTACAAGGAGGCCATGATGGAGGAGCACCAGCCTCTTATATCACAGGGTAAGAGCCGTCATGTGCAGTGTATACACGTGTGTGCAGTGACATGTAATGGAGGAGCACCAGTCTCTTATATCACAGGGTAAGAGCCGTCATGTGCAGTGTGTACACGTGTGTGCAGTGACATGTAATGGAGGAGCACCAGCCGCTTATATCACAAGGTAAGAGCCGTCATGTGCAGTGTATACACGTGTGTGCAGTGACATGTAATGGGGGAGCACCAGCCTCTTATATCACAGGATAAGACCCGTCATGTGCAGTATACACACGTGTGTGCAGTGACATGTAATGGAGGAGCACCAGCCTCTTATATCACAGGGTAAGAGCCGTCATGTGCAGTGTATACACGTGTGTGCAGTGACATGTAATGGAGGAGCACCAGCCTCTTATATCACAGGGTAAGAGCCGTCATGTGCAGTATATACACGTGTGTGCAGTGACATGTAATGGAGGAGCACCAGCCTCTTATATCACAAGGTAAGACCCGTCATGTGCAGTGTATACACGTGTGTGCAGTGACATGTAATGGAGGAGCACCAGCCTCTTATATCACAGGGTAAGACCCGTCATGTGCAGTGTATACACGTATGTGCAGTGACATGTAATGGAGGAGCACCAGCCTCTTATATCACAGGGTAAGAGCCGTCATGTGCAGTGTATACACGTGTGTGCAGTGACATGTAATGGAGGAGCACCAGCCTCTTATATCACAGGATAAGACCCGTCATGTGCAGTGTATACACGTGTGTGCAGTGACATGTAATGGAGGAGCACCAGCCTCTTATATCACAGGGTAAGACCCGTCATGTGCAGTGTATACACGTGTGTGCAGTGACATGTAATGGAGGAGCACCAGCCTCTTATATCACAAGGTAAGAGCCGTCATGTGCAGTGTATACACGTGTGTGCAGTGACATGTAATGGAGGAGCACCAGCCTCTTATATCACAAGGTAAGAGCCGTCATGTGCAGTGTATACACGTGTGTGCAGTGACATGTAATGGAGGAGCACCAGCCTCTTATATCACAGGGTAAGACCCGTCATGTGCAGTGTATACACGTGTGTGCAGTGACATGTAATGGAGGAGCACCAGCCTCTTATATCACAGGGTAAGAGCCGTCATGTGCAGTGTATACACGTGTGTGCAGTGACATGTAATGGGGAGCACCAGCCTCTTATATCACAGGGTAAGACCCGTCATGTGCAGGGTGTACACGTGTGTGCAGTGACATGTAATGGAGGAGCAACAGCCTCTTATATCACAGGGTAAGACCCGTCATGTGCAGGGTATACACGTGTGTGCAGTGACATGTAATGGAGGAGCACCAGCCTCTTATATCACAAGGTAAGAGCCGTCATGTGCAGTGTATACACGTGTGTGCAGTGACATGTAATGGAGGAGCACCAGCCTCTTATATCACAAGGTAAGAGCCGTCATGTGCAGTGTATACACGTGTGTGCAGTGACATGTAATGGAGGAGAACCAGCCTCTTATATCACAGGGTAAGAGCCGTCATGTGCAGTGTATACATGTGTGTGCAGTGACATGTAATGGAGGAGCACCAGCCTCTTATATCACAGGATAAGACCCGTCATGTGCAGTGTATACACGTGTGTGCAGTGACATGTAATGGAGGAGCACCAGCCTCTTATATCACAGGGTAAGACCCGTCATGTGCATTGTATACACGTGTGTGCAGTGACATGTAATGGAGGAGCACCAGCCTCTTATATCACAAGGTAAGAGCCGTCATGTGCAGTGTATACACGTGTGTGCAGTGACATGTAATGGAGGAGCACCAGCCTCTTATATCACAGGGTAAGAGCCATCATGTGCAGTGTATACACGTGTGTGCAGTGACATGTAATGGAGGAGCACCAGCCTCTTATATCACAGGGTAAGAGCCGTCATGTGCAGTGTATACACGTGTGTGCAGTGACATGTAATGGAGGAGCACCAGCCTCTTATATCACAGGGTAAGAGCCGTCATGTGCAGTGTATACACGTGTGTGCAGTGACATGTAATGGAGGACATCAGCCTCTTATATCACAGGGTAAGAGCCGTCATGTGCAGTGTATACACATGTGTGCAGTGACATGTAATGGAGGAGCACCAGCCTCTTATATCACAAGGTAAGAGCCGCCATGTGCAGTGTATACACGTGTGTGCAGTGACATGTAATGGAGGAGCACCAGTCTCTTATATCACAGGGTAAGAGCCGTCATGTGCAATGTATACACGTGTGTGCAGTGACATGTAATGGAGGAGCACCAGCCTCTTATATCACAAGGTAGGAGCCGTCATGTGCAGTGTATACACGTGTGTGCAGTGACATGTAATGGAGGAGCACCAGCCTCTTATATCACAAGGTAGGAGCCACCATGTGCAGTGTATACACGTGTGTGCCGTGACATTTTTTTTTGGTACAATTGGCATTATTGCTTTTGATACGCTGCACCTCATAAAAAAAAACAACACATATATGATGCAATAAAAAAAACTATTGCTTAGCAGCAGATGGTGTTGTTGCTGTAAATGCTTCTGCTACAATGTAACTCGTTTAGCACAGACAAATATGATGCAATGAATAAAACATATACACTAGTTGCTCAGCAGTCAGCACTGCAGCACGATGCTAATTGTACTGGAAATAAGAGATTCTTCAGGTTTGGGAAAAACAGCTGTCTTTCTGGTCAAATGAGAAAAAAAAAGAAATGTTCTTGCAGGTGGCTGGTTTTGAGGGTCTGCAGCAGTATTATAAGCCGATAACTACAGCTAGAAGGCACTGCCAGTGCCAGGAACACCTGGCCCCAGCTCCTCACTTCTCACTCCCTGTATTATGCCAGTGGGTGTGGACCTACTGCACCACTGACTGGCTATACCCTGGAGGGGCGTGACTAAGTAACTACCCTGTCTTCACTAGAGCCTCTGATGGTGAGGATAGGCTTGGGCCGTTAGGGTAGTCACCAGGTACAACTCCAGAGCAGTCCCCGAGTCAGTGGCAGCTGAAATACCAGTGCAAAGTACTGAGGGTAAAGACGTTACTTCCCGCAACCCAGCCATAGGCTGGGGAGATAGAGGGTGTGTATGTGCTGCCTCACAAGGGAGGAGAGACACACCAGTGCACACCCTAATAACAGTTCAGGATTCAAGCAGGAAGTAAGCTCTGGCACGGAGCACAGATACAACAGTTAAGCTACCTGCTGCCCGCGCTTGTCAGTACGGTGCATGGCAGCAGGAGGATAAGAGGGAGCCCGATGCCCGTACCCACAAGTAGGATCAACGGCGCAGGCACGGTGCGCTCGGCTAACACCCTGGCTGGCAGCTTTCATTGCTCTTCCCTATTGTACACCATTCTTCTTTCTAGCCTTTCCCGTCACTCTCCCTGACACTAGAATAGAAGCTTGATTTTGACTGTACACTGTCTCTAAGATTGTTTTCTGTCAGACACTGCATAGACCCATCCACCCTCATTCACAGCCCAGCTGTTAGGGTTCTCTTAGGGCACCTCCCTGTCTGCTGCCCCAGTGATTGGCTCATCCAGGCTATCTGTTTGTCTGTAAGCTAATCAGGGCAAGCCCTTCACCCCACTTCCTCTCAGGGTCACATGAGCATCCTTCTTCTTCCTCCCTCCCGCTACATGTCGTTTCACTGGATTCTTCCGAAGCAAATGTGAAAAGCTTCCGGTTCGCCTTGTGGACAAATTGTTGGGAAGTTTGTAACGAGCCTGGGTCGTTATAAACTGACTCGCTCATCTCTAAGCAGCTGTATGAAAATCTTTACTTTGTCTTCTTTATTCCCTGAATGGGTACGAAAGAGTCTCCTTGAAAAAGATCTACCATTTTGTCTCCAGAATTAAGTTACCCATTTGTTCCATGAGTTACAGAAATTGATACCTAAATTAATGTCTATGTAGACATCGATTATAACGGAAGAGAAACAAGGGGAGGTTAGAAGACAGTCCACCGCTCACGAACCTCCACTGACCAATCTGTTCATTCAGGAGTGAGACCTTCATCTAGAGTCTACACAATTGAATGTCGGAGTCACCTGAACAGAAGGCCCTAAAGAACCTGCGACATAATGAACAGCTAGAACCTTGCGAAAGATGAGAAGGAGGCTTTTGGTATTTTATTAGATCAGAAATATTCCAGCAAAATCTAGAGGGATCCCTTTACCAGTATTTAGAAAAGATTAGAGGCATCAACGACTCATACTGTAATAACATTCTGAAAAGGTTTTGCCTGTACCATGTCCTGCCAGACTGGACCGTATTGTTATCATTAACCCAAAATTCATAAGGATGTGGAAAATCCCTCTTGAAGTTCTGTCATAGCAAATACAATGTCTGCCACTAGTAACCTGTCCCATTATTGGGACTTATTTATTTATTTATTTTTTGGAGGAGGGATGAAGAAAACCAGCAATACGAGCCTTCTCCTGAATGAGCCGCCGAGGATGGACAGGAAGGAGATCAGCAGAAGAATATTAGACCTCACCTTGGAGATCATCTCCCTGCTGAGCGGAGAGGTAAACTTCTCTAGATTTCTCTCCTCTGTATTGTATTCTGTAACAAGTCAGACATCGGGAAGGAGAATCCATCATAGGAAGTGATAGGAAGAGTCCAGGGTCCTGGAGAACGGCCTCCAGACCTTCCAAGTGATGGAGAACCTGAAGATCAGCCCCCAGTATGGTGAGTGATGTGTCATGTGACCAGTGACCAATAGTCATGTAGGAGCCATGAGGAGGTAAGTAGGCACGTTGTACCAGGAGGAGAGGCCGGAGGAGAGCACATGGCCCCTGAAGGGTTTATTCCCTAAGTGTCTCTCTCCATCCACAGGAGTACACAATAGTGAAGAAGACATCGGGGGACTGTGTGACTCCCATCATCCATCTCCAGGAGTCAGGAGGGCGGAGCATGACCCCTCACCCCATCACAGAGCCTCCCCCTCACCCCCTGATACATGAGCAGAAGATCCTAGAGCTCACCCACAAGATGATGGAGCTGCTGACTGGAGAGGTGACACTGCTGGGAATGCTGGGAAATTCTCCAGTAACAGCACTGGAGGGTCTGGGTGATGACGGTGTCATTGTGTTGTCAGGTTCCTATAAGGTGTCAGGATGTCACTGTCTATTTCTCCATGGAGGAGTGGGAGTATATAGAAGGCCACAAGGATCTGTACAAGGAGGCCATGATGGAGGAGCACCAGCCTCTTATATCACAGGGTAAGAGCCGTCATGTGCAGTGTGTACACGTGTGTGCAGTGACATGTAATGGAGGAGCACCAGCCTCTTATATCACAGGGTAAGAGCCGTCATGTGCAGTGTGTACACGTGTGTGCAGTGACATGTAATGGAGGAGCACCAGCCTCTTATATCACAAGGTAAGAGCCGTCATGTGCAGTGTATACACGTGTGTGCAGTGACATGTAATGGAGGAGCACCAGCCTCTTATATCACAGGGTAAGAGCCGTCATGTGCAGTGTGTACACGTGTGTGCAGTGACATGTAATGGAGGAGCACCAGCCTCTTATATCACAAGGTAAGAGCCGTCATGTGCACTGTATACACGTGTGTGCAGTGAGATGTAATGGAGGAGCACCAGCCTCTTATATCACAGGGTAAGAGCCGTCATGTGCAGTGTATACACGTGTGTGCAGTGAGATGTAATGGAGGAGCACCAGCCTCTTATATCACAGGGTAAGAGCCGTCATGTGCAGTGTGTACACGTGTGTGCAGTGACATGTAATGGAGGAGCACCAGCCGCTTATATCACAAGGTAAGAGCTGTCATGTGCAGTGTATACACGTGTGTGCAGTGACATGTAATGGAGGAGCACCAGCCTCTTATATCACAAGGTAAGAGCCGTCATGTGCAGTGTATACACGTGTGTGCAGTGACATGTAATGGAGGAGCACCAGCCTCTTATATCACAGGGTAAGAGCCGTCATGTGCAGTGTATACACGTGTGTGCAGTGACATGTAATGGAGGAGCACCGTTCTCTTATATCACAAGGTAAGAGCCATCATGTGCAGTGTATACACGTGTGTGCAGTGACATGTAATGGGGGAGCACCAGCCTCTTATATCACAAGGTAAGAGCAAATAACTGCAAAAGCTGCAATAAAACTGTGATGAACAATAGCCCCTAAAGACATAGATGTGTACAGGGCTGGAGGCTCAATTTTCATCCCCTGCAGTCCTAGCAGAACGTAGTCAGAGGTTCAGTACATTCACAGATTGCTTTTAGACCAGATGAGGCCGGTGTACTTGCTTTGGAGCTCCATGTCAGGATGACTGTATAAGCCTTTTGAATTTTTTATTATCTCATATTAAAATGAGTGATATGAATCCAGCTACAGAGTGTGAATACTCATCAGTCCTGTATTTATAAGGTAAATTCAGTCTGTAGCATAGTTGACAAGCTCCTTTCAGTGCACCTCCTCCCCTGCTGTTATCTCACACATGCTCAATGCACACCGCAATAAAATAAATCAGCAGATCAAATAAGAAGCTGTAATTCCACGCTGAAACTGCTGCTGGAAGAAGGAGGATCTTTGACCACTGAGCCAGGAAGACTGCAGCTTGTAGTGAGCATGTGTGAGATTTCAGAAGCAGGGGAGGAGATACCCTAAAAAGACCTTGTCAATTTAAGGAGTTTTCCAACTTTTTTATACTCGGGATAGGTCATCAGTACCTGATCGGCGGGAGTATGACACCCAAGACCCTGCCGATGAGCTGTCTGAGGAGCTTCACTATCTACTTACAACTCTGTACAATATTTAGCAGATGTTCTTGGTGTCAGAGCTCAGCCCCATTCACTTGAATGGCACTGAACTGTGCCTTGTCATGTGATGCATGAATGTGACGTCAGTGGCCTAGGGTAGGCAGCGATTGGCAGGGGTTCTGGGTGTCGGACTCCTACCAATCACATACTGATGACCTATACAGAGGCCTATCCAGTATAAAAAAATCAGAAAATGTTTTCAAACTCTAGATGGGGATTACGTCATGGATTATTGTAGTTAATCCACCAGCTTCATCAGGTCTAAGAGATCTATTTACTAATGAATGCAGTTTGTGTTGAGTAATGTAGTGACAGATCCTGTTTAAGTTAAGTTGTATTAATGCAATGCCCACTTTACCAGTAAACATAGCTCAACAGTGTGAAAAACCCAAACATGTCCGGCAGGCAAGCTTGCCTTATGCCAAAATATTCAGTCCTCCGATGCTATGTTTGTGTACTAAAAGTGGTGCCTGGGTGTAGACCAGAATCCTGAACTTTTGTCAGAGTATTTTACAAAGGCTGGAATCACAAATGCAGTTTTTGGTGATGTTTTTTAACTAAAGTCAGGAGTGGATTTAAAATCAATGACATGTACCTATAGTTCCTCCTGGATCCATTTCCACCCTATTAAGACTGTTATAGGTTTGTCTACTCTGTGGTTTAAAAAAAAACAGAAATTATAATTTTTATCTTTACAGAGAATCCCAGTAAACATTTTGAGGAAAACTCTATTTTATCACAAAATTATAAAGCAGAAGATGACAATATCATGCCGCCCTCTTCAGAAGAAAACTGCATTACCCGTAAATTACATTCTGGACTTCATAGTACAGATCTGTCATATAAGCCCTCTAATCATGAGGATTCTTCTCCTGACCAGTCACAGATTGTTACCACAACTACAAGTCTGAAAAGGGGTAAAAGTTTTCATCGTGGTAAAGAGTCCAGAAAAAAATCACATTTTTCTAGATGCAGAAGAATTTACACAGTGGAGAAGCCATACTCCTGTTCAGAATGTGGGAAGTGCTTTGCACAAAAATCAAGTCTTGTTACACATGAGAGAATTCACACAGGGGAAAAACCGTATTCATGTTCAGGATGTGGAAAATGCTTTGTAGATAAATCAAATCTTGTTAAACATGAGAGAATTCACACAGGAGAGAAACCACATTCATGTTCAGAATGTGAGAAATGTTTTACAGATAAATACAGCCTTGTTATACATAAGAGAAATCACACAGGAGAGAGGCCATATTCATGTTCAGAATGTGGGAAATGTTTCACAGATAAGTACAATCTTATTACACATGAGAGAATTCACACAGGAGAAAAGCCATATTCATGTTCAGAATGTGGAAAATGTTTTACAGATAAAACCAGTCTTGTTACACATAAGAGAAATCATACAGGAGAAAAGCCATATTCATGTTTAGAATGTGGAAAATGCTTTACAAGTAACTCGGATCTTGTTAAACATAAGAGATGTCACACAGGAGAGAAGCCATATTCATGTTCAGAATGTGGCAAATGTTTTACAGGTAAAACAAATCTTGTTGCACATGAGAGAATTCATACAGGAGAGAAGCCATATTCATGTTCAGAATGTGGGAAATGTTTTACACAAAAATCACATCTTGTTACACATCAAAGAAGTCACACAGGAGAGAAGCCGTATTCATGTTCAGAATGCGGGAAATGTTTTACAGGTAAAGCAAATCTTATTGCACATGAGAGAAGTCACAGAGGAGAAAAACCATATCCATGTACAGATTGTGGAAAATGTTTTACACAAAAATCGTATCTTGTTAAACATGAGAGAAGTCACACAGGAGAGAAGCCACTTTGATATCTTATATATGGAAAATGTTTTGCAAGGAAATCAACTTCTAAAACTCATCAGGTCAGCAGAAACTATATTATTTTTTGGAATATGGAAAATTCTACAAGAGCAAAAGAATTTTAAACCCATGTCACAATGTAGCTCCAGCCTAACAGCCAATAATGTTTTTTTTTGGGTGGAATTATTCTGGATCTTTTAAACATTCAAACTATATTTTCTGAAGTTAACTGTGACCAGAATCCATGGAGGAAAAGTATTGTGGATACAAGGAAGAGAAGAAGAGCCTTGTTTACTTCCAGAGCAGTGAAGATGAATTGTCCCCATGAACCTTACTTCTCATCACTGTATTCACACCTCCACCCACACTGCGGGAGAGTCCAAAGTGACATGGGGGAGAAGTAACGACGCTCCATGTAATAGTTTTATAACATGTGGACATATTTCATCTTCATTCAATCAATATTTAATGATTCTCTGTCAGTATGACCAACCACTACTCTTAACATGATAAGGCTATAGTAAGTAGTGTATACGAGATGTACATATCAGGACATAGTTCTGCCCTCAGCATGCTGATGTCAACCCCTGTCAATCAAGGGGAGGGGGAGTGTGAAGAGTATAGGGGTATTACAAAAGCAGTGCTCCAAGGATTCAGCCCCATCACCTGGTGCTCCAATGTGTTCATTAGTATATGAATAAAAATATAGATACTGTATCTCCACAGCCGTTTAACATCCAGACAAAATAAAGTATTTTAGTCAGCATGATCAACCAAACCTGGTTTAATAAAGTTTATCATGCTGACAGAGGCTCTTTAACCACTTCCGTACCGGGCCACTTTTCACCTTAAATCCCAGGCCGATTTTTGCAAATCTGACATGCGTCACTTTCTTTGGTAATAACTTTGGAAAGCTTTTTCTTATCCAAGCCATTCTGAGATTGTTTTCTCGTGACACTTTGTACTTCATGTTAGTGATACATTTGAGTCAATATTTTTTACCTTTATTCATTAAAAAATCTAAAAATTACCGAAAATTTAGAAAAATGTACTATTTGAATTTCTCTGCTGTTTTGGCAGATAGTGATACCTCACAAAACAGTTATTACTTTACATTTGACATATGTCTACTTTATGTTGGCATCATTTTATAAATGTCATTTAATTTTTAGGACGTTAGAAGACTTAGAATTTTAGAAGCAATTTTTAAAATTTTCGAGAAAATTTCCCAAATCTTTTTTTAAGCACCAATTCAGTTATAAAGTGATTTTGTGGGGCTTACGTAATGGAAACCACCCATAGATGACCATTTTAGAAACTAAACCACTCAAATTAATCAACACTGATGTTACAAACTTTGTTAACCCTTAAGGTGTTCCACACAAGAAAATGTGGAACATTTCAAAATTCCATTTTGCTTGTAGATTTTTATGTTCAATTTTATTCTTGCAACACAGCAAGGGTTAAAATGGTCAAAATAAACCTCAATATACATTACTCTGATTCTGCAGTTTACAGAAATTCCCCATATATGATGGTATAGGCACATGGCAGTGCTCAGAAGGAAAGGAGCGCCATATGGTTTTTGAAGGTAGATTTTGCGAGAATGGTTTTTGGGCACCATTTTGTATTTGAAGAGACCCTGATGTACCCCATTAGTGGAAACCATCAAAAAGTGACCCCATTTTGGAAACTACACCCCTCAAAGAATATATTAAGGGGTGTACTGAGAACTTTGACCTCATAGAAGTTTTACGGAATTTCAAAACACTTGGCTGTGAAAATGAGAAAGTTTTATTTCTTCCAGTAAAATGTTGATTTAGCCCCACATTTTTCATTTTCACACAGAGTAACAGAAGAAAAAGTACCCCATAATTTAATACCCATTTTGTCCTGAATATGGCAACACCCCATGTGTGGTGGTAAACTGCTGTAGGGGCACACGGCAAGACTCACAAACATAGGAGTGCCATATGGCTTTTGCAGTGAAGATTTTGATGCATTGGTTTATGGGCGCCATTGGTTTTTATTTTTTTAGTGATTGTCTTATGCGGAGGTTCATTTTTTGCAAGATTAGGTGACATTTTTATTGGTACCATTTTGGAGTACAAAATGGAAAGCCATATTTTTATTTATTTTTTTCCGGGGATTGTCTTAGGTTAGGGTCTAATTGTTTGCGGAATGAGATGATGGTTTGAGTGGTACTATTTTGGGTTACATACGACTATTTAATCGCTTGGTATTAACCTTTTATTTCTTTACAGCATTCTCCTGAGAGGGCATATCATGTGATATTTTTATAGAGCAGGTTGTTACGGATGTGGCGATATATAATATGTCTTTTTTTTATTTTTGTTAAGTTTTAGACAGTAAAAGCATTTTTGAAAAGAAAAAAATATCTTGCTTTTGTGTTGCCATTTTCTGAGAGCCATATGTATTTATTTTTTGAGTGATTGTCTTAATTAGGGTCTCATTTTTTTCAGGATGAGATGATTAGTATCATTTTGTGGTACATAAGACTTTTTGATCGCTTGGTATTAAACTTTTTGTGAGGCAAAGTGACCAAAAAATTTCATTTTTTTTACAGTACTAGTAACTTCTTTTTAGCTTTTCTTCTTTTTGTCCTATTGTGGAACTGATGCTCTCTTCTATGCATTACAATACATGTGTAATTCACTGACAGCCTGCTTGCCTGTAAGACACGGGGACCCGATGGGGACTGGGAGGGAGCCGCCTCCCTCCACTAACCCTGTATATACCTTGGTCAGCGATGACTGTGGCGTAGCAAGTGTTAATGCACTGGCATCGGTGTTTTTACCGATGCTGGCACATACAGCAGGGGCTCGGCTGTCAGGGACCCTCTCACCCATTACTTGCTGGAGTAGTCAGATATTTAGTTTTCCCTTTTGTTTCTGAAATAAAAGGGTGTCCTGCAACTTTTGACTCACCCTGAAGATACAGAAACTGAGTGATATATCGGTGGTGCTTAGCGCAATATTAGTGGACATGTCGGTGGGAAAAAAGCACTAGGAAGGAAGAAGAAGGGTTCTCATATGACCCAAAGAGGATGTGGGGGCGGGGGGCTGCCCTGATTGGCTCCCCGGCTGACAGACAGCCTGGGATAAGCCAATCAGTGCTGCAGCAGGCAGGGAGGTAGTTACATAGTTAATATGGTTGAAAAAAGACATAAGTCCATCAAGTTCAACCAAGGTATAGGTGGGGACATGAATCCTAGAAGGAAGTGAGACTCAGATTTCTACATATTTTCATAAGCATTAATGTCATTTACTTTTAAGAATTCATCTAAACCCTTTTTAAAACTGTCCCCTGTTCTTGCTGTGACCATGTCCTGAGTAAGTCTAATCCACAGATTCACAGTTCTTACAGTAAAGAAGCTTTGACGCTTCTGGCGACTGAACTTTTTCTTCTCCAGTCTGAGGCACCCTAGCAGAATGCCATTCTGTGCTGAGTTGCGAATTAGGGTGGTTGGGTCTTACAGTGTCTTCCAGGAAAACTATATTAGGGAGTCAGAGAGTGAAAAATCAATCAGAAATAGTCAGAAATCAATCATGCTTATTGCCAGGGAGAGTGAAGGGAAAGGCTAGGATTCCAAAGAGGAATTGTCGGTGTTATGTACAATAGAGAGAAGAAGGGCAGCTGACAGACAGGAAAAGAGTAGGTTGGACCTATGGCTGGCTGTGCCTGCTCTCAGAAGTCCAGGTGCACCTCAAAAGCTGCTACCTGCAAGCAATTACTTTCATTTTTTTTGTAGGGTTCAATATAATTAAAGGGAATCTGTCACCTGCCTATCATCATTTTTTTCTGTCACATTATCCATGTATAATAAAGTACCTCATATCCGGCTCTGTTTTTCTTTTTTCCTTGTCACTTGTCATTTTGATAAAAAACAAATGTTATGCTAATTAGGGTCCAAGGTGCCCAGAGGGGCGTTTTTTCCCAGCTCAGGAGCCCAGTAACGCCCCCCTAATGTGCCCAGCCTGCCTAAATTTGAATCCCCAAGCACGCCTACAGCTGCAGAAATCGCCTCCCTCTCGGGGCGTTGTGGCCTGAAAACGGAGGTAGCCGGGGGGCGGAGGCATTAGCCTCGCCTCTGGGAGGCGATTTCTGCAGCTGCAGGAGTGCTTGGGGATTTAAATTTAGGCGGGCTGGGCACATTAGTTTGTAAAATATTTTATTGAAGAAGTCCGTATAAGAGCATATATGAAGACACAATAATACATCATACCGCAATAATACATATGTTAGTGTTACAGCTACACATGTGACTTCAGTTTACAGTATAGATCGTTCAAGTCAACGGCCGACATCTATTTAACAAGTAAGTAACGATTGTAAACCCGGATTGGAGAAATAGGTGCCCAATAATACAAAATAACATTGACCTGTGATCATCTAAAGGAAAAGGGGAGTGTAGGAGCATGTATGCAAGGCAGAGCGAGGGAAGGTTCTCTCTGGACTGGTTAAGTGGCACGCTGTGAGGCCCTAACTCTCTTCCACGGACCCCACACCAAATCAAATTTATGTGAGGTTGCTGTATCCCAATGGGCGATCTGTTCCAGGCGACATATCTGATCACATTTAAGGAACCACTGACCAACAGATGGGGGTTCTTGGGATTTCCACTGTCCGGCAACCAGTAACCTCACTGCCGCCAGCAGCTGCTGGTTTAATTTGTTTTCCCATCTTCGTAATTGAAAAGGGCTGGGCACATTAGAGGGGCGTTACTGGGCTCCTAAGCTGGGAAAAAACGCCCCTCTGGGCACCTTGGACCCTAATTAGCATAAAGGAAAATTCGTTTTTTTATCAAAATGACAAGTGACAAAGAAAAAAGAAGAACAGAGCTGGATATGAGGTACTTTATTATACATGGATAATGTGACAGAAAAAAATGATGATAGGCAGGTGACAGATTCCCTTTAAGCAGTATATATATTATCTCTATCTATCTATCTATCCTTACTGTAGCAATACCCCCCGTGTGGCAGCAGTATACCTGTGTATTAAGTTGAAATTGAGCATCAAGCCTCAATTGTCCATTTCTGTATTTTCAGTTTCAACACGATCACAATAAAAAAAAAAATTCCATTTATTTAAGCAGAATATATATGTGTTTACTATAGTAATACCCACAGCATGGCAGCAATCAGCCTGAGTGTTAAGTTGAAATTGAGTGTCAAGGCTCAGTTCTCCGTTTACATAT
Source organism: Bufotes viridis (assembly GCA_033119425.1). Classification (NCBI taxonomy): domain Eukaryota; kingdom Metazoa; phylum Chordata; class Amphibia; order Anura; family Bufonidae; genus Bufotes; species Bufotes viridis. The sequence goes on along the minus strand of CM065589.1, from coordinate 9,865,238 downwards.
ATTCAGTTCCCACATGGTTGTTTTTAAATTTTTCTGGGATTGTTAAATGTAATTAAAAACCAGCATATACATATGATTACTACAGGACACAAGTTATAGCAGCAATCTACCTGTGTGTATTAACGAGAAATTGGGCATCAAACCTCAGCCGTCTATATTTTACACATGGTAGGAATTTCATTTTTTGGGGGGCGGTGGTCTATTTAATTGAGCAGCATATATACGTGATTACTGCAGCAATACCCCTGGTGTGGCAGCAATCTACCAGTGTGTAATAAAGTGAAATTTAGCATTAAGCCTCAATCGTCCATTTACATATTTTCAGTTTCCGCGTGGCTGAAATTGAAATTTTTGTTGGGATTGTTAATTTTAATTAAACTAGCATATAGGTGATCAACACCGATACACAGGCTGGCACACAAAAGTATATTTGAGGGGTAACGAATTTAGGCCTAAATCAGTATCTGTATATTCACGCATTTTTAATAAAAAATTTTTTTTGGGGGGGTCAGTGATTATATTTAAACAAGCAGTATATATACGTGATCACTACACCAATACACAGGGTAGTGCACAACATTATCTGAGAGGTCCAAAGATTTCTGGGCTACGGAACAGTTCCAAACTAATGACCGTGAGCCACAATGTGGGTAGTAGCAGCACAATCTATCCAGCCAGAAGTAGTAATTGTAGTAGGTGGTCTTTAGTTGTTTTTTTTTTTTTTACTGATGACCTATCCTCTGGATAGATCATCAGTATCTGACCAGTGGGGGTCCAACACCCGGGAAACCCAGGCGACCAGCTGTTTGAGATGCTCTCAGGAGTTCTGTGTACTTCTCCAGCTTTTCCTATGCCGCAGGATGTCACGTTCATCTGTCACATGGCCTAGGCGCAGCTCGGCCCCATTGAAGTGATACCAAGCACAGCCACTATACAATAAACTGCGCTGTGCTGGGTGGGCAGAATTGCACGTGAACCATCTTTGTGGCCGGTGCTGATGGATGCAGACCCATTTAACTTCACTGCATCCATGATCCGTCCACACCGCAAAAAAATAGAGCATGTTCTATTTTTTTGCAGTGCGAAAGCACAGGTCTAAATGCCATAGCAACCTTCCCATGGCCTTCTGCTCTGTACCTCTGCACCGTATCTCCTGGATTGCAGACACATTCAAGTGAATTGGCACACATCCGTGAAACGGTGCACACACAGATGGTGACCGTATAATGCGGACCTGCTGTTTGAGGGCTGCAATACGGGATCGGCTGGCACACATTCGTGTGCATGAGCTCTCAGTCTGTGTTCTGTATTCATGTTCCAGTTTGTATTGCTGGTGTGACCAGTGCGTGGAAAGTAACTATTCCTGAATCTGGTGGTTCTCGGATATTCTGATACCTCTTTCCAGGTGGCAGAAGCTGAAACAAAAAGTGATTAGGTTGTGTAGAGGAAATATTATGAGCTTTAATCAAACATCTCATTGTAAATGTCTGGTATGGATGGTGGGGCAACTTCAATGATGTCCTGAGCTGAGCACGCCACCAGGGCATTCATTCACTTGTGGCCGTCCTTCGTTGTCAGAGACATATTGTGTGTTGAGGGTTACACCTACTTTTTATTCAACAAACAAGGCTCCATATGATGTTCTCGGGTGGTCCAGTCTGCTCTTCTTCCTCCTTGTCCGCTTCTCCAGTTTTATGCCAGTTAACTGCACATATGCAGTCTGTTCCTTGATGCAATTGCCCACAGTTGGCATTGTACTGTGTGTGCCTGGTCTCGGCGGTCATGTGTGCAGGATTTCAGAAAGCTCAGCCAGTGACGTAGGGAGGACATTGGAATGTCTTACTGAAAGAAAGGGGATGAACCGTCAACAGCTACTGCAGTGCCCGACTAGACGCTGTTAGTGACTGAGTGTTTAATCATGTTTTATACTGTTTTGCTGATGTGATATTGTTGTATTGTAACTTTAAATCCATGTTTGTCTGATTCACATGGATTGGCAATTCCCTCTGAGATGTAGCTAGAAGGAGGGTTCTCTACAAGCTAGCCCAGCTCCTCCTCTTCCTCCTACTGCTGGAGTTTTCTACAGACTTCTCAGGAAGCAACACTTGCCTGCAAGTTGGTCCAGCCAAAAATGCCACAAAAGCTTCGTTAGACGTCTATGAAATATACCCTGCAGGGGGTTTGTCTTTGGGAGAAACATAAGTGGTACAGGCCCCATAGCACTTGGCCATGTATATTGTAATGGTCGCGGCCCTTGGTCACACACAAAATTGTTGCACTGGTTCTAGCACATAGTAAAGTTCTCACCCCCTGTTTATATCCTTGCTACTTGAGAGAATGAGTCTGCTGATGGAAAAGCAGATGAAATATTGGGCTTGTGACATACCTGTCAGCTGAAGTGGAACATATAGAACAGTTTATATGAAAGTGTATCTGCAGCAAGCCCCTGAGGAGCTGTTGTGGAGGATGGGAGTAGCAGTGACTCTGTCTGCAGATAGTCTATCACAGTGACTTTCCTCACACCCTGGTTCTGGGGATCCTGCCTGATGTTAGCTTTGGTGCTTATCATTTTGAGTGATTGGAGGGGCTGCAAGGCAGGGCATGTAGAGTGCAATGTCCAGCATAAAGCGTAGGAGTCAGTAATCAGGTAGTAGAACAAATGTCTCTCAAGTGCAAAATTATAGCTATAGTACATCCAATGATAGCAAAAACACAGTTCCAACGGTACACAGTCTAGTTCTTTCCAGATAACAATGTATGGATTAAGGCAAGGATAGGATTTATGGTCCTCTGCCCTCTATGTCTGAAGTCTCTTCCTGCAGAATCTATGGCGAACAATTGTACTGTTGTAATGGTTGTTGTAATGTCCATTGAAGGATATAATGTTTTAGAGACATGACGGGCCAGGTCATGTCCAGGCGTGAAGGGTGTCTTAGTGTTCCTCACAGCAGTAAAGTCTTAACAGCTTTAGTAGCACGTTAGCTTACTGATTCCAATACTCGGCCATACAGATACTTAGTTCTCCAGTTGTCTCCATCTTTCTCCTTATATAGCTCATGCAGAGATTTATGAGTCTCTGTAGCTCGAGGCCTCATAGGAGGGAGCACAATCCACAGCTGCCGTCCTCAACAAACTTCCCTGTACATTGACTAACTGAGCTGTGGGTGGATCCATCAATACATGGCTATTCTAGGTGCAATACATAGCATGACATCATATTACATAAAGAAATAAACAATTTGCAGAAACCTCCTGCTGTGGTCATGTTAAAAATGAAAAAAAAAATCATTCTTCATTCATTCAAAGGGGTAATCATCTGATTTACACACATATGCAGCTGGCTCAGGAAGGGGTGGGTAGTGTATAGCACAGGAGTGGTGGTAGTGGCTGGCTATGGTGACAGTCCTCACTCCGGCGCTCCCTTGGCCATGCAGTGAAGGGAGGTCATTATTCTTTTTTAAGGCTCTTACTGGCCAGCCATGCAGCTGAGTACTTTGATGCATGCGATGGGGCATTGTCCTGCATAAAAATCATGGTTTTCTTGAAAAATGCTGACTTTTTCCTGTGTGGGAGATAGAACTCCATCTTCTCCATCCTCTCTTTTGTGTCTCTGAACCAGAGTTCAATGAAAAGTTAATGAAATGTCAGCTTCATGCAGGTGTGGGGGAACAGGTGACCCCCCCCCCCCTCCCCTGTCTATTCTCAGAAATGGAAATTCTTACTGTTTAGTGTCACATCCTCTTTCTGATAAGAAGATGTCTCATTTCTGTGTAGATGTTTCATTTCACTGTGTTTTGTCGTTTTCGCTTGAACTATGTAATGCCCACAGCTGCCGCATGTCTGCCAGTAAAATTCTAATATAAGTTCTGTCTTTTAACTCAATAAAAGGGATCACTGCTTTACAGCTATGTTGCCTGTATCAGCCTTCTCAATATGTGTACACATATGATTTCTTCTTTGATTTGAACCCTGATAATCATAGACGCAGGGGTAATTGTGCCATTTACCCCATGTGCCATTTACAAGTGCCTCTTTAACCCCCACCCCATGTGCCAGTTGCAAGTGCCTCTTTAACCCCCCCCCATGAGCCAGTTACAAGTGCCTCTTTAACCCCCCCACCCCATGTGCCAGTTCCAAGTGCCTCTTTAACGCCCCACCCCATGTGCCAGTTGCAAGTGCCTCTTTAACCCCCCCCCATGAGCCAGTTACAAGTGCCTCTTTAACCCCCCCCCACCCCATATGCCAGTTACAAGTGCCTCTTTAACCCCCCCACCCCATGTGTCAGTTACAAGTGTCTCTTTACTCCCCCACCACCACCCCTTGTGCCAGTTACAAGTGCTTCTTTCACCCCCCCCCCACCCCATGTGCCAGTTACAAGTGCCTCTTTACCCCCCCATGTGCCAGTTACAAGTGCCTCTTTACCCCCACCCCATGTGCCAGTTAGAAGTGTCTCTTTAACCCCCTCACCCCATGTGCCAGTTCCAAGTGCCTCTTTAACGCCCCACCCCATATGCCAGTTACAAGTGCCTCTTTAACCCCCCCATGAGCCAGTTACAAGTGCCTCTTTAACCCCCCCATGTGCCAGTTACAAGTGCCTCTTTAACCCCTCACCCCATGTGCCAGTTACAAGTGCCTCTTCAACCCCCACCCCATATGCCAGTTACAAGTGCCTCTTTAACCCCCCACCCCATGTGCCAGTTACAAGTGCCTTTTTCACCCTACCCCCACCCCATGTGCCAGTGACAAGTGCCTCTTTAACCCCCCACCCCATATGCCAGTTACAAGTGCCTCTTTAACCCCCCACCCCATGTGTCAGTTACAAGTGCCTCTTTACTCCCCCACCACCACCTTGTGCCAGTTACAAGTGCTTCTTTCACCCCCACCCCATGTGCCAGTTACAAGTGCCTCTTTACCCCCCATGTGCCAGTTACAAGTGCCTCTTTACCCCCACCCCATGTGCCAGTTAGAAGTGCCTCTTTAACCCCCTCACCCCATGTGCCAGTTACAAGTGCCTCTTTAACCCCCACCCCATATGCCAGTTACAAGTGCCTCTTTAACCCCCCCATGAGCCAGTTACAAGTGCCTCTTTAACCCCCATGTGCCAGTTACAAGTGCCTCTTTAACCCCTCACCCCATGTGCCAGTTACAAGTGCCTCTTCAACCCCCACCCCATATGCCAGTTACAAGTGCCTCTTTAACCCCCACCCCATGTGCCAGTTACAAGTGCCTCTTTCACCCTACCCCCACCCCATGTGCCAGTGACAAGTGCCTCTTTAACCCCCACCCCATATGCCAGTTAACCCTTAGGACGAAGGGGTGTACATGTACGCCCTGCGCCCTGGTACTTAGGACCAAGGGCGTACATGTACACCCTGTGTTTAAACTGCTACTGCACCCGATGTGGGCGCAGTAGCAACATGGTTCCTGCTGATGTAGATCAGCAGGAACCATGTTCTAATGCCGAGGGGGTCATGTGACCCCCGTATCGGTGATCAGCTGCAAACCGCAGGTCAATTCAGACCTGCGGTTTGCAGCGGTTTCAGCGATCTCTGATCCCGCGGTCTATGACCGCGGGATCAGAGAGTTAATTGCCCCAAAGGTAATTATTTTAACCCCCTGCATCCCCCGATCTTGTTATGGCGGCGGGGTGCAGGGGGTGGTTGCGGCGGTGGGAGGCGGTGCGGGAGGCGGGATCGCAATAGCGATCCCCCGCCCGCCTCCCTTGTAATAATTCCCTGGTGTCTAGTGGTTCTGATCAGAGTGCCAGCACATTGCTGGCACTCTGATAGAAAACGGCTGGCATCTGTGCTGCAGATGCCAGCCGCTTAACCTCTTTCTACCGCGGTCCGGACGGACCGCGGTATGGAAGGTGTTAACAGGGAGGGAGCTCCCTCCCTCTCCCATCGGGGGCTGCTGTGCCTATGCAGCCCCCCAGGATGGGATCGCAGAGGAGGGAGCTTCCTCCCTCCTCATCCATCACCCACTGCTCTCTAATGGCAGTGGGTGATGAGTCACTATGGCAGCAGGACGCTTTCAGAAGCGTCCTGCTTGCCATGGTATAGTAACTCTGGTCAGACTTCTGCTAAAGGCAGAAGTCTGACCAGACTGTGAAAAGTAAAAATACAGTGCAGTACACTATATAGTGTACTGTACTGTATTATACTAGACACCAGATCCACTGGATCTACAAGAACCAAGTGGGTCTGGGTCCAAAAAAATGTAAAAAAGTGAAAAAAGTAAAAATAAAAAAACACAAATCACTGAATAAAAAGTAAAAAAATAAAATACACTACACATATTAGGTATCGCGCGTCCGTAAAAAACAGCTCTATAAAAATATCACATGACTGAACCCCTCACGTGAACGCCATAAAAAAAAAAAAAATGGTGTAAATAAGCCATTTTTGGCACCTTACATCACTAAAAGTGTAATACAAAGCGATCAAAAAGGCGTATGCCTCCCAAAATAGTACCAATCTAACCGCCATCTCATCCCGCAAAAAATGAGCCCCTTCATAAAACAATTGCCCAAAAAATAAAAAAACTATGCCTCTCAGACTAAAACATGATTTTTTTGTTTCAAAAATGCTTTTCAGTGTTAAATGTAAAAAATTTAAAAAAGTAGACATATTGGGTATCTCCACGTCCGTAAGAATCTGCTCTATAAAAATATCACATGACCTAACCCCTCAAGTAAACACTGTAAAAAAATAAAATAAAAACTTTGTCAAAAAGCCATTTTTTGTCACCTTACATCACAAAAAGTGTAATAGCAAGCGATCAAAACGTCATATGACCCCCAAATAGTGCCAATCTAACCGCCACCTCATCCCGCAAAAATTATACCCAACCTGAGACAATCGCCTAAAAACTGAAAAAATATGGCTCTCAGACTATGGAGACACTAAAACATATTTTTTTTGTTTCAAAAGGATATTATTGTGTAAAACCAAAATAAATAAAAAAGTATACATATTGGGTATCGTCGTGTTCAGTAACGACCTGCTCTATAAAAATATAACATGACCCAACCCCTCAGGTGAACGCCAGTAAACATAAAAAAATAAACGTTGTAAAAAAAAATTAAAAAAGTAGACATATTGGGTATCTCATCGTCCGTAAGAATCTGCTCTATAAAAATATCACATGACCTAACCCCTCAAGTAAACACTGTAAAAATAAAATAAAAACTTTGTCAAAAAGCCATTTTTGTCACCTTACATCACAAAAAGTGTAATAGCAAGCGATCAAAAGTCATATGACCCCCAAATAGTGCCAATCTAACCGCCACCTCATCCCGCAAAAATTATACCCAACCTGAGACAATCGCCTAAAAACTGGAAAAATATGGCTCTCAGACTATGGAGACACTAAAACATATTTTTTTTTGTTTCAAAAGGATATTATTGTGTAAACCAAAATAAATAAAAAAGTATACATATTGGGTATCGTCGTGCTCGTAATCGACCTGCTCTATAAAAATATAACATAACCTAACCCCTCAGGTGAACGCCGTAAACATAAAAATAAAAACGTTGTAAAGTCATTTTTTTGTCACCTTACATCACAAAAAGTGTAATAGCAAGTGATCAAAAAGTCATATGCACCCCAAGATAGTACCATTCAAACCGCCATCTCATCCCGCAAAAATGAGCCCCTACATAGGACAATTGCCAAAAAAAAAAAAAACTATGGCTTTCAGAATGTGGAGACACTAAAAATCATTTTTTCAAAAATGCTTTATTATGTAAAACTGAAACAAAAAACCCAAAAAGTAGACATATTTGGTATTGTCGCGTCCGTAACAACCTGCTCTATAGAAATAGCACACAATCTAACCTGTCAGTTCAACGATGTAAATAACAAAAATACAAAACTGTCCCAAAACAGCTATTTTTTTGCAAATTATCCATTTTAATCCATTTTTCCAGTAACAAAGCAAGGGTTAACAGCCAAACAAAACTCAATATTTATTGCCCTGATTCTGTAGTTTGCAGAAACACCCCATATGTGGTCAGTAAACTGCTGTATGGCCAAACGGCAGGGCGTAGAAGGAAGGGAACGCCATATGGTTTTTGGAAGGCGGATTTTGCTGGACTGGTTATTTGACACCATGTCCCATTTGAAGACCCCTGATGCACCCCTACAGTGGAAACTCCAAAAAAGCGACCCCATTTTGGAAACTACGGGATAAGGTAGCAGTTTTGTTTGTATTATTTTAGGGTAAATATGATTTTTGGTTGCTCAATATTACACTTTTTTTGAGGCAAGGTAACAAAAAATAGAAATTCGAAATTTCATCTCCATTTGCCAATAACTCTTGTGGAACACCTAAAGGGTTAACAAAGTTTGTAAAATCAGTTTTGAATACCTAGAGGGGTGTAGTTTCTTAGATGGAGTCACTTTTTGGAGTTTCTACTCTAGGGGTGCATCGGGGGCTTCAAATGGGACATGGTGTCAAAAATCCAGACCAGCAAAATCCGCCTTCCAAAAACCATATGGCGTTCCTTCCTTCTGTGCCCTGCCGTTTGGCCATACAGCAGTTTACGCCCAAATATGGGGTGTTTCTGAAAACTACAGAATCGGGGCAATAAATATTGAGTTTTGTTTGGCTGTTAACCCTTGCTTTGTTACTGGAAAAATGGATTCAAACGGAAAATTTTCCAAAAATCGAAATTCTGAAATTTTATCTCCATTTGCCATTAACTCTTGTGGAAAACCTAAAGGGTTAATGACGTTTGTAAAATCAGTTTTGAATACCTTGAGGGGTGTAGTTTCTAGAATGGGGTCATTTTTGGATGGTTTTTATTATGTAAGCCTCACAAAGTGACTTCAGACCTGAACTGGTCCCTAAAAAGTGGGTTTTGAAAATTTCTGAAAAATTTCAAGATTTGCTTCTAAACTTCTAAGCCTTGTAACGTCCCCAAAAATAAAATGGCATACCCAAAATGATCGATACATGAAGTAGACATATGGGGAATGTAAATCAATAACTTTTTTGGGCGGTATTACTATGTATTATAGAAGTAGAGAAATTGAAACTTGGAAAATTGCTAATTTTTCAAAATTTTTGGTAAATTTGATATTTTTTTATAAATAAAAATGAAATTTTTCGACTTTATTTTACCACTGTCATGAAGTACAATATTTGACGAAAAAACAATCTCAGAATGGCCTGGATAAGAAAAAGCGTTTTAAAGTTATCACCACATAAAGTGACACTGGTCAGATTTGCAAAAAATGGCCTGGTCCTTAAGGTGAAAATGAGCCCGGTCCTTAAGGGGTTAAAAGTGCCTCTTTAACCCCCCCCATGAGCCAGTTACAAGTGCCACTTTAACCCCCCTCACCCCATGTGCCAGTTACAAATGCCTCTTTAACCCCCCACCCCATATGCCAGTTACAAGTGCCTCTAACCCCCCCCCCCCCCCGAGCCAGTTACAAGTGCCTTTTTCACCCTACCCCCACCCCATGTGTCAGTGACAAGTGCCTCTTTAACCCCCCACCCCATGAGCCAGTTACAAGTGCCTCCTTAACCCCCCCATGAGCCAGTTACAAGTGCCTCTTTAACCCCCCTCACCCCATGTGCCAGTTACAAGTGCCTCTTTAACCCCCCCACCCCATATTCCAGTTACAAGTGCCTCTTTAACCCCCCACCCCATGTGTCAGTTACAAGTGTCTCTTTAACCAGCTCTCAACCGCTGCACGCACGGATGCGTCCAGGCGGCGGCTGGTTTACTCCTCCTGGACGCATCTGTGCGTCATCTCGTGAGACGCGAGATTTGCTGCAGCGCACAGCTCGGCAGTGATACTACAGCCTGCCAGCGATGATCAATCACTGGCAGGCTGTAGATGTAAAATACATCGCATCAAACATGTAAATGAGTCTTAAATGAGGCTCCGCGGTGTTTATCGCATCAAACATGTATATCAGACGCTGTTTTGTTAACAGCGTCTGATATACCTGCTACCTGGTCCTCTGGTCCCATTTGCTGGGATCGACCACCAGAGGACCAGGTAACTATGTAAAGTAGCACCAAGCACCACACTACACCCCCCCCTGTCACTTATTAACCCCTTATTCACCCCTGATCACCCCATATACACTCCCTGATCACCCCCCTGTCATTGATCACCCCCCTGTATGGCTCCATTCAGACGTCTATATGTGTTTTGCGGATCCACGGATCCGCAAAACACGGACACCGGCAATGTGCTTTCCGCATTTTGCAGATCCGCACATTGCCAGTACTATATAGAAAATGCCTTTTCTTGTCCGCAATTGCGGACAAGAATAGGGCATGTTCTATAGAAATGAATGGGTCCACAATTCTGTTCCGCAAACAGAATTGCGGACGTGTGAATGGGGCATAAGGGTCCCTTATCACCGCCAGTTAGTTAGCTACTTGTTAGGTAGTTAGCGCCCAGACCACCGCACCGCAGTCACTGATTTTGGCAGAGATTTTTTCATCCACATTGATTGATGCGAATAAAGAAATCTGTGCCGTTCATTTTTTTTTTTTTTTCAGCCCAGAAGCTGAACGGAAAAGAAAAATCTCATTACCCGTATGCTCAATAAAAGGAGAATAGCAGAAACTCCTAATGCTGGCCATACGTGTAATGATTTTATTTTTTGTCACAAGTTAGTGGAATATGAGACTTTGTAAAAAAAAATATATATATATATATAAATTTCCGCTAACTTGTGCCAAATTTTTTTTTTTTCTGTGAACTCGCCATGCCCCTCACGGAATACCTTGGGGTGTCTTCTTTCCAAAATGGGGTCACTTGTGGGGTATTTATACTGCCCTGGCATTTTAGGGGCCCTAAAGCGTGAGAATCCAAATGCGTAAAAATGCCCTGCGAAATCCTAAAGGTACTCATTGGAATTAGGGCCCCTTTGCGCACTTTGGCTGCAAAAAAGTGTCACTCATGTGGTATCGCCGTACTCAGGAGAAGTAGGGCAATGTGTTTTGGGGTGTATTTTTATATATACCCATACTTTGGGTGAGAAATATCTCTGTAAACTACAACTTTTTAAATTTTTGTATACAAAGTTGTCAATTTACAGAGATATTTCTCACACCCAGTATGGGTATATGTAAAAATACACCCCAAAACACATTGCCCTACTTCTCCTGAGTACGGCGATACCACATGTGTGCCACTTTTTTGCAGCCTAGGTGCGTAAAGGGGCGAAAAGTCCAATGAGCCCCGCCCAAAATGCCAGAACAGTACAAACACCAGACAAATGACCCCATTTTGGAAAGAAGACACCCCAAGGTATTCGCTGAGGGGCATATTCAGTCCATGAAAAATTTAACTTTTTGTCACAAGTTAGCGGAAAGGGAGACTTTGTGAGAAAAAACAATAAAAATCAATTTCCGCTAACTTGTGCCAAAAAATTCTTCTATGAACTCGCCATGCCCCTCACGGAATACCTTGGCGTGTCTTCTTTCTAAAACGGGGTCACATGTGGGGTATTTATACTGCCCTGGCATTTTAGGGGTCCTAAAGCGTGAGAAGAAGTCTGGAATCCAAATGCATAAAAATTCCCTGTGAAATCCTAAAGGTACTCATTGGAATTTGGGCCCTTTGCGCACCCAGGCTGCAAAAGTTTCACACAACTTTTTAATTTTTTTATACAAAGTTGACAATTTACAGAGATATTTCTCTCACCCAGCATGGGTATATGTAAAAATACACCCCAAAACACATTGCCCTACCTCTTCTGAGTACGGCGATACACACAATGTGTGACACTTTTTGCAGCCTGTTGCGCAAACAGAGATATTTCTCACACTCCAGTATGGGTATATGTAAAAATACACCCCAAAACACATTGCCCTACTTCTCCTGAGTACGGCGATACCACATGTGTGCCACTTTTTTGCAGCCTAGGTGCGTAAAGGGGCGAAAAGTCCAATGAGCCCCGCCCAAAATGCCAGAACAGTACAAACACCAGACAAATGACCCCATTTTGGAAAGAAGACACCCCAAGGTATTCGCTGAGGGGCATATTCAGTCCATGAAAAATTTAACTTTTTGTCACAAGTTAGCGGAAAGGGAGACTTTGTGAGAAAAAACAATAAAAAATCAATTTCCGCTAACTTGTGCCAAAAAAAAATCTTCTATGAACTCGCCATGCCCCTCACGGAATACCTTGGCGTGTCTTCTTTCTAAAACGGGGTCACATGTGGGGTATTTATACTGCCCTGGCATTTTAGGGGTCCTAAAGCGTGAGAAGAAGTCTGGAATCCAAATGCGTAAAAATGCCCTGTGAAATCCTAAAGGTACTCATTGGAATTTGGGCCCCTTTGCGCACCCAGGCTGCAAAAAAGTTTCACACAACTTTTTAATTTTTTTTATACAAAGTTGACAATTTACAGAGATATTTCTCTCACCCAGCATGGGTATATGTAAAAATACACCCCAAAACACATTGCCCTACCTCTTCTGAGTACGGCGATACCACATGTGTGACACTTTTTTGCAGCCTGGGTGCGCAAATTCCAACGAGTACCTTTAGGCTTTACAGGGCTGCTCACAATTTAGCCCCACCCAAAATGCTAGAACAGTAAACACACCCCACAAATGACCCCATTTCGGAAAGTAGACACCCCAAGGTATTCACTGAGGGGCATAGTGAGTCCGTGGGAGATTTTAATTTTTTTGACAGAAGTTAGCAGAAATGGAAACTTTATTATTTATTTTTTTTCCTCAGAAAGTGTCATTTTCCGCTAACTTGTGAAAAAAAATGAAATGATACATGAACTCACCATGCCCCTCCGCGAATACTTTGGGGTGTCTTCTTTCTAAAATGGTGTGATTTGGGGGGTATTTATACTTTCCTGACATTCTAGCACCTGAAGAAACATGACAGGTGCTCAGAAAGTCAGAGCTGCTTCAAAATGCCGAAATTCACTTTTTTGTACCATAGTTTGTAAACGCTATAACTTTTACCCAAACCAATAAATATACACTTATTGGATTTTTTTTTATTAAAGACATGTAGAACAATAAATTTAGAGAAAAAATTATATAGAAATCTAGTTTTAAAAAAAAAAATAATACAACAGAAAGTGAAAAATGTCATTTTTTTGCAAAAATTTGGGTCATTTTTGATTAATAGCAAAAAAAGTAAAAATGTCAGCAGCAATGAAATACCACCAAATGAAAGCTCTATTAGTGAGAAGAAAAGGAGGTAAAATTCATTTGGGTGGTAAGTTGTATGACGGAGCAATAAACGGTGAAAGTAGTGTAGTGCAGAATTGTAAAAAGTGGTCTGGTCATTAAGGGTGTTTAAGCTATGGGGGCTGAGGTGGTTAACCCCCCACCCCATGTGCCAGTTAGAAGTGCCTGTTTAAACCCCCCACCCCATGTGCCAGTTACAAGTGCCTCTTTCACCCCACCCCCACCCCATGTGCCAGTTACAAGTGCCTCTTTACCCCCCCTTGTGCCATTTACAAGTGCCTCTTTAACCCCCCACCCCATGTGCCAGTTACAAGTGCTTCTTTACAGTCTCTAATAAAGTGCAGGAGTATATTGCATTGAACTTACTTCCGTTATTGGACAGCAGTATACAAAAATTTAACAGCTGGTGCAAGTTGCCGCTATCCCTCATCAGCAGAGCGAATCTGGTAAAAGTGCTTCTCATGCCCCAGTTCCTCTATGTGTTACACAATAGTGTTGAGCGCGAATATTCGAATAGCGAATTCTTTTAGCGAATATCGGCACTTCGCTAATTCACGAATATTTCGAATATGGCGCTATAAATTCGCTATTTCGAATATTCGGGTTTTTTTAGTTATATTTTTTTCTTTCCCACTTCCCAAAAGTAGTTCTTACCTGTCCTGAGGATTCCTGGCTTCCTGGCTGCTCTAGTCAGTGCCCGTTGCCGCTTCTGCCGACTTCCGTGCTCATGGAGCGTCCCCATCACCATGTGAACGTCTCCATATACTAAAATGTACTGTCGGATTTGAGGAATTACGTTGAAATCGCAATGCGATTACTTCAAGTTACATTAATCGCATTGCGAATTCAACTTAGCACTGCTAGTGCTATATTCCATATTCGTTAACTTCGTTCATTCTAGCAAGCTGACCCATTATAAACCCAGCTCTAAGTTGAAATCGCAATGCGATTAATATAACTTGAATTAATCGCATTGCGATTTCAACGTAATTCCTCAAATCCTACAGTACATTTTAGTATATGGGGACGCTCCATGAGCACAGAAGTTATGGTTGGCTTGGTAGAATTAGCGAATAGCGAATATGACAAATGTATTCGTCATATTCCTCAAAACGAAGATAACAAAGTATTCTACATCTTCGTTTTAGCTACCTATTCGTCAACTTCGCTAATTCTAGCAATCAAATAGGAAGGTTGACTATAGAGAGTGAGACAGCTGTGTTAAATTCGCTATGCGATTTTTTATTTTTTTTAAATAGAATAATTATATTACTTGATATAATTATTATAATTATTCTATTTATTAAAAAAAATAATTATATAATCGCATAGCGAATTAAACACAGCTGTCTCTATAGTCAACCTTCCTATTTGATTGCTAGAATTAGCGAAGTTGACGAATAGGTAGCTAAAACGAAGATGTAGAATACTTCGTTATCTTCGTTTTGAGGAATATGACGAATACATTTGTCATATTCGCTATTCGCTAATTCTACCAAGCCAACCATAAACTTCTGTGCTCATGGAGCGTCCCCATATACTAAAATGTACTGTAGGATTTGAGGAATTTCGTCGAAATCGAATATGGCACCTGCCGCTCATCCCTATTACACAATAGTCCGATCTGGATACCCATGAAGTATTTTTTACAAAATTCAAGGTTTGTTTCGGTCACTAACTTGGAAGAAAAAATCCTCTAGAATTCGGTTGGAAACGCTACGGAGAAATAAAGATAATGGGGGACTAGCAGTACCCAACCCTTGGCTATATTTTCTGGCCTCACAGGCACAACAGTTCCAATCTTGGGGTGTCGATTGTAGAAATAACCCTGTTGGTGCCCTAGTATCCTACCTCCTGGGAGGTAAGCCGCCATCTTATATCTTGGAACTCAGTTCTGACACCCTTCCGCCAGACATTATTCCCAGTGTAGCTTCTGTAAGGTGTGGCGCAAGGTAGAGGAAATTACAAAAGCGTCAGGGTGCACTAGGGTTACCGCCTTATGGGCACACGACACACTGCCAGAGGTGCAAAAATTGGCTGGATTCAGGATTTGGAAGGATAAGGGGATACTTTGATTGGCACAGCTGTATACAAATGGGGTTTTTAAGAGTTTTGATCAATTGAAAGCAGAGTTTGATCTAGCCAATTCCAATTTTTATCAATACCTTCAAATCCGACATGCTTTGACGGAGCAAGAAAATGTGATGGATCTAACGATAAAGATTTAGCTGATTGCTGATCAGATCAGGAAAGGTGGAGAAACACGAGGGGTATTATCAGCATTTTATAAGATTCTGCTTTCATTTTATTAAGACCACTTCCTATTAACGGTTAAAGAGAAATGGAGTGCAGACTTGGAATCTCTACCCGACTCCCAGTGGTCGGAGGCGTTGAAGAGGGGCCCCACGCTATCGCTCTGTGATCCTCAGAGACTATCGCACTTATATTTGGTGCACAGGGTTTATAGAACACCGTTGTTTCTTCATAAAGTGGGACTGCGGGACACGTCTCAATGCCCAAAGTGTGCGGTATCAGATGCACATATTATGCACATGTTCTGGGAGTGTGTAGCGTTGGGACCCTTTTGGAAGGATGTTCTGGATGTTATTTATGAAGTGTATAAAGTTAGACTTCCAACTGATCCGTCTGTATGTCTGTTGGGTCTTCTGCAAGACGATTCGATAGAGGGCACGACTATTGGTATTAGTAGGATACTGTATAATGCCAGAAAGATGATAGCCAAATATTGGATTAGTACGGATGTACCTACCAAACAAGAATATATTGCTCATATGAATGCGCTCATTGAAATGGAAAAGGGGTTTATTTTAAAAGGGGTGCTATTAAAAAATTTGACTCTATTTGGGCTCTGTGGATACACACACCAGGTATACCTTCTAGGTGACTTCTCCTTGCTAATATGAGGAGGACTATGCTGGGGTGAACCATGTAAAGGATTGTAGGATCACTGTGATGGATGTATTCCTGTCTGTGACGGCACGGAGCGCTACAATGAGAAGTGGTACTGTTGGCTGTGTTTGCACTAGTGCGACTCGGGGGGGTGGGAGGGAGGCTATATGTTTTGATGCATTCTATGTACATGTAATCTCTTGGTTCATTTCTTGGATGGATTGGATTCCGCTTTTACTTCTTGGACATGTACATTCATACTGTTGTATGTTCAATCGCTATATTTTTTTTTTGCATATGAAAAATAAAAAATGATCTGATTTAAAAAAAAAGTGTCTCTTTACCCCCCATGTGCCAGTTACAAGTGCCTCTTTAACCCCCCTCACCCCATGTTTCAGTTACAAGTGACTCTTTACCCGCCCCCCCAACACTCCATGTGCCAGTTACAAGTGCCTCTTTAACCCCCCCACCCCATGTGCCAGTTCCAAGTGCCTCTTTAACCCCCACCCCATGTGCCAGTTCCAAGTACCTCTTTAACCCCCCATGTGCCAGTTACAAGTGCCTCTTTAACCCCCCACCCCATGTGCCAGTTACAAGTACCTCTTTAACCCCCCCATGTGCCAGTTACAAGTGCCTCTTTAACCCCCCACACCATGTGCCAGTAACAAGTGCCTTTTTAACCCCCCTACCCCATGTGCCAGTTACAAGTGCCTCTTTAACCCCCCACCCCATGTGCCAGTTCCAAGTGCCTCTTTAACCCCCACCCCATGTGCCAGTTACAAGTACCTCTTTAACCCCCCCATGTGCCAGTTACAAGTGCCTCTTTAACCCCCCCACACCATGTGCCAGTAACAAGTGCCTTTTTAATCCCCCTACCCCATGTGCCAGTTACAAGTGCCTCTTTAACCCCCCCACCCCATGTGCCAGTAACAGATAGTCCGTTATATTAAAAAAACCAAAAAACCAAAACACTTATACTTACCTCCATGGCAGCGATGCGATGCAGGCCTCTTCCGGCCTGTGTCCCGCGCTGTATGGCTCTTTATGGCCTCTTTAAGCAAACGCCACCCTTCGAATGTTCGTTCCACTTTAGTTTGTACATCTCACTGATATTCCCGCTTTGAGTCAACATTTTGCTATCTCTTCGGAAGTAACAGCTAAAGACAATCTTGATAGTTTCATGCATTTCCAGGTGATGATGGAGAAAGAAACCAAGAGTCATGCACAGAGATGACGGCTTAGGGTTTGTTCACTGCTGCGTTGGAGGCTCCTTTTGGGGCCTTTGTCACAGATTCCATCAAAAAAAGCAGAGAGAAAAGTTCTGCATGGAGGACTTTTATCTCCACTAAAAAAGAAGACTCCAGTATGGAAACCGAATGGACCCCATTATAGTCAATGGGATCTGTTTGGCTTTGTTATGTTTCGAATCCAGCACTTCCATTACTTTCATTGTTCTGATCCTATAAAGAAGCAGGACAACTGAAATCAAAAACACTCATGTGAAAGAGGTCTTACTACCAGTTAATTCAGTCACAGCACAGCAGAGGGGGTTTCTTTTTGCTACTGCCATATCTTATTAAGGGCCCTTGCACATGACTGTATGCCCTCCCAGTGCGGCATTGATCGTGCGCACAGTAGTACACAGCATCATAGATTACAATGATGCTGTGCATGTCGGGCCGCCTGCGGGACTATGGTCTCACACTCATAGGATACGGTCGTGTGCAAGGGCCTTAACGTGAAGGAAATCATACGTACTCTATTTTATTCATGTCTCCTCACATTGGGCTCTTCCCCCTCCTTAATTCTTATACTCAATTATGTTCATGCTGTTGCTTTTATTGTTTTTTATAATCTTAAGAATACAATGTTCTAAAGTCAAGACCGAATGTCCGGTCTTCACTTTCTTTCCTGAGCCGCTCCACTTAACCCTTGATTTGGCCCCATGATCACATCGGTAGAGCTGATTACTCTCAAACTAACACTTAAAGGGAGTCTGTCACCAGCATATTAGCTAAAAAAAAATCATGAATCCATGTGTAATAAATTACCTTCTTTACATATGTGTTCTTGTTTTACTTGTGTGCCTTGTCATTTCTTCAAAAAAACACTTTTTTTAAAAGAATTCTGCGTTCTTCTTTTTAAAATTTAGGCGGGCCCGGCACATCAGGGGGCCTTCCTGGGCACCTTGGTAAAAGAATTACGTCCCTCTGGGCTCCTTACAGCTTAATTTGCATATCGGAAAAGCGTTTTTTTGAAGAAATGGCAAGGCACACAAGTAAAACAAAAACACATATGGAAAGAAGATAATTTATTACACATGGATTCATGATTTTTTTTTAGCTAATATGCTAGTGACAGACTCCCTTTAACCCCTTTAGGACACATGACGTACCGATACGGCATGTTTCCCGAGTCCTTAAGGACACATGACGTACCGGTACGTCATGAGTTGTTCCGATCACTGCTGCTCAGCTGGCAGTGATCGGAACAAGGTACCTGCTGAAATCATTCAGCAGGTACCTTGTTACAATGCCCAAGGGGGTCCTGTGACCCCCCCATATGGGCGATCGCTGCAAACCGCAGGTCAATTCAGACCTTCAGCGATCTCTGATCCCCGCGGTCTGTGATTTGGGGAGTTAATGCCCCCAAATTCTTGATCTTGATCTGCGGGCGACGGGAGGCGGTGCGGGAGGCGGGCGGTGCGGCAGGCGGGATCGCGATTGCGATCCCCCGCCCGCCTCCTCTGTAATGTATCCCGGTCTCTAGTGGGTCTATCAGAGTGTCAGTGTACATCTGTGCTTGATTAGATGCAAGCCGTTTAACCCCTTCTATACCGCGGTCCGTACGGACCGCGGTATGGAAGGGTTAACAGGGAGGGAGCTCCCTCCCTCTCCCATCGGGGGGCTGCTGTGCCTTTGCAGGCCCCCAACAGGATGGGATCACAGAGGGAGGGGGCTACACTCCCTCACCATCCATCACCCGCTGCTTTCTGATGGCTGCGGGTGATGGTTGCCATGGAGACAGGACGCTTTCAGAAGTGTCCTGCTCTCCATGGTGCTGAAAGTCTGAATAGACCTGCTAAAGGTCTATTCAGACTTTGTAAAGTACAAAATACAGCACAGTGCACTATATAGTGTACTGTACTGTATTATACAGACACCAGATCCACTGGATCTTTCAGAACCAAGTGGGTCTGGGTCAAAAAAAATGAAAAAAACACATATCACTGAATAAAAAAATAAAATAAAAAATACACTACACATATTAGGTATCGCCGCATCCGTAAAAACCTGCTCTATAAAAATATCACATGACTGAACTCCTCAGGTGAACACCATAAAAAAAAAAAAAATTGTGTAAATAAGCTATTTTTTGGCACCTTACATCACTAAAAGTGTAATACAAAGCGATCAAAAAGGTGTTTGCCTCCCCAAATAGTACCAATCAAATCACCATCTCATCACGCAAACAATGAGCCCCTACCTAAAACAATTGGCCAAAAAATTAAAAAACTATGCCTCTCAGACTAAAACATGATTTTTTTTGTTTCAAAAATGCTTTTTAGTGTTAAATGTAAAAAAAAAAAAAAAAGTAGACATATTGGGTATCTCCACGTCCGTAAGAATCTGCTCTATAAAAATATCACATGACCTAACCCCTCAAGTAAACACTGTAAAAAAAATTTAATAAAAACTTTGTCAAAAAGCCATTTTTTTTGCCACCTTACATCACAAAAAGTGTAATAGCAAGCGATCAAAAAGTCATATGACCCCCCCAAATAGTGCCAATCTAACCATCACCTCATCCCGCAAAAATGATACCCAACCTGAGACAATTGCCTAAAAACTGAAAAATATATGGCTCTCAGACTATGGAGATACTAAAACATGCTTTTTTTTTATTCAAAAAGGATATTATTGTGTAAAACCAAAATAAATAAAAAAAAGGTATACATATTATGTATCGCCGCGTCCGTAAGGACCTTCTCTATACAAATATAACATGATCTAACCCCTCAGATGAACACTGTAAACATAAAAAATAAAACCGTTGTCAAACAAGCCATTTTTTTGTCACCTTACATCACAATAAGTGTAATAGAAAGCGATCAAAAAGTCATATGCACCCCAAGATAGTACCATTCGAACCGCCATCTCATCCCGCAAAAAATGAGCCCCTACATAGGACAATCGCCCAAAAAAAAGAAAATATATGGCTCTCAAACTATGGAGACACTAAAACATGATTTTTTTTTGTTTTAAAAAATGATGTTTTTGTGTAAAACTTATATAAATAAATAAAAAGTATACATATTATGTATCGCCGCATTCGTCACAACCTGATCTATAAAAAAAACACATGACCTAACCCCTCAGCTGAACACAGCAAAAAAAAATAAAAAAAATACGGTGTCAAAAGTTATTTTTGTCACCTTACATCACAAAAAGTGTAATAGCAAGCGACCAAAATGTCATATGCACCCCAAGATAGTGCCAATCAAACCGCCATCTCATCCCGCAAAAAATGAGCCCCTACATAAGACAGTCGCCCAAAAAAATAAAATAAAACTATGGCTTTCAGAATGTGGAGACACTAAAAAATGCTTTGTTATGTAAGACTGAAACAAAAAACCACAAAAAGTAGTCATATTTGGTATTGTCGCGTCCGTAACAACCTGCTCTATAGAAATAGCACACAATCTAACTGGTCAGTTCAACCATGTAAATAACAAAAAATAAAAACGGTCCCAAAACAGCTATTTTTTTGCAAATTTTCCATTGTAATCCATTTTTCCAGTAACAAAGCAAGGGTTAACAGCCAAACAAAACTCAATATTTATTGCCCTGATTCTCTTGTTTGCACAAACACCCCATTTGTGGTCGTAAACTGCTGTATGGCCAAACGGCAGGGCACAGAAGGAAGGGAACGCCATATGGTTTTTGGAAGACAGATTTTGCTGGACTGGTTTTTTGACACTATGTCCCATTTGAAGCCCCCCTGACGCACCCCTAGAGTAGAAACTCCAAAAAAGTGACCCCATTTTGGAAACTACGGGATAAGGTGTCAGTTTTGTTGGTACTATTCTAGGGTAAACATGATTTTTGGTTGCTCTATATTACACTTTTTTTGAGACAAGGTAACAAAAAATAGAAATTTGGAAATTTCATCTCCATTTGCCAATAACTCTTGTGGAACACCTAAAGGGTTAACAAAGTTTGTAAAACTAGTTTTGAATACCTTAAAAGGGGTGTAGTTTCTTAGATGGAGTCACTTTTATGGAGTTTCTACTGTAGGGGTGCATCGGGGGGCTTCAAATGGGACATGGTGTCAAAAATCCAGTCCAGCAAAATCTGCCTTCCAAAAACCATATAGCGTTCATTTCCTTCTGCGCCCTGCCGTTTGGCCATACAGCAGTTTACGCCCACATATTTGGTGTTCGTGCAAACTGCAGAATCGGGGGAATAAATATTAAGTTTTGTTTGGCTATTAACCCTTGCTTTGTTACTGGAAAAAATGGATTAAAATGGAAAATTTTACAAAAAATTGAAATTCTGAAATTTTATCTCCATTTGCCATTAACTCTTGTGGAAAACCTAAAGGGTTAATGACGTTTGTAAAATCAGTTTTGAATACCTTGAGGGGTGTAGTTTCTAGAATGGGATAATTTTTGGGTGGTTTTATTATGTAAGCCTCACAAAGTGACTTCAGACCTGAACTGGTCCCTAAAAAGTGGGTTTTTGAAAATTTCTGAAAAAGTTCAAGATTTGCTTCTAAACTTCTAAGCCTTGTAACGTCCCCAAAAAATAAAATGGCATTCCCAAAATGATCGATACATGAAGTAGACATATGGGGAATGTAAATCAATAACTTTTTTTGGCAGTATTACTATGTATTATAGAAGTAGAGTAATTGAAACTTGGAAAATTGCTAA
Organism: Bufotes viridis; assembly: GCA_033119425.1. Lineage (NCBI taxonomy): Eukaryota > Metazoa > Chordata > Amphibia > Anura > Bufonidae > Bufotes > Bufotes viridis. The sequence continues at coordinate 9,843,202 of CM065589.1, read as the reverse complement.
TTTTTTTAAATTTCTGGTAAATTTGGTATTTTTTTATAAATAAAAATGAAATTTTTCGACTTCATTTTACCAGTGTCATGAAGTACAATATGTGACGAAAAAACGATCTCAGAATGGCCTGGATAAGAAAAAGTGTTTTAAAGTTATCACCACATAAAGTGACACTGGTCAGATTTTGGATAAATGGCCGGGTCCTTAAGGTCAAATAGGGCCGTGTCCTTAAGGGGTTATAGGGGTTATCTGAGAATTAATATTGATGACCTATCATTAATGTCAGATCGTTGGGGGTTTGACACACGGCACGACGCCGATCAGCTATTAAAAGAGGCCAGGTACTGCATGACTGCCAAAGCCTCTTCCTAGGCCATGTGATGTCACCGTACATCGGCTACAAGGCCAGTTGCAGCTCATCACTATTCAATTTAGCGTACAGTGCTGTGCATGGTAAGCGCCTGGAAGGCTGCCTCGTTCACCAGAGCTCCGGTGAACGCCACAGCTTCCTAAAACAGCTCATTGGAGAGGTTGAGGGACTGTGGATAGGTCATCAATGTTATTTTTTGGATAACCCCTTTAACATTTATACAGTGGAGTAGATTTATGAAAAGTGTCTCAAACTAAGACTGTCCATAGCAACCGCTTACAGCGGAGATCACATTTCATACATAGACAGTTTTTGTTTGAGATAGACTTTTCATAAATCTAACCTAGTGTGTTGTGTTACGGCCGTCATTCAACCATATGCACTGTCCATTCACAGCAGCACTATATTTTCTTGATGGCGAAAAATCAGCATTGTAATATTCGCGTATTGCGCACGCAATACAAGTGTGGGTTACTTTGGGTACATTTTTCAAGCCGCTAGAAGTTCGCTGAGGCTGGAGAAAATGGTTGGCACAGCAGAACATTACAATAGCTTTATATGCAGAGTGTTCCAAGATATTCATGATTGCGAAAATCGGCAATTAATAATGCGCATATTTTGGCACAATACGTGCAACTGGTGACATCACAGCACTATGTCTGTATCATGTATGTATATGGACACTACCTAACACCCTACACTAATCTAACCTACACTGACTATCTCCCCCTAACTATCTGAATTATATATATATAAAAGTTAACTGTCTAATGTATATACAGCAAAGCACAGAGCACAGTAATGACGCTGCTGTCTCTCTCTCAGAACTCCATTACACTACAGAAAATGGCTGCTGGGGAGGTTCTTATATAGTAAGGGGTAGACAACTTTCCTATTGGTTGCTAGGGATGTTGCTAAACTCAGACATTGCAGCCTTCTCATTGGCCCACAAGCAAGAGGGAGGTTACTGATGAAAAAGTGCCGATATTCACGCCCAACACTAGTGATGACATCACACAGTTTAAACATGTCTCGGCATGACCAGAAATTGAAGATGTCAGCCGTAAGCAGCACCCACTGCCCAGCATCTTACTTTTAGGCGAGGCAGGAATGCACAGAAGAAGGCACTGCGCGACTCTTTTGACGATGTCTGTCACAGTTGAATGATATCTGATGGAGTTGCACGATCACATTGTCCAGCAGGTCACAAAATTCTGCAGTGTAAATATGACACTGGTCCATTATAAATTCTGGATGTGAAACCTTGAAGAATCAATGTCTTCAAAACATCAATGCCATTGAGCTACCAGGAAATATTCTCAAATGAAGGCATTTTGCCAGAAATGTTTTTTTCATATACACAAGCAAAACTAGGGATAAGAAGGTGATATTTACTAGCTGAAAAAATAAGCTCCACCTTATTGAGAGCACCTCCCTCTGTAGATACATGAAAAATGCTTGTGGTAGGATGAATTAGAGGGGTTGTCCCACAAAAAAAAGTTTACAGTTTTTAAGCCAGCACCTAGATCTGAACACTTCTGTAACCGACTATAATTAAAAATTTCGCCTAGCCCGTGAGTTATTCCATAAAATGTATCTGTATAGCGCCGTCTGCTGTTTTTTTTTCTTCTTCTTTCTTTCACATGCTCAGTTTCATCCATAAGCTGCCTCCTGAGCTGTGATATAGAGAGCTGATACACGCCCCCTGAGCTGTGATAGGGAGAGCTGAGACACGCCTCCTGAGTTGTGATAGGGAGAGCTGAGACACGCCCCCTGAGCTGTGATAGGGAGAGCTGAGACACGCCTCCTGAGCTGTGATAGGGAGAGCTGAGACACGCCCCCTGAGCTGTGATGGGGAGAGGTGAGACACGCCTCCTGAGTTGTGATAGGGAGAGCTGAGACACGCCCCTGAGCTGTGATAGGAAGAGCTGAGACACGCCTCCTGAGCTGTGATAGGGAGAGCTGAGGCACGCCCCCTGAGCTGCAGTAGTAAAGACACTCCCCTGAGCTGCCAGCTTGATATGGATCTAGCAGAGCAATGAATGGGGAGATCTCTGGATCCATGTGAGGTGCAGGGATGGTTCTAGCTTTGTTAGAAAGAGGTTAACATGCCCTATATGATGTCTGATTTCATTTTTTTACATTAGTAATGGGATAACCCCCTGCACTTGGTCAGTGCTCCAGATAAGGTGATAGAGGCCGAAGCTTCCTCTCCTTCCCAGGAATGACGTTCCACAGTTGTTTATTCAAAACCACATTCAGAACATTAGGACATAGTATAGTTCAAATGAACTTGGCATCAGACTCCAACAACCCAAATCGAGTTTTACCATCAACAAGCTCTTTTCCGGGTCGTATACTTCAGTTTTTGGAGGAAAATTAAATGATTCTAAACTCTAGGCAGCATCCCAGGACCAAACCTCAAACCCGATACAAAGCTCTGAGATATTTGCCTTTACAAGGTGGCAGGATATTTAGAAGATTAGATACCCTGATGACAGAGGTCACCCGTTTCTTTTATGTACACAGTAGGCTCTGTATAGACGACCTCCTCACCAGGTACACCAAGATCAAAGACATCACCAAATCATGACATCAGCTAAAGGGTGCCAAGAGTCAGACCCCTGCCCATCTTAATATTGGTCACCCATCCTAAAGATACATAGTTCATCTATAAGTAAATCTCGGTAAACCGCTTTAAGGCACAGTATTCAGAGTAAACACTATGGGCAGAATTTATTTAAAGCCACAAAAGTTGAACAGTTTTGTGCAAGGATCATTTTGCGCAAACATTTGTGACTTTCTGTAGTTTTCTAACGCTACCATAACTTTTCGAAGAAGTGTGTGGGGCTTAACAGAAGCGGCATGGCCTCCACAGGCCAGAAGATGCACCAAACTTATTACAAGACTTGCGCTACGTTATACATTCGGCACATCTTACACCAACTCACTTCATAATATACTGGAGTATACAAAATCCACATTAATAAAATCTCTTTTTCTCTAAACTTGAAAATCTCTGTGCAGTGTCAGCAATTAAGGAGACTTACAGCAAACTGCTATCCAAAAATGGAGAAATTCGTAATGATCCCAAGTTCATATCAGTTGGTTTCCTTGATGGACCTTGACTTGAAACTATTTTCAAAATGCTAGCTAATATATAGTCTTTCCTGCTTCTTAATATAATCAGTTGGGGGATGAGCGGCTCTTATGAAGATCTGAAAAGGTCCGGACAGCTCTAGAAATGGTCAGAAACCATCGCTACCTTCACACTTGTGGTGTTAATTCCAGCAGGCTGTTTCGGCAGAGAACAGCCTCCCAGAGTTCACTGGATCCGGCACTGCTGGATGTGGACAGAATGTCCCCTGGCCCCTTTAAATATAAGCCGCATGCTGCGGATTGTGTCCGGACTATTCTCCATTTCTCTGCTGGAACCTCATGCCAAAGTTTCACACTGGAGGTGTAAAACTAGCCTCAGTTGGGAGAGTATACCACATTGGTAGCATTACAAGCAGTTTTAATAATGTAGCTGGGAAGGTTCAAGAGGAGTGTTATGGGCAATTTCAGAGTATTTATTTTGGATCTATAAGAATATTATAGTTCACAAACTCCTGCATATTGGCAAATGAAAGAACTTTAGGCCTGTATTACACCAACAGATTATCTGACCAATATCTGCCCGATAAGTCCTGTCCTGGTGTGTATAACAAAAGATCTGTATGTGTAATAGGCCATCTGACTAATGATTGGTCAGAAAATCTGTCAAATAATCTTTTGGTGTAATAAAGGTCTTTGGGTTGCTCCTTGACACCGTTACTACATACTATGGTCTTCAAACCACTGGACTATCTCAAAGACTCATCCCTTTATCAGGGAATTAACCCCCCCAAGCTGAAAATCAATAGCATAACTGTGTATGGAAGGGTTAAATTAGTGGTTCATCTACTTTGCTCATCCTAGCGGGGGCACTTAGCCATATAAATAATTTTTGTAAACTCCAAGCAAGACGTTTTTAGAACGCTACCCTGGTTCTTCATTATACACCACCTTGGGTGTTGCCGCAATGAAACAAGAGCTGGCCATGAACTGACAAGTGATAATGTCTTTACTTTATATGTTTTTTATGATAACTGCTGCTGTATCACTGCTGCAAATAATTCATTCACTTAGACATTGTTTAAGCCTATTGATTCTCGAAACTCAGAATCCACAGTAAAACAATAGCTACAGAAATTGTTGGATCTAGAGAGGACATACATGGAACAACACAAATAAACAACTAAAATTATTTGGCAAAAGAAACCCCTTTATTGTTCAGGGACAAAAATAATCAACTATACATGAGTACACTCAATGGTTTGCTACAGATAACCTTGAGGAAATCTAAAGTCTGTCTTGAGTAGCAGATAGTCATGCAGGATTTCACTTTACAGCAATGCTACAAAATGTTATCTTCAATATCATTAAAACAACAAAGCAGTTTCATTCTCATTTCAGACACTTATGGCATATCTGAGATGTGGGTGCCAACTCTGGGATCTGCACCTTTCTCTAAAATAAGGGCTTGTCTGACCTTGTTCCACTGACTGCCATTTACAAGCTGAAAGATCTGGTTGAGTTAACAAAAACAACCAAAATCCCTGCCCCACTGTTCCTGTAACGCCCATAGAAGTGAATGGAGGTTAACTACCTATTTTGCCCAAGCTCAACTGTTCTGCCCAGGCTGCTTTAGCTGCTGATATCTTCTGAATGGTAGCAGCTAGAAGCATGGAACTGCTCTTGTTTGAAAGCTGGCAATGACAGCATTAGTCCAAGCAACAGAGGAGATATCACTGTTAGAAATTAAGTCAGGAATAATCTTTCAATTTTCAGCTGCATTCACTTCATCCGATTTCTGACAGTGATATCTTCCCATGTACTGAAGATATTGCTGTCATTCAAATCCCATATCTTTAGCTGGTTCCAAACCAGAGATATGAGCAGCTAAAGCAGCTGTCCCCTTCCCCTCCCTGTCAGTCTGGAGGAAAATGAGGGAGCAGCTAACTGGTTGCAGGAGGAAAGAAAAAATTGTAAACAATATATAGAAATGTGAAATCATCATCAGTGTAGTAACCCACATAATAAAATTATGTTATTTTTACCACACAGTGAACGCTGTAAATAAATTCCACAAAATAATGTAAAAGTCTTTCTCCCTAAAAATAAAATAATAAAAGTTATTTAATACAATGTATATACCCCAAAATGGTTCCTAAAAAACCTACAACTAATCCTGCAAAAGAAAAAAATTCAGGGGTTAATCAGCAGATGTGACATAACAAGCGATTCCCACCACCGATATATCACTCAACTCCAGTATCTAGATAGGTTTACCACTAAACCGCAGGAATGTACATATGGGGTTAATTATCACAGATCACCCGGTCAGATAAATCAGTGATATAGTCAACATGCCACCAATGTCACTGTCTCCGCACAGGAGGGTTAGTCTGTAGGAGCAATGAAGGTCACAGCGCTAGGAGAAAGTATAATATGAGCCAAGAAGACGACGTCTGTCAGTGACAATGGTGACGCTGTCGTGGAGCAAATAGATTTTATTTTATCTTTGGGTATTTGGTCTAAGTAGCGAATGGTGCTAACCTGTGGAGGGAAGCTTTTTTACATAGGACTTACCCTCCCTCCCTCGCTCCCCCAATGCTGCCATCTCCACTGCACTGTTGCGTGCTGCCGTCTCTTCCGACTGGATGTGGTCACTTCTTTTCCTGTTCAGCTGCTTGGACTACAATGCAGAAGGTAGCACCAAGGAAGCAAGGGATGGTAGGTCCTATGTTAAAGGGCTGCCCCTCACAGATTAGCACTGTTCAAATAGCAAATAAAGATGAAATATTAATATGTCCACATATGTTATAAAACAATTACATGGAGCGTCATTACTTCTCCCCATGTCACTCTGGATTCTCCCGCAGTGTGGGTGGAGGTATGAATACAGTGATAAGAAGCAAGGTTCATGGGGACAGTTCATCCTCACTGCTCTGGAAGTAAACAAGGCTCTTTTCTCCTGAGCATTACGTTGTTTAATAAAGCCAGGATAATTCTATCAAAAAAATAACAGCCAAATAAGAGTACTTTCACATTATCGGCAGGGGAGTCCATCAGGCTGTTCCGGCGGGTGAACAGCCTGTCGGATCCGTCATGCCACGAGTTCATGTGTGCCCCCAGACTGCCGCTCCTTCCCCATTGACTATAATGGGGGCGGAGTTCTGGCGACAGCACAGCGAGAGACCGCCGAACTAAAAGTACGACATGCAGTATTTTTAGTCCAGCTGCCTCTCGCCGTGCTGCGGCTGCGTGCTTAAAGTCAATGGGGACGGAGCGGCAGTCCGGGGGCACACATGAACTAGCAGCAGGACAGATCCGACAGGCTGTTCACCCGCCGAAACAGCCTGACTGACTCCCCTGCCGCTAGTGTGAAACTAGCCTAACAGCTAAAAAAAAGGTGTGTGACAGCAAGTTGAAGACAAGTTGCTCGACTATTATGAGATTTGCTGGGGAGCAACTAAAGTTGCGATGTAGCACCAACTTTGTCTATAAGTAACATGGGATTAAGTTTTTTTTAACTTGTATAGCAATCTAGCATTAAAGGTTCTCTCTCTTGTGCAAATTCGCTCCATATATAACAACATTTGATTTCTGTGTAAAACCTTTCCCATGTTCGGAACATAAATATAGCTTCTCTCTTGTGTGAATTCTTTGATGTTTAAGAAGATCTACTTTCTGTGTAAAACATTTCTCACACTCTGAACAGGAATATAGCTTCTCTCCTGTGTGAATTCTTTCATGTGTAACAAGATGTGATTTATCTGGAAAACATTTCCCACATTCTAAACATGAATATGGTTGGTCCCATCCCCTGTGTGATTTCTCTGATGTATAACAAGATATGATTTCTGTGTAAAATATTTCCCACATTCTAAACACGAATATGGCTTCTCTCCTTTGTGAATTTTCTCATGTGTAACAAGATTTGATGTATTTGTAAAGCACTTTCCACACTCTGAGCAGGAGTATGGCTTCCTCCCTATTCAAGTCCTTCTGTGTGTAAAAAGTCCTGAGCTTTGTGTGAACTCTTTACCCTGCTGAAAACTTTTACCCCCTTTCTGGCCGGTACTTGTGGTAACAATCTGTGATTGATCAGGAGAAGGTTCCTCATGATTAAGAGGATTATATGACAGTTCTGTGCTGTGAAGTCCCTGATATAAATTAAGGGTAATGAGGTTAGCCCCAATGTCCCACTTGTGAAGGGAACAATGCGGTGGACAAGTGCCAGCTGAAGAAACCCGTACTAGTGCACACCAAAATTGAGAGACTCATTAGCTACTACACCCCATGCTATTGCAAATATCTGATCTGATGAAGGAAGTAATGCCGATGACCAGTGCCATCAGAAAAGAGTGGACTTGTGAGCTATGGCAACAAGTGCCAGCATAAAGACAACACCTGGTGGAGCTATGGCATTGATTGGTAGCATGAAGTGAGCAAGATTTCCATCTGAGAAGGAATGTAGATACAATTACCACACCTAGAACCAGCACGAAGGCTCCATCTAGAGAAGCGGTGATGCGGTAGAAGCTATAGCATGCAAATCCAGGGCCGAAAACATGGTGTGGAGTAGAAGGCAATGTGGTAGAAACCACAGATCCAATACCCATTACAAATGCATCATGGGACGAAGGAAGCAAGATGGTTGCCATCACCGCTTTCAGGGTGAACCTAAACACTGCATCTGAGAAGGGGTCCATACAGTAGTAGAGAATGTCTAAGGCTAACGAAAATACTCCCCCTGAAAAGGAGGCCATATAATTAGCCCAGTATCCAGTGCTAGTGCAATACTTCACCTGAGAAGGAGGCCATACAGCAGTAGCCATGGTATGTAGTGCTAGCGTAAATACTTTACCCCAAGGAGGAGACCACACAGTAGTAGCCACAGTTTTTAGTGCTAGCGTAAATACTACACCTAAAGAGGAGGCGATACAGCAGTAGCCATGGTATGTAGTGCTAGCATAAATACTCCACCTGAGAAGGAAGCCATATAGTAGTAGCTATGGTATGCAGTGCATGCAGCAGAGTAAATGCAGTGGCCGGGTTTGGGGTGGCCCCAACACTACGCTGAGTCTCCAGGACACCGTCGAGGTGTCACCACGTGTTGCTGCTCTCCAGAAGGGCAGGTAAGGCATGAAGCACCCCAATGGGAAGAGAGAAAGTGCAGAGAGATAGGGTCTGCAGTGAACCAGTGTGCTTCTTTTCTAGAGGAATTCAGGCACAAAACAATACAGGCGAGGCAGAGGGCTAGCTTCTTCAGTCTCCTCCCTGGCAGAAGAAGGGTTTGATGCTGAGGAAAAGGCTGAGCTAGCTGTCCCTCTCTTTCTCAGAAGGGTGGTACCCTGGCCAATGGCTGGTGGCCCAGGGTCTGTAGCTCAGTAGTCCGGGTTGCTCCTTGGTCACAGGGCTGGTGACCCATGGTCTGTGGCTCAGTGTCCCCATCTCAGCATCTTCTTCTGGTCACTCATGCAGACTGGCAGAGTGTTACCCTCCAAGCACTGGCTGCTAACTGCAGAACAGTAGGGTCTGTTTGCTCTCGTTATATACGGTTTCTAGCTAAATTAGAACTTTCTAGTGGGAGGGTTGGAGTGGAGAAGCGCAGCACAAACAGTTACAATGTTACAACTCCCGTCTGTCATAGACTTACATTAGAGCTTTAATGATACTCAATGGCAATGACACAGCAGGTTTTCCAGACAAAACCAAGTTTCCAGACATAACAACAGAGTAAACCAGATATTCAAAAGGTCAAACTGTCTGGTTTAGGTGAACAGGCCAGGAAAGTTTAATTTGTAATTCTTTATTTGTTTAATTCGTTATTCATTGAAATGTCAAGCTCCATGCTCAATCAGGTGCCAGCCTCAATTAGCTGAAGGGGCAAGGATTCATTTTTATATATATATTTTTTTAATTTGAGGACTGGGCGGTGTAGGTCAGCAGGCTGTTGGAGGAGGGTGTAAAGATTTTGCGCCAGGGGACAGTTTACCCCCAAACCAGCCTGGAAGGTGCGGCCTATCAGGTCGCAAGGCCGGGGACTCTCAAAGGAGTGGGCCGACCAGAAGGACTTCTGGCCAGAACGGAGGGTGGGAAGAATGGCTGAGGAAATTCCCAAACCTTGGGATGGGCATACCCAGAAGTTAGATGCAGCGGCCGCTCCATGAGGAGATATCACTGCTGGTAAACTGCACCAGTGGGCCCTAGAGGGAGAGCGGTGAATAAGCACTAGGTGAAAAAAAGAGGAGGAAATCAGGCCAGGAAGGGATTGAGGAGGATGGGAGAAATGGAATGGGGTGGTGAAGAGGGAAAGGTAGAGTGAGTTAGGGTGGTGCAGTGAATAGAGCGGTTTATACTCAACCTGGAGTCGCCATACGCACCCGATTTTCATCCTCTTCGCTTCTCCCCCTCCTCACCTCAGGGTACCAGGAGGGTCACCTCTTCAGCTGCTAGCACTTAGGTGGTAGGGTGGCTGGAGTAGAGGGGGGGAGGGGACTGCAGAAATGCTGGTGACCTCATGGCTTGTGGGATGCAGGGAAGCTGTGCTGCCCTGGTCTACTTGGGGGAGGTCGGGTGGTGAGAGGAACCAACACCGGCCTTCCTCCCTGGGTAAACAGAGAGGCGAAGCGTCTTTGTTTCCCATACCTAAAGAGGAAAAAGGTAAATAACAAACCAAAGTAATAAAAGAAAATGACAGAAGGTGCCCTGCAAACCAGGGAGGTCTGAATCCTACGGACTCTAAGCTAAAACTGATTAGCTCAGTGTCTGCAGGAGGGGTATAGCTGAGAGGAGGAGCTAACACTTTTCAGCTTAGTGTCACCTCCTAGTGGCAGCAGTTATACCCTTCTGTGTGCCCCAATGATACGAGCGAGAAATACATTTTTTTCCAAAATAATTTTTTTTCAGCATTACAAAACAAGAAAAACTATTTCTTGTCAATATTAAAACACAAGACACTATTTCTTTCTCATTATGGAGAGCCCCTAATATGGGTAAGTGTTAGACATGATAATTTGCATATATTTTCCCAGTCATCACGTATATCAACTGGTCTCTATAATAGAATAGTATCCACCCAGATCTTATATTAAGACGTTTGATCAGGGAATGAGGGACTGGCGTCACTGGTTACTATTAGATGTACTTGCTGCCAGTTTAAAAGATTCCTGCAAAAACAGCCATATGCTTATTGCCAGCACCCCATGTTACATCAGGAGAGCAAGTGCCATGGTTGTGTGTCATGAACTGTGCAGAAATCCTATCATCTCTTCCCCTATGCAGAATGAGGGCTGTAACTGTGTCCACCATCCCCTGCGGAGACTCTGCCCAGCAACAACAGATTAACAGCTATGATACCATATCCTCTTATAAAAGAACACTCCAACAACATAATTTAGCTTGAAACATATCAATTTAATGAATAACTTTTTTCAAAGTGTTGGGATAAATAATTGGCCGCGATGCTTACCAGGTTAGTAACATAGTAACATAGTATATAAGGCCGAAAAAAGACTTTTGTCCATCCAGTTCGACCTGTTTCCTGCAAGTTGATCCAGAGGAAGGCAAAAAACCCCTGTGAGGTAGAGCCAATTTTCCCCACTTAAGGGGAAAAAATTCCTTCCCGACTCCAATCAGGCAGTCAGAATAACTCCCTGGATCAACGACCCATCTTTAGTAGCTATAGCCTGAAATATTATTACGCTCCAGAAATACATCCAGGCCCCTCTTGAATTCCTTTATTGTACTCACCATCACCACCTCCTCAGGCAGAGAGTTCCATAGTCTCACTGCTCTTACCGTGAAGAACCCTTTTCTATGTTTGTGTACAAACCTTCTTTCCTCCAGACGCAGAGGATGTCCCCTCGTCACAGTCACAGTCCTGGGGATAAATAGATGATGGGAGAGATCTCTGTACTGACCCCTGATATATTTATACATAGTTATTAGATCTCCCCTCAGTCGTCTTTTTTCTAGAGTGAATAACCCTAATTTTGATAATCTTTCAGGGTACTGTAGTTGTCCCATTCCAGTTATTACTTTAGTTGCCCTCCTCTGAACCCTCTCTAGCTCTGCTATGTCTGCCTTGTTCACGGGAGCCCAGAACTGTACACAGTACTCGATGTGTAGTCTGACTAGTGATTTATAAAGTGGTAGGACTATATTTTCATCACGGGCATCTATGCCCCTTTTGATGCAACCCATTATCTTATTGGCCTTAGCAGCAGCTGCCTGACACTGGTTTTTACAGCTTAGTTTGTTATTTATTAAAATTCCTAGATCCTTTTCCATGTCAGTGTTACTGAGTGTTTTACCATTTAGTATGTACGGGTGACTTGCATTATTCCTTCCCATGTGCATAACTTTACATTTGTCGGTGTTAAACCTCATCTGCCATTTCTCTGCCCAAGCCCCCAATCTATCCAGATCCCTCTGTAGCAGAAAACTGTCCTCTTCAGTGTTAATTACTTTACACAGTTTAGTGTCATCTGCAAAAATTGATATATTACTGTGCAGGCCTTCTACAAGATCATTAATAAATATATTGAAGAGAATAGGGCCCAATACTGAACCCTGAGGTACCCCACTAGTGACCGTGACCCAATCTGAGTGTGTACCGTTAATAACCACCCTCTGTTTTCTATTACTGAGCCAGTTACTTACCCACATACAGACATTTTCTCCTAGTCCAAGTGTTCTCATTTTATATACTAACCTTTTATGTGGTACAGTGTCAAATGCTTTGGAGAAGTCCAGATATACGACATCCATTGATTGGCCGCTGTCAAGTCTAGAAGTTACCTCCTCATAGAAACTGATTAAATTAGTTTGACATGACCGATCCCTCATGAAGCCATGCTGATATGGTGTAATTTGCTTATTTTCATTGAGATACTCCAAGATAGTATCTCTTACAAAACCTTCAAACAGTTTACCCACAACAGATGTTAAACTTACTGGCCTATAATTTCCAGGCTCTGTTTTTGGACCCTTTTTGAATATTGGCACCACATTTGCTATACGCCAGTCTGGTGGAACATTCCCTGTCAGTATGGAGTCCGTGAATATCAAAAATAAGGGTCTGGCTAGGACATCACTTAATTCCCTTAGGATACGGGGGTGTATGCCATCCGGTCCTGGCGATTTGTCTATTTTAATCTTTTTAAGTCGCTGCTGTACTTCTTCCTGGGCCAGACAGGGCACATTTAATGGGGAACTTACTTTTACATTTTGCATTTCATCTGACAGTTTATTTTCCTCAGTGAAAACAGTGGTGAAGAAAATATTTAATAGCTTGGCTTTATCCTCGTCGCTTTCTGCAACTCCCCCCTCATTGCTATGTAGAGGGCCGACTCCTTCAGGTTTATATTTTTTACCATTTATATAATTAAAAAACATTTTAGGGTTAGTTTTGCTCTCTTTGGCAATTAATCTCTCGGTCTCTAGTTTGGCAGTTTTTATTAGTTTTTTACATATTCTATTTTTTTCCTTATAGTTTATCAGTGCTTCCTCACTACCCTCCTGTTTTAGTGATTTATATGCTTTCTTTTTGTCATTTATTGCTTTTTTTACGGTTCTATTTATCCACATTGATTTCTTCTTATTTCTTAGCCTTTTATTTCTATAAGGTATGCATCGATCACAATTAGATGTTACAATGCTTTTAAAAATCTCCCATTTTGTGGTTGTATTTTTATTTTTGAGGACTATGTGCCAGTTAATTGGGCCTATGGCCTCTCTTAGTTGGCTAAATTTTGCTTTTTTGAAGTCCGGTATTCTTATTCCTCCCTGTAGAAACTCTCGTTTGAAGGATAATTGGAAGGTTATTACTTTATGGTCACTATTTCCCAGGTGTACCCCGGCCTGCACATCTGTTGTTCTATCAGGTCTATTGGTTAATACTAAGTCCAGTATGGCCGTCCCTCTAGTTGGGTCCTGGACCATTTGGGAAAGGTAATTGTCTTTGGCTATTGCCAAGAACCTGTTTCCTTTATGGGATGTACAGGTTTCAGTTTCCCAGTCTATATCTGGGTAGTTGAAGTCCCCCATAATAACCACCTGATTACGGTTTGCCGCCATGTTTATCTCGTTTAGTAATAGATTTTCTGCGGACTCTGGTATATTAGGTGGTTTATAGTAAACTCCTATTAGTAATTTATTATTGTTTTTGGCTCCATTTATCTCCACCCACAATGACTCCACATTTTCATGTCCCTCACAGATGTCTTCCTGGAGTGTGGGCTTTAGACAGGACTTTATGTAAAGGCAGACCCCTCCCCCTCTCCGGTTTTGACGATCCTTTCTGAACAGATTGTAACCTTGTACATTAACAGCCCAGTCATAGCTATCATCCAGCCATGTCTCAGTTATTCCCACTGTCATAGCTATCATCCAGCCATGTCTCAGTTATTCCCACTATGTCATAATCATCCTCACACATCACTAATTCCAGTTCCCCAGTTTTATTAGTCAGGCTTCTGGCATTAGTATACATACATTTGAGAGGTTTATGTATATTTTTTGCCCTACACCTTTCCTTCTGAACTTTTCTAGTTTCTCCTTCCATTTCTCCCCCAGCCCCACTACCTTGCCCCCGGTCTCTATCTGCACTATCTTCCCCTCCTGTAATGTAATTTCCCTCCCCCCCAGTCCCTAGTTTAAACACTCCTCCAACCTTCTAGCCATCTTTCTCCCCAACACGGCTGCCCCTTCCCCATTGAGGTGCAGCCTGTCCCTACGATAGAGCCTGTAGCCGATAGCAAAGTCGGCCCAGTTCTCCATGAACCCAAAACCCTGCTTCCTACACCAGTTCTTGAGCCACTTGTTAACCTCTCTAATCTCCCGCTGCCTCTCTTGTGTGGCCCGTGGTACAGGCAGTATTTCGGAAAATACTACCTTTCAGGTCCTTGCCCTAAGCTTGTGACCTAAATCCCTGAAATCATTCTTAAGGACGCTCCACCTTCCTCTAACTTTGTCATTGGTTCCGATATGGACCATGACCGCTGGATCTTCTCCAGCCCCTCCCAGTAATCTGTCAACCCGATCTGCGATGTGTCGAACTCTAGCGCCAGGAAGACAGCACACTGTTCGGCGATCACGATCTTTGTGACAGATCGCCCTATCTGTTCCCCTAATAATTGAGTCTCCCACTACCAGCACCTGTCTGGCCTGCCCTGCTCTCCTGGTCCCCTGCTTACTGGAGCTGACATTCCCCTGACCGGCAGAGGATGTGTCTGGCTGCAGCGGTGCTGTCCCTGAGCTGCCATCCCCCTCATCTGCCAAACGTGCAAACTTGTTGGGGTGTGTCAGATCAGGGCTAGCCTCCCTTGCACTCTTCCCTCTACCCCCCTTTCTTACTGTCACCCAGCTAGCTACCTCACTTTCCTCAGCCTCCTTTCTGTCACCCTCCCCCACATCTACCCCAAAGACTGCTTGCTCGTGAGCAGCAAACTCTTTTGCAAATTGTCAGTGGCTCTCAGTGTTGCAATATGCCCGTTTAGAGACTCGATGTGCGATTCCAAACGGGTAATTTGCTCACATTTTGAACAAAGATATGCACCCTCAAACGGCTGTTCCAGGACTGCATACATCATGCAAGATGTGCACTGGACGGCATTGTCAATTGTGCAAGACATACTAATGGGGATTACACCACAAAAACAAAAAAAATACAATATAATCTAGTTACAAGAACTGATGAATTTCAGTCCCCCACTGAAGTCCCTGAATCTTAAGTCACACTTACACAACCACACACTTAATCAACCACGCGTCGCGACCAACCTCGCGTTATATATATATCTACTTATATAAGTATACTGTAAATGAAACTCAAATACACCAGCCTGTTTTTTTTTCCCTCTGGATTCAAAGGCTGAGTTCTCCTTACTGCTGACTTCTTAAAGGCTCCTAATTAGGCAGCCACACCCTAATTACTCACCTGTGCAACCCCTGGTAAAGGGAAAAAAAAGTGTTAAAACAGCAATGAAGCTTGCAAAGCAGAAAGTCCCAGTGTACAATAGAGTCAAATGCAGCCACTCAATGTCCACAAATAATGTAGCTGGCAGTTACTCCCTCACTTAATCTTAAGTCACACTTACACAACCACACACTTAATCAACCACGCGTCGCGACCAACCTCGCGTTATATATATATCTACTTATATAAGTATGAGGTTAAACTTATTAAAGATATCCATTAGGATTTAAACATAACAATTAATAATTAAAACAGTCCACTCGGAGAGTGACTTTACCCCTGCCTAAGCAAAGCGACAAAATTGGGGATGCAAAATTAAAATAGACAAAAAAAAAAGGGGGGGGGGGGAGGGAGGGTGTATTAAGTTAATACTTACGTGAATGCGCTCTAACCGTTGGTCCTCTTCTTTTATAGCCACTGCAAGCCTCCAACTGAAGAAGACTCCAGCCAATCAAAACATCAGGATCAGCCACCTGTCAGACATCAAACTTAGTGGCCTGAACCAACAATCCAATATCCAAGGTAAGTAAAACATAATGCACAAACAATCATTACCAATGACGGGCGTCATGGTATCATGGCTCCCCTCATTGTAGTATACAATTTGGTTCGCTCCATGATACCATATCCTCTTATAAAAGAACACTCCAACAACATAATTTAGCTTGAAACATATCAATTTAATGAATAACTTTTTTCAAAGTGTTGGGATAAATAATTGGCCGCGATGCTTACCAGGTTAAACTCATTAAAGATATCCATTAGGATTTAAACATAACAATTAATAATTAAAACAGTCCACTCGAAGAGTGACTTTACCCCAACGCCAAGACACGAAGTGACATGGCCCCACAGCAACGCAAGCCAGTAAAAACATCAAAAAGAATTATCAATAATATTTTGCAGATCAGAAATCAGAATGTCAAGGCCAATAACAGAGAGTTCGTCTTTGAACTGATGATAAAGTCCAGGAGTGAATCCCTCCAATTCAAAATGTCTATATGCCTGTTCCCCGATGCTATGCATAAACTTCTCCATCTGTCTGTTAATCCTTTTCCTTATCTTTTCAAGGAAAGCAAGCTCTGTATTGCCCCATATCAATTTAGGAATTATGTCCGCAAGTGCTAATTTCGGGCAGTCAAGTAAATTGCGGACTAATAACAAATTTTCCTTCAGAACTTGAATGAAGGCATGTGTCTTAACTCTTCCGATATCGTTATTGTCTAGCTGGAGAATAAAAAGGTCAGGAGTAGGCCAATTTAATAATAACAACTTGCATTCTGAAAAAATCCTAGCAGCTTTAAGGCCCGAAAAAGGTTTCCAAAATATATGAAAGTAATCAGGAAAACCCAAATTTAAAGTAGATTGTCTGACCGCAGATCTTCTGATAGCAAGGTCTAACAATTGACCTCCTATAATCCAAACTATCCTCTGTTTACCTGCAATTAATGAATGATCAAGTTAGGACGAACATAACGTCTAAAGAAATCTGAATCCCATCTACCGATACGTTTAATAGAAGTATGGTCCAGACCAATCAGGGAAGCAAAGGTTGCCGCACCAATGCGGAAGGAATGAGTAGAGAAATTGGCTTGAGACAAATGCAAACTGTTTAAAGATAATTTCAATAAATGGTTAAATTGGAAAACGGTGAGTGGAGATCCATCACTGTGAACGAACAGGAATTCAGAATGGCGACACCTAGTTTGAAGCCACAAACGCATATTATGTACAGGACAAATAAGCGAATTTAAAATTTTATTAAGTGATAAGGTCTTTCCTTTCCCTAATTGGTCGGTCTTAGACCTCCTAATAAATAATGTGAGGTGAAAATCATGAACAGAAACATCTGATAGGTAAAGAGGAGGAAGAGAACGCTTATTCTTGGCAGCGACCTCACTTATCCGCAAGGCTGCAAAAAATGTTAAAGAAAATGCGGCAGAAAATAAATAAGTTTCGTAGCATGAAGAGCAGATTTCAAAAAGTGAATGTAAAATACGGCCTAATATCTCAACTGACAAAGGCCTCGTTTGATTCAAAGGAGTAGCCGTCTTCTGGATGCCTTTCAACAACTGTTTGATGAAAAAGGAACTGATGATAGATGGGAAACCTCTCAATCTGAAGTAAAAAGAAATCCCTGCCAGATGTTTCCTAATGGATTCCACACTAACATTCATGTTGAACAGGTACAAAATGAATGAAGAGAAGTGTGAATCAATATACTCCTGCTCGTTAAACTTCCGAATCTTACAAAAATCAGACCATTTCAGCCACGCAGCAGAGTAGGCTTTATTAGTATTAATCGCCAAAGAATTAATTATTAATTCTTTGGCACCAAACAAATCAGCTCCCACAATCGTTGAGGACATGGAATTCCAACCCGGGAAGCATGCGGGACCATTCTGAAAAATTCTCGAAATCGCTGCCGGGATAAAAGGTCAGCAAGAACATTAGATTTACCAGGAATAAATTTTGCCTTAAGCCAAATGTTATTACTAAGGCATAACAAAACCAATCGACGCATAAAATTATTGACTAATTCAGATTTAGAAGACATGCTGTTAATGGCGAAAACCACTCCCTGGTTGTCGGAGTGGAGAAGAATTCGTCTGTTACGGAATTCCGATAACCAAATGTGTAGAGAGACAAATACAGGGAACAACTCAATGAATACTAGATTCTTGATTAATTGATTCTGAGTCCAACTCAGCGGCCAGAATTCGGCAGACCAGTGCCCATTAAAATAGGCGCCATAACCAAAAGACCCAGCAGAATCTGTAAAAAAAGGACAAGGCGTCCGAATTAACAAATTCTTTCTGCCAAATAGTATGACCATTGAAGTTGTCCAGAAATGATTTCCAAATAGCCAAATCATCTTTAATAGGTTTAGTAAGACGGATGTGTGCATTGGGGGAAGAAACACCAGCAGTAGCGGCGTACATACGCTTGGAGAATACTCTCCCCATGGGAATCACTCTAGAAATAAAGTTTAGGGAGCCAAGCAGTGATTGAAGCCTCTTCAACGTTATTTTTTCCTTAGAAAAAATAACAGACAACAAATCGACAGTGGCGAGAATTTTTTCCTCTGGAATGCGAAATTCCATATCAATGGTGTTAATAATAATACCTAAAAATTTTAATTCTGTTGTCGGATAAACAGTTTTATCCATGGCCAAGGGGATATTGAAATAAGAAGCAATATCGAAAAAAGTATTCAATAAAATAGAACAATCATCAGTATCCCCCTGGCCAATGAACAAAAAGTCGTCCAGATAGTGTAAAATTAATCCAGCGCTGATGTGCGCCTTAAGAACCCAGTGGATAAAAGTGGAAAAAGCCTCAAAATACTGGCAGGATAGAGTAAATCCCATGGGGAGAGCCATGTCAAAATAATACATATCTTGGAATTTAATCCCTAAAGAATTATAGCCATTGGGGTTTATTGGTAAAAGGCGAAAGGCAGACTTAATATCAACTTTGGCGAGCAATGCGCCCTGAGCCGCTTGTTGTAAGAGCAAAACCACTTATAGAAATGCAAAAACCACTCACGGAATAAGCAATTTAAGATCACACACGCTATCAATTGTTCCACCATTGGGGTCATATACTGGGCAATTTGCCCATGTGATCTTGTCTATGTGGGGATGACATCCCGTCCTTTTCGCAGAAGGGTGAGGGAACATGTGCTAGCTATTAATGCAGCAAAAGATGAAGAGGATTCTACCATCCTTAAAACTCTACCAAGGCATTTTAAAGAGAGGCACAATGCTGATGGATCTTTGCTCCGTTTTCGTGGTATAGATCGAGTTATGATATCACCCAGAGGGGGTGATTGGAAAAATCTATTGGCACAAAAAGAAGCCAAATGGATCTTTACTCTGAATACCACGACTCCATGTGGATTAAATGAGGGAATTAGCTTTGCTCCCTTCCTTTGATCCTATACCCCCTTGTCTGTAGATTATTGAAGGGCCCCCTCCCATGGTGGCTTATGTGCTCTTCTCGCTCACTGATCCCCTGTTACCGTTGGCTCCTGGCTGACACAACAGGTTGGTTTTAATTGGTTTTAATCTTTTGTTTTCTGATATTGGTATTGTTATCTGTTGTGTGTTGTTCTTCTAACTATTGTGTCTATATATTTCAGATTGCTCATGTACGTCTGTTCCTTCCTCCTGGTTGTATATGGGACACCAAATCTTATGTCGTGAATGCTGGAACTTTATTATGTGGAATTTCCCGG
Organism: Bufotes viridis; assembly: GCA_033119425.1. NCBI lineage: Eukaryota > Metazoa > Chordata > Amphibia > Anura > Bufonidae > Bufotes > Bufotes viridis. Next base: position 9,823,531 of record CM065589.1, on the reverse strand, counting down.
ATGATATTGGACCTTACCCACAAAAAATGAATCTTTATTTCTGTGTCGGTGTATTATATCTATTTGATTAGATATTTTTATCTTATCATTTTTAAATGGCCCCAAGAGGCAGTTGGGTAATAAGTTTATATTATGACCGTATTATACCTTTCTTCCACTTTTTTTGTCACTTTTTATTTATTCACTGGCACTGGGTGGCACTGTTTTCTTTTTCACGTTTTTCACCTTATTTTTTATGAATTGTGTCTCTTTTTAATTATTTAATTATTTATTGTATTTTGAATAATCATGGTTATTATATGCGGCAATAATTGCCCCTTTAGGGTTAATAATGTACACTGATATATGTTTTGCGGTATAAACACATCTTAACACACAGAGTGGCAGTTTACACTGACACAGTAGTATTGGATCCCTGTTTGGAGAAATATAAGTATAGTATTTTTGTTGATACCTATAGCTATTTATTGTATTTCTCTCTGTGGATACATATTTATTGTTGGTGACACACTATGTGGTCATATGTATGCATAATTATCTTTGGTGGGGCTGTTAATTGCACTTGTGACACTATCAGTGATATTGTAGTTCCACTAGTTTTTCTGACCAACTTGGCATTTTTACATATGTTATATACTTTTCATTAATTGTATTATCCCGCCCCCTAAACACTTTTTTCTCTGTGCATAATATTGGTGTCGGTATATAATTATGAATTTGTAAATGGGCATGCCGCGGGTGCGTCCGAGGTCTCGCGTGAGTGAGCGTCATATGACGCGGCGCTTCCGCGAGATCTCGTGCGGCCCGATGGCATTATCCACGCTAACTTCATTATTACATTTTGGGTGTCCAGTAATTTATTTTCCTTTGATTTTGACATGGATGGGTACATTTTAGGTATTTATTTTAGATTATAAGGATTTGTGGGCGTGCTGTCTCGCGCGATTGCATGACGTCATGTGGCGCGGCAATCTCGCGAGACTCTGTATGCTCCGATGGCGGTGCTGCTTCGTTTTTTACGAGTCCCAGCTTTTGTACATGTGTAGAGGTTTGTGCAATCAGGATAGCATATATATAGACCGCTTTATTAGAAGTTTAGTAGCCCCTTGAGAAAGCAGGTGCGAAACGTACGTCGGGGGAGCTCGGTGCCATTTGGAGGTTCACTTACTCTTTTTGACCAGCTGCTGCCCTAATTCAGGTATTTTAGGTCCATTTTTCTCGCACTTTATGTATATTTGACCTGTTGGTTAGTATTCTTTCTTGCAGATGTAATTTTTGGACCCCATAATTTTTTTTTTGGTATTGATAAAAATGTTTGGACTGCATAGGCTGATACTATTTGTTGTATGATCTCCATGGCACACGAGCTACTGTTCTGTTGGTCACCATCTTGCCGGCTGTCAGTATTGTATCATATTAATTTTAATATATATGTCTTTGTATTTTCAATAAAGAATCTTTTGTAATATACTATGCATGTCCCTTAAGTGGTCTTTCTGAGATGTTGTTGTAAGAGCAGCAAAGCTTGGTCGAAGGACGCGTACTTAACAGATGCCTTCCCCTTGTCAATCGAATCGTTAAGTGAATTCTTATGAGGATAAGAGAGGTCATGTATCAAACGAAAAGAATTGGGTTCCCGTTTTGGGACTAAACCTAGGGGTGAAATACGAAAGTTTGTGAAAGGAGGTTGTGAAAAAGGGCCGGCCATTCTACCAGCTTGGACTTCGGATTGAATCTTTTCTCTAACAATGTTAACGTTTTGCCTTGTAGATAACAAGTTTCGCACCTGGAGACATCCCGGGCCGAGATACTCTGGAACGAAGAAACCAGCAGAGAAACCCTCAGTTAGAAGGTTGGCCATCCTGGTGTCTGGGTATATTTTTAACCAGAGAAGAAGCCTTGGAATGTGGAGTCACTGACTTTAAGTGATTGATGATCCTTACTGATGAAACCAAAATGGATTCCTTGTTTTTTAAAGCATTTTGCGTTCTATGAAAAAACAAACTTCTTTTCTTCTTCTCGACGCAGCAATGGCCTCAATAATCCTGGATACATCACAGTGGGGTCTTTTATTAAAACTTCATTTACTGACTCATCGTGCAGCTGTTGCAATACTTCCTTCTCATATTCCTTCTAGATACAAGAAGATTATTTCCCCCCTTGTCGTCCGGCGTCACCGCTCCTAAATTACTCAGCCATCGTAGTGCGTCTCTCCGCCTCTGTTAAGTTGGGGGTGGACGCTGGGTATACCAAAGCTCGAATATTACCCAAAAACTGTGTGTAAAAAATATCCAAAGGTGGAGTCAGGTGACAAGGGGGGACTCGTTCTAGATGGTGCACCTCCTGTAAAGACATCAGACTGCATCTCATGGGGCTATATGTATACGATAGTCTGATAGTTAAGTGAATTCTTCACTCATACTAAAGCCCACTGGTCCAATCTGTCAGTAGATCTGTCAATAGCGCTGTCTGTATTCTCTTTATTAACGTGAGCATAGCTTTAAAGGGGTCATCTCACCTCAAACATTGGTGGAATATCACTAGGATATACCATGAATGTCTGATAGGTGCCGGGCCCAGAGGTGGGACCCAAAGCCTGCAAAGTAAGATGCATGCATGGCCGACCTCCATCCAATTCTGCGGGACTGCTGAAATAGCTACGTGCTGTCTTAACTATTTCCGCCAGCCCCATGAAATGTGAATGGAGCGATGGCCAAAATTTCCGAAAATAGCCAAACTACTTGTTTGTGCTTCATGCCTCCTCATTCCCCTCTCATTCCTCTGCCTGCCCCTCGGAGCTGTATCTCTATATTCCACCTGTGCACTCATGTTAACTGTTCTCTCTGCCATGCCAGAGTCTGTTGCCCTCCCCCTATGCAAGTGAACCCTGTACATTCCCAACCTTCATGCTATGTACCTGCAAGCAAAATAAAAAAGACTTTAAAGGCTATGGACACCTTTGGGGAAATTTTTTTTATTATTGCATTGTACTCATGATAAAAAAAATTTTTTTTTTTTCAATTGCTTTTTATTAAAAATATGGAGTCCTTTTCTCTGCACAGGGCTGAGATGCTCTATTAGCAGGATGTGTGTTTTCTCTCTACTCCATCAGTCAGGGAGCTGATGGCTCCTTATCTCTGACCTTATAAACACTCATTATAGCTCAGCTCTTATCTTACTGATAAGAATGTGGCTTAAATAATCATTTTTGACCTCTTAGTAATTTGGAGATAAGGTTTATTAGATGACCAGCACAAAGTAAAAGTGAAAGTAGGCTTCACACATCTAGGAAAACTGTTAACCCTTTGTGACCGAACGGCTCAATATTTTTAATAAAGACCAATTGAAAAAAAAAATTTCCCCTGAAGGTGTACATACCTTCTAACCGTACTGTGAGTGCCATGCTCTTCATTCATTTCCTTACGGATTATCATGTATATTGCAGGGATTGTGGAGGCAGAAATGGTCAAGGGTTAGGCTTTGATCACACCAAGTCTGCAGTTTACTTGAACAACCACTATACTAGACTCCTACCATGAAATACAAATCTGTTCGCATCATGTCTGCACCTTGTTTTGGAGGTATACATCATCTTATATATCTCTCTGACAGAGGCTGAGACCTAAGAAACTGAGAAGTCACAGATGAATACAATGGCGGTAAGCTGCTAATCTTTATAGAATCATAATACTTTTTTTCCGGGATGCCTCTTCATAGAACAGTGTAGTCTATTATACCGGCCCGACAGAAGCCAATAGCAGACCCTTTGACATGACGGCTCTTACCCTGTGATATAAGAGGCTGGTGCTCCTCCATTACATGTCACTGCACACACGTGTATACACTGCACATGACGGGTCTTACCTTGTGATATAAGAGGCTGGTGCTCCTCCATTACATGTCCCTGCACACACGTGTATACACTGTACATGACGGGTCTTACCTTGTGATATAAGAGGCTGGTGCTCCTCCATTACATGTCACTGCAGACACGTGTATACACTGCACATGACGGCTCCTACCCTGTGATATAAGAGGCTGGTGCTCCTCCATTACATGTCACTGCACACACGTGTATACACTGCACATGATGGCTCTTACCCTGTGATATAAGAGGCTGGTGCTCCTCCATTACATGTCACTGCACACACGTGTATACACTGCACATGACGGCTCTTACCTGTGAGATAAGAGGCTGGTGCTCCTCCATTACATGTCACTGCACACACGTGTATACACTGCACATGACGGCTCTTACCCTGTGATATAAGAGGCTGGTGCTCCTCCATTACATGTTACTGCACACACGTGTACACACTGCACATGACGGCTCTTACCCTGTGATATAAGAGGCTGGTGCTCCTCCATTACATGTCACTGCACACACATGTACACACTGCACACACGTGTACACACTGCACATGACGGCTCTTACCTTGTGATATAAGAGGCTGGTGCTCCTCCATTACATGTCACTGCACACACATGTACACACTGCACACACGTGTACACACTGCACATGACGGCTCTTCCCTTGTGATATAAGAGGCTGGTGCTCCTCCATTACATGTCACTGCACACACGTGTATACACTGCACATGACGGGTCTTACCTTGTGATATAAGAGGCTGTAGCTCCTCCATTACATGTCACTGCACACACGTGTATACACTGCACATGACGGCTCTTACCCTGTGATATAAGAGGCTGGTGCTCCTCCATTACATGTCACTGCACACACGTGTATACACTGCACATGACGGCTCTTACCCTGTGATATAAGAGGCTGGTGCTCCTCCATTACATGTCACTGCACACACGTGTATACACTGCACATGACGGCTCTTACCCTGTGATATAAGAGGCTGGTGCTCCTCCATTACATGTCACTGCACACACGTGTATACACTGCACATGACGGCTCTTACCCTGTGATATAAGAGGCTGGTGCTCCTCCATTACATGTCACTGCACACACGTGTATACACTGCACATGACGGCTCTTACCCTGTGATATAAGAGGCTGGTGCTCCTCCATTACATGTCACTGCACACACGTGTATACACTGCACATGACGGCTCTTACCCTGTGATATAAGAGGCTGGTGCTCCTCCATTACATGTCACTGCACACACGTGTATACACTGCACATGACGGCTCTTACCCTGTGATATAAGAGGCTGGTGCTCCTCCATTACATGTCACTGCACACACGTGTATACACTGCACATGACGGCTCTTACCTTGTGATATAAGAGGCTGGTGCTCCTCCATTACATGTCACTGCACACACGTGTATACACTGCACATGACGGCTCTTACCTTGTGATATAAGAGGCTGGTGCTCCTCCATTACATGTCACTGCACACACGTGTATACACTGCACATGACGGCTCTTACCCTGTGATATAAGAGGCTGGTGCTCCTCCATTACATGTCACTGCACACACGTGTATACACTGCACATGACGGCTCTTACCTTGTGATATAAGAGGCTGGTGCTCCTCCATTACATGTCACTGCACACACGTGTATACACTGCACATGACGGCTCTTACCCTGTGATATAAGAGGCTGGTGCTCCTCCATTACATGTCACTGCACACACGTGTATACACTGCACATGACGGCTCTTACCCTGTGATATAAGAGGCTGGTGCTCCTCCATTACATGTCACTGCACACACGTGTATACACTGCACATGACGGCTCTTACCCTGTGATATAAGAGGCTGGTGCTCCTCCATTACATGTCACTGCACACACGTGTATACACTGCACATGACGGCTCTTACCTTGTGATATAAGAGGCTGGTGCTCCTCCATTACATGTCACTGCACACACGTGTATACACTGCACATGACGGCTCTTACCCTGTGATATAAGAGGCTGGTGCTCCTCCATTACATGTCACTGCACACACGTGTATACACTGCACATGACGGCTCTTACCCTGTGATATAAGAGGCTGGTGCTCCTCCATTACATGTCACTGCACACACGTGTATACACTGCACATGACGGCTCTTACCTTGTGATATAAGAGGCTGGTGCTCCTCCATTACATGTCACTGCACACACGTGTATACACTGCACATGACGGCTCTTACCTTGTGATATAAGAGGCTGGTGCTCCTCCATTACATGTCACTGCACACACGTGTATACACTGCACATGACGGCTCTTACCTTGTGATATAAGAGGCTGGTGCTCCTCCATTACATGTCACTGCACACACGTGTATACACTGCACATGACGGCTCTTACCCTGTGATATAAGAGGCTGGTGCTCCTCCATTACATGTCACTGCACACACGTGTATACACTGCACATGACGGCTCTTACCCTGTGATATAAGAGGCTGGTGCTCCTCCATTACATGTCACTGCACACACGTGTATACACTGCACATGACGGCTCTTACCCTGTGATATAAGAGGCTGGTGCTCCTCCATCATGGCCTCCTTGTACAGATCCTTGTGTCCTTCTATATACTCCCACTCCTCCATGGAGAAATAGACAGTGACGTCCTGACACCTTATAGGAACCTGACAACACAATGACACCGTCATCACCCAGACCCTCCAGTGCTGTTACTGGAGAATTTCCCAGCATTCCCAGCAGTGTCACCTCTCCAGTCAGCAGCTCCATCATCTTGTGGGTGAGCTCTAGGATCTTCTGCTCATGTATCAGGGGGTGAGGGGGAGGCTCTGTGATGGGGAGGGGTCCTGCTCCGCCCTCCTGACTCCTGGAGATGGATGATGGGAGTCACACAGTCCCCCGATGTCTTCTTCACTATTGTGTACTCCTGTGGATGGAGAGAGACACTTAGGGAATAAACCCTTCAGGGGCCATGTGCTCTCCTCCGGCCTCTCCTCCTGGTACAACGTGCCTACTTACCTCCTCATGGCTCCTACATGACTATTGGTCACTGGTCACATGACACATCACTCACCATACTGGGGGCTGATCTTCAGGTTCTCCGTCACTTGGAAGGTCTGGGGGCCGTTCTCCAGGACCCTGGACTCTTCCTATCACTTCCTATGATGGATTCTCCTTCCCGATGTCTGACTTGTTACAGAATACAATACAGAGGAGAGAAATCTAGAGAAGTTTACCTCTCCGCTCAGCAGGGAGATGATCTCCAAGGTGAGGTCTAATATTCTTCTGCTGATCTCCTTCCTGTCCATCCTCGGGGGTCATTCAGGAGAAGGCTCGTATTGCTGGTTTTCTTCATCCTCCCTCCAAATAAAGTTATAAAGGTTAATCAGTGAGTCCCATGTCCCCGATAATGAGGCCGAGAAAAAGTACAACTCAAACCCTCATAAAGCTGTACTGATGGGAAAAACCCTGATGTATCTAAGCTCCTGACAGTGCAGAGTGTATCTAAGCTCCTGGCAGTACAGTGTGTGGTCATGGGCCTCCGAGCTCCGTGTGTATCTAAGCTGGAAGTGCAGTGTGTGGAGGCAGGAAACTCTGAGCTCCCTGTGTATCTAAGCCCCTGGCAGTGCAGTGTGTATCTAAGGGCCTAGTAGTGCAGTGTGTGGAGGCAGGAGACTCTGAGCTCCGGGTGTATCTAAGCTCCTGGCAGTGCAGTCTGTGGAGACAGGAGACTCTGAGCTCTGGGTGTATCTAAGCTCCTGGCAGTGCAGTGTGTTGAGGCAGGAGACTCTGAACTCCATGTGTATCTAAGCTCCTGGCAGTGCAGTGTGTGGAGGGAGGAGACTCTGAGCTCTGTGTGTATCTAATCTCCTAGCAGTGCAGTGTGTGGAGGCAGGAGACGCTCTGTGTGTATCTAAGCTCTTGGCAGTGCAGTGTGTGGAGGCAGAAGACTTTGAGCTCCATGAGTATCTAAGCTCCTGGCAGTGCAGTGTGTGGAGGCAGGAGACTCTGAGCTCCGGGTGTATCTAAGCTCCTGGCAGTGCAGTGTGTGGAGGGAAGAGACTCTGGGCTCTGTGTGTATCTAAGCTCCTGGCAGTGCAGTGTGTGGAGGAAGAAGACTTTGAGCTCCGGGTGTATCTAAGCTCCTGGCAGTGCAGTTTGTGGAGACAGGAGACTCTGAGCTCCCTGTGTATCTAAGCTCCTGGCAGTGCAGTCTGTGGAGACAGGAGACTCTGAGCTCCCTGTGTATCTAAGCTCCTGGCAGTGCAGTTTGTGGAGGCAGGAGGCTCTGAGCTCTGTGTGTATCTAAGCTCCTGGCAGTGCAGTGTGTGGAGGCAGGAGACTCTGATCTCTGTGTGTATCTAAGCTCCTGGCAGTGCAGTGTGTATCTAAGCTCCTGGAAGTGCAGTGTGTGGAGGGAAGAGACTCTGGGCTCTGTGTGTATCTAACCTCCTGGCAGTGCAGTGTGTGGAGGCAGGAGACGCTCTGTGTGTATCTAAGCTCCTGGCAGTGCAGTGTGTGGAGGCAGTAGACTCTGAGCTCTGTGTGTATCTAAGTTCCTGGCAGTGCAGTGTGTGGAGGTAGGAGAGTCTGTGCTCTGTGTGTATCTAAGCTCCTGGCAGTGCAGTGTGTATCTAAGCTCCTGGCAGTGCAGTGTGTGGAGGCAGGAGACTCTGAGCTCTGTGTGTATCTAAGTTCCTGGCAGTGCAGTGTGTGGAGGTAGGAGAGTCTGTGCTCTGTGTGTATCTAAGCTCCTGGCAGTGCAGTGTGTGGAGGCAGTAGACTCTGAGCTCTGTGTGTATCTAAGTTCCTGGCAGTGCAGTGTGTGGAGGAAGAAGACTTTGAGCTCCGGGTGTATCTAAGCTCCTGGCAGTGCAGTTTGTGGAGGCAGGAGGCTCTGAGCTCTGTGTGTATCTAAGCTCCTGGTAGTGCAGTTTGTGGAGGCAGGAGGCTCTGAGCTCTGTGTGTATCTAAGCTCCTGGCAGTGCAGTGTGTATCTAAGCTCCTGGCAGTGAAGTGTGTGGAGGGAAGAGACTCTGAACTCCATGTGTATCTAACCTCCTGGCAGTGCAGTGTGTGGAGGCAGGAGACTCTGAACTCCATGTGTATCTAACCTCCTGGCAGTGCAGTGTGTGGAGGCAGGAGATGCTCTGTGTGTATCTAAGCTCCTGGCAGTGCAGTGTGTGGAGGCAGTAGACTCTGAGCTCTGTGTGTATCTAAGCTCCTGGCAGTGCAGTGTGTGGAGGTAGGAGAGTCTGAGCTCTGTGTGTATCTAAGCTCCTGGCAGTGCAGTGTGTGGAGGTAGGAGAGTCTGAGCTCTGTGTGTATCTAAGCTCCTGGCAGTGCAGTGTGTGGAGGTAGGAGAGTCTGAGCTCTGTGTGTATCTAACTTCCTGGCAGTGCAGTGTGTATCTAACCTTCTGGCAGTGCAGTGTGTGAAGGAAGAAGACTCTGAGCTCCATGTGTATCTAAGCTCCTGACAGTGCAGTGTGTGGAGGGAGAAGAATGTAGCAATAACAAATGACAGGACAGGTGCACACTGCGGTCTTACTAAGCCCTCAAACTGATGTTAAAATTGAGAGATTAGTCATCATGTCCTGCTGTGGAGGACATGTCTAAGCCCGAGCACCACGCCAAGGTCTTTCAAGTAGCTCGGGACCTGACACTCACCTACCTGTGCCGTATGGGCAATACCAGGAGCCAGTGGGTGAAATTACAGGAATGTATAGGCCGACTCACAGCAAACTCCTCAGTTACCTCCAGCATGTAGCCATGCCTGCAATGGGAGGGGGGAGAGGACTGTGAGCCCCACCCAAGACTGGCTGATATGGCCCAGGCCTCACAGGTGCACCTAAATGTAGCCTGTGGATGGAAAACAGGCTACATTTACATGGGAGTTTATACTCCTCCAAACAATTATCTATACACGAACAAACTGAAAGGTGGCATGAAGCAGGATGTGCTCAACCCAAAAATGCAGTTGTGCATATATATACAGGGGAGCAGAGTGCACCTGTTTTGTTATTGCTATATTGTTATATTATTTATCACATCCACACAATTGCCATCTTGTGTGGGGTGTCTATTGTGGTACTTCTGGTCCGCTGCGGGCATCCTCCACCATATGCATTTTTGCTGGGGATCGCCATTAGCAACGGGCCACAAGTGCAGGATCTGCTTCCCTGTTTATATATGCACAACTGCATTTTTGGGTTGAGCACATCCTGCTTCATGCCACCTTTCAGTTGTTTTGTGAAGGGAGAAGACTCTGAGCTCTGTGTGTATCTAAGCTACCTGTAGGCTAGAGAAATGGCTGATACCAGAGAGAACAAGAGCCCTGACTACCAACCAGGACCTGCCCAGTATCTGCTGCACTGCCAGAGCTGAAGGACCTGGGGTGATGTCACCGTCATGTGATCAGTGTAGGGGGCGGGGCTGAGCAGTGGAGAGAAGTTGTGAGGGACCTGGGGTGACATCACCGTCATGTGATTACAGCAGGGGAGGGTCAGAAACTGATCACATGACAGTGACATCACCCCAGGTCCTTCAGCTCTGGCAGTGCACAACACTCGCTCACACCCCTGACAGGCTGAGAGCCCTTTCCCTTACGTCCCAACCAGCAGCACAGATGGGGTATTCCACCCTCCGTGAACTGGTAGGACCGATGGAATTTTATTGAATAATAAATTAAATTAGCATGAAACCACACCCACATAAACCCTTTAAAGGAGGGGATCACCCTCAGCCCCTTGTGTTTTGTTCTGTCCTCCCGGACAGTAGGACTGATGGCGATTCTCTTCTGAGAATCCCTGCAGTTCTTCTTTGTTTTTCTGACTGCAGATTTTCATTTATTGAGGAGATTATTCTCCCTTTTTCTCCTATCATTTAGTGTCGAGGCGCGGGTCTCTGCTATCCGGAGTTCAGCGTCTCTCACCTCTATTGTTTGCGACGCTGGTCTTGATGGCGGATGTTGCGTCGCCAGTGTGACGTCATGCCTGCCTGTGTCCTCCGGTCTATCTCGGCAGAATTTTGTCAGTGAGCTGCCGGGGCCGAGAGGGAGACTAGTTAGGTCTCTTAACTCTGCTTGTAATGGGAATTTTTCTTATGACATAAGAACATCTTGCATGGCTGTTTGGCTCCTCCCCTTTGGGGGTGGAGCTTATTTCTATTTGGCGCCAATGCAGCCTATTTTAACCCTACCTTGGTGGTCTCTCGGCCTCGATTGGAGCGGTTAGATTGTTCCCTTGCTGTTTCTTGAGATTCTAGCTTTCTGGGCTACATTATTTGGCTATAGCAGTTTTCCGTTAGGGTGTACTTTCTTTCACCTCGGGTAATATTGGATCAGGATTAATCTCAATTTGTTTAATAGAAATATTTCTTTTTTTCTAATACATTTTTTCTCGTCCTAGTATGTCTACTAGCAACGGGTCTGCTGAACGTGAGGTGGCCTCTAGAAAGACCTCGACCAAAAGAAAGCACTTGGTGTGCTATGATTGTGGCGCTCCCATGGAAGATTCGTATGAGTTTTCAAGATCTCTGAGCTGTAGGGCCAAGCTACAGCCTCCAACCCAGGAGCCTACTGTACAGGATATGTACATTTGGGTGAGGGATTATGTAGCCTCAAGTATCTCAGCTATGAATGCTACCGTGGAGGATCTCAAGCCGTCCCTTACCCATAAGAGAGCTAGACCCGCATCCCCTCCAAGAGCCATGGACACGTCAGGGGATCCTGACACCATCAGAGAGGAGTCCATATCCTCTTCATCAGAAGAAGAGAATGCGTTTTCTTTCTTTTTTCCGCTGGAAAAAAATCAGCGTTTGCTGAAGTTCATCCGGTCGAGGGACCAGGACCAGGATCAGGACGAGGGGGGGGGGGGAGCCTCAACTTCTGCCTCTAGGAGGCCTAGGGACTTCAAAGCAGATGATACCCTTCTCTCCATGATGAAATCGGAATGGAAGAAGCCTGAGAAAGGTCCGATCTTAACCAAAAGGTTCAAGACAATGTTTCCTATCCGTGAGGACCAGCTATCCTCCTGGGGCCCTGTCCCCAAGGTCGAGATGGCGATAGCTAAACTGTAGTAACTCAGTAGTGATAGCAAATATTAAAACGTAACTTTTAATCGTCACTACAATAAAATATATGCCCAGTGTTCAAGATACTGATACTGCAAATGAACCTTCAAACAAACAAACAAGTGAAGAGGATTCATCATCCTGTTTCCAAAGCAGAGGTGGACGCTGTATGGAAAAAGTGCATAGATAACTAGAGGTCCCTGATATACCCTACTAAGGCCCTGTGGACTGCCAAGTATTCTGTCCCTGTTAACTAGATAGAAGTAGCAGCCTAACCACAGGGCACTCGTCCTTAGAAGTGAGAATAATGAGTGAGAATAATGAGTGAGAATAATAACTGGCCCTACAATCTGCCCCTATCCCAGTCCCTACATGCACGTTTCATCTCCGAATGGAGACTCATCAGGGGATTATACAGAGGATGAGGAGGCTACAACATAAAGTGTCAGACCACAGTGGGGAGATAAAATCCCATTAAATATGTGGTAGATTAAGCGGTAGGGTCATAGATCCATTGGGGTAGAGATCTGTTCCCAGTAGGATCATCGATGGGTATGTGGGGATGAAGATAGTCCCTAATACCAGTTAGTGATGGCTATGATGGCCAGGGGGTCTCTACGTCTGATATATTGGCGTCTTTTAAGACAGCCAATTTGGCTATGGATTTTTTGTGTGACGCTGCCCCCCAGCAGCTCAGACTGGCCTCCAAATCCATGGCCTTAGCCTCTGCTGGCCGCCGACCTCTATGGTTAAAACCATGGAAGGTGGATACATCATCTAAACACAGCTTGTGCGCCCTCCCATTTAAACCTGGCAAAATTTGTGGCACAGAGCTAGATCGTATTATGGAGGGACTGTCGGACAAGAAGGGTAAGTCCCTTCCCCAGCAGTCGTTTCGTGGTCGGGGCAGGCGCTTCGGGAGCAGATCCGCTCCACAGTCAATACCTCAAAGAGAGTGGGATAATCAGCGCCGGGGCACAAAACGCTCCAGAGGCTCCAAGAATAAAATATCGCTCTGATTTTGGGCCTCTATGAGGCTCTGCGATTCCAGCCGGTGTGACCCTGCCCTTTTCTCATCCTGCCCCCCTTTGCCCGTAGGCGGCCTCCTTCACCACTTTTAGACGCCTGGTCTCAACATATCCTGGATCCCTGGGTTTTGAGAATAGTTTTGGATGGTTATTCGATCGATCTAGAATCCATTCCTCTGGACAAATTTAAGAAGAAAAAAGTACTTCCTCCTATCAAGCAAAGGGCGCTAGAATCTTACATCCTAGAGTATATCCAGAAATGGGTCTTAGAGGAAGTTCCTCTGCCAGAACAGGGGGCAGGGATCTACTCCCCAGTATACCAAAGGTGACAGGAGACTGGAGGATGATTATAGATCTGAGATTTTTCAATCAGTATGTAAAGCGCAAACGCTTTTGCATGGAAACCATTCAATCTGTTGTTAACATCTTAGCACAAGGGGATTACCTGGCTATCCTGGATATAAAGGATGCTTATCTCCATATTCCCATCCACCCTGCTTCCAGGAAATATTTAAGGATCGCGGTACAAGTAGAAGGGATTTTAAAACATCTTTAGTTTGTAGCCCTCCCGTTTGGTATTTCTTTGCCCCCACACACATTTACCAAGGTGGTGGTGGCAGTAGTTGCCGCTCTAAGGCTTCAGGGGCTAAGCATTGTACCGTATCTGGATGACTGGCTCCTCAGAGCCCCGTCTCAAGCAATCCTATCCCAACATCTGCGGCTAGTGGTATCCTTCCCCCATCAGCTGGGATAGATAATCAATTGGAGCAAATCCAATCTTCTCCCAGCAACCTCAGTGAGGTTTCTCGGTTTTCTATTCGATTCAGTCAGGATGACTCTTCACCTCACTCCCGAGATAAAATCTCGGGTCAGAGAATCGTCTCAGTTCCTTTTGGTCTCCCAAAGGGCAACTTTTTGTCGTCTTATGCGCATGTTGGGACTTATGTCCGCTACCGCAGATGCGGTTCCTTGGGCACTTTGGCATCTTTGCCCTCTTCAAGCAGAGGTCCTTGCCAATTGGAATCACCAGCCCAGGAAATTACGCTCAAGTGAGGGGTTCCAGAGATAGATCTCATGGCCATGATGTTTAACACCAAATTGGAGAGATTCTGCTCCCTTTACAGGGAGGACAATCCGGTGGCAATAGATGCTCTGTCAATTCCGTAGGGGTTCAGGCTGGCCTATATCTTCCCTCCAATTTCCTTGTTTCTGAGAGTATTGATGAAAATAAGGCATGACCAAGCATCTGTCATAGCCATAATCCCGTTTTGGCCCAAAAGAGCTTGGTTCACCCAACTCGTTCAGATGAGTCGGGGACAATTCTGGAGGCTTCCCCCAGAGCATGCACTAGTGTCGAGGGACACTCACAGCTGCTCAAACATTTAAATGTTTAACCTGACAGCCTGGAGGTTGACCAGTCCCTTTCTCAGTTAGAAGGGCTCTCTAGTGCGGTCTTGAGAACTATGTCCTACTCCAGGGCAGACTCTACTAACCAAGCTTACGTGAGAATCTGGAGAATTTTCCAAAGCTGGTGTACCAGGAAGCAAGTGTCCAGTATGGAGCCGTCGGTTTCAACTGTTTTAAACTTCCTAAAAGATGGGCTGGATAAGAAGCTATCCCCTTCCACCCTAAGAGTACAGACGTCTGCTATTTCGGCCTATCTCAATAGGTCCCTATCATAAGACCCACTTATCAAAAGATACCTTGAGAGGAGCCTCAAGATTCAGACCTACAATTATCCAACCAGTTCCCACTGGGGAACTCTCGGTTGTGCTCAATAGGCTATCATCTCCCTCCTTTGAGCCTATGGAGGACATGGACATGAAGTATGTTACAACCAAAGTAACTTTCCTTCAGGCAATTACATCACTGAAAAGTATTGGGGAGCTACGAACTTTGTCAGCTTACGAGCCATATACCAAATTTCTACCGGACTGAGACCTCTTAAGATTCTTACCTTCCTTTATCCAACATTCCACAACATTAATCAACTTATTTCTCTACTGGTTTTACTTCCACATGCGTCCTCCAAGGAAAATAGAGGCCTGCACTGCCTCAATATTTCGAGATGTCTCCGGATCTACCCAGATAGATCTAAGGAATTCAGGAAGGACGAAAATCTTCTTATTCTCTTTGCAGGAGCCCAGAAGGGTCACAAAACCTCTAAGCCTTCCATCAGTCGATGGGTAAAGAAAGCCATTCGAGAATCTATGGTTTCTCAGAATCTAGAGCCTCCTGAGTTCGTGAGAGCTCATTCGACCAGGTCTGTATCTACGTCCTTTGCGGAAAGGAATTTAATTCCTCTGGAACATATTTGCGAAGCTGCTTCGTGGAGTTCCCACTCCACTTTCGTAACCCACTACAGACTTGACTCAAGAGTGACCGATTACTCTTCCTTTGGGCGTTCAGTGTTATCTGCTGCCAGGCATGAGGGCCCTCCCTTATAGGGTTTCTACTTACCAAATCCCCATCTGTCCTGCTGGTTAGGACGTAATGGAATTGTTAATTTCTAACGATAATTTGTTTTCCATTAGTCCTAACAGCAGCACACAAATATCCCTCCCTAAAGTTATAGTTTGAATAATTATTGTTACTTTCTGCTTGTACATTACACAAGCGGCTGAGGATGATCTCCTCCTTTGTAGGGGTTATGTGGGTGTGGTTTCACGCTTATTTATTATATTAATTTATTATTCAATAAAATTCCATCGGTCCTACCAGTTCACAGGGGGTAAAATACCCCATCTGTGCTGCAGTTAGGACTAAGGGAAAACAAATTATCGTTAGAAAATAACGATTCACTGCCCCATTGACACAGAGCCCTGCCCGCCCAGTAAACTGCCACCAGTTCCTCGTTAGATATAAGTCCGGTCCGTTAATGGGATTATATCGGGCCAGAAACCAGCCCACGTAGCATGTAACGTCATACCAAGACACAGATACATGTGATTCATGGATCGAGACGAAAAACAGCGCAAGATTAAAGTATATTTATTTTTAAAAGTTTTTATTTTCATTTTTCAGAGACATAACAGACTTACAGTACAAGTCTCAAAAACTGCTCCTTCTCACTGATAACACACAGTCATGGCAATTTTGTACAGCAATACAAAAATATTGAGTTCTTCCCTCTTCTTCCATTTTTTTTTTCAGTCGGCAAAAGGGGAATGGCCACCCTACTCACAGTACATGTCAGTAATATGGACGTGGAGCCACGACCCAGCTGTATTCCATCACCACTTCTTCAGAGATTTGACAGAGCAAAAACACCCTCATACACACATCCAATCACAGCGCCGCGGGCTCACACCATGTCTAGGAGATTCATTTTCCCGCCGCCAACCAAGGTCCCCAGGTTTTCTCAAATTTCTCTGGCTTGCCCATCGCTAAGAAGGTTAATCTGCACATCGGTAGATGCATCAATGACCTGCATCCAGTGCTGGACAGAAGGGATTTTAGGGGGTTTCCAGTGTAATAGGACGGTTTTCTTGTCATAGAACATTAGGAGCCGGTACAACATCCTAAAATGTTTGGTCTGGACCAGATCACTGATTAGCCCCAGAAGACTTTCCTCCAGAGAACAGACTGCTGCTAGACCCAGTTTCTTATTTACAAACTCCAGCACCTCCAACCAGTAGGCAGCAATAACTGGACAGCTCCAGACAATGTGGATCAGAGTCCCTCTGTCTCCATCACATCTAGTGCACTGGGCACTATCCAGGTCCTGCATATGCTCCAGTTAAATAGGTACGATGTAACCATTAGTGTTGGGCGCAATTATTCGAGAATTCGCGAATATTTAGATTATAGTGCTATATATTCGTATTTTCGAATATTCTAGATTTTTTTTCATCTGAACCCAGGATCCCTCCCTGCTTCTTGCTCGTGGGCCAATGAGAAGGCTGCACTGTATTTTTCTGAGCTTAGCAACATCCCTAGCAACCAATAGGAAAGTTGCCTACCCCTTACTATATAAGAACCTCCCCGGCAGCCATTTTCTGCAGTTTATTACAGTTCTGAGAGAGACAGCAGTGTCACGTTGGGTGTTAGGCCAGAGAAATGGGGTAAGTAGTCTATCAATAGCCACAAAGTGGGATTTCTGAAGTATCACGGGGGCTGCCCTATAGGAATAGAAAAGCTTAGGTAATATTATCATCCTATCAACGAGAGTGGAAGTGTCCCCCCTGCCTTCAGCTTCTGAGTTATATACTCCATACTAGAGGAGTAAATTAATGCATATAGGTGTAAACCACATTGCCATCATGCCAAATATATTATTGAGTTGCACCATTTCAGGAATTTGGCCCAGACACAAAAACCAAAGACAGATTTAAAAATGGCACAAAAGGCACCGCAAAGATAAGTGTCCCCCTATAAATCCTCCTAGGATTTTTCAGATGTTTCCTAGAAGTCGTCATGTGGCATCAATGGAGCTTCTATATCCAAATATACAACCGGAAATAAACCTGTGAATCTCCCAGAGATACAGTTGTGTTCAAAATAATAGCAGTGTGTTTAAAAAAGCGAATAAAGCTCAAAATCCTTCTAATAGCTTTTATTTCCATACACACACATGCATTGGGAACACTACACATTCTATTCCAAATCAAAACATGAAGAAAAATATATCAAATTTGTGTTGTTCCTCTAAAAAAAATTGAAGAAAGTGAATATTAGAGTGTTCAAAAAATAGCAGTGTTTGTATTCTTCTTTACAAACTCATTCACTATATAAACTGAAAAATGTTTGAAGATTTTGCTTTCCTTTGAATCACGTAACTGATATTTAGTTGTATAACCGCTGTTTCTGAGAACTGCTGGACATCTGTATTGCATGGAGTCAACCAACTTCTGGCCCCTGTGAAAGGGTCCTCCAGCCCAGGATGATTGGACTACATTCCACAGTTCTTCTCCATTTCTTGGCTTTTGCCTCAGAAATTTCATTTTTGATGTAATCTCACAAGTTTTCCATTGGATTAAGATCCGGGGATTGGGCTGGCCACTCCATAACGTCAATCTTGTTGGTCTGGAACCAAGATTTACTGGTGTGTTTGAGGTCGTTGTCTTGTTGGAACACCCATTTCAAGGGCATTTCCTCTTCAGCATAAGGCAGCATGACCTCTAAGTATTCTGATGTATTCAAACTGATCCGAGCGTTACAAATGAAATAATGCAGGAAGAGTATTCATTATTTGACAAGCAGAGCCCTAATGTGCTCCAGTATCTAGATAGGTTTACCATTAAACCGCAGGAATGTACATATGAGGTTAATTATCACAGATCACCTGGTCAGATAAATCAGTGATATAGTCATCATGCCACCAATATCACTGTCTCCGCACAGGAGGGTTAGTCTGTAGGAGCAATGAAGCTCACAGCGTGAGGAGAAAGTATAATATGAGCCAAGAAGAGAGCCAAGAGCCGCCATCTGAGCCAAGAAGAGAGCCAAGAGCCGCCATCTGTACTGCACTGTTGCTGAAGCATCGGGGGTTCAAGGGATGGTAGGCACTATGTAAAACAGCTGCCCCTCTCAGATTAGCACTCATTTTGCCATATAACCTTAACTTTGTAAGGCTACTTAAACATTAGTGTTAGGTTTGACCGACAGAACAGCCTGCCGGATCCGTACTAATGCTTACACACGTGTGCTGCCGGATAGCAATTCAGCATTAGAGGTTCTCTCTCTTGTGTGAATTCTCTGATGTGTAACAACATTTGATTTCTGTGCAAAACCTTTCCCACATTCTGAACATGAATACGGTTTATCTCCTGTGTGAATTTTCTTATGTCTAACAAGACTTGATTTATCTGTAAAGCATTTCCCACATTCTGAACACGGATATGGTTTCTCTCCTGTGTGATGTCTGTCATGTTTAACAAGATGTGATTTATATATGAAACACTTTCCACATTTTGAACATGAATATGGCTTCTCTCCTTTGTGACTTCTCTCGTGGGTAACAAGATATGATTTTGTTGTAAAACATTTTCCACATTGTGAACATGAATATGGTTTCTCTCCTTTGTGAATTCTCTCGTGTAAAACAAGATGTGATTTTGTTGTAAAACATTTTCCACATTCTGAACATGAATATGGCTTCTGTCCTGTGTGAATTCTCTCATGTGTAACAAGATGTGATTTAACTGCAAAACATTTCCCACATTCTGAACATGAATATGGTTTCTCCCCTGTGTGACTTCTCTCATGTATAACTAAAGTTGATTTCTGGGTAAAACATTTCCTACATTCTGAACATGAATACGGTTTCACTCCTGTGTGAAATCTCTGATGTGTAACAAGATATGATTTCTGGGTAAAACATTTCCCACATTCTGAACATGAATATGGCTTCTCTCCTTTGTGAATCTTTTCATGTCTAACAAGACTTGATTTATCTGTAAAACATTTCCCACATTCTGGACATGAATATGGTTTCTCCCCTGTGTGACTTTTCTCATGTGCAGCAAGATGGGATTTATCTGTAAAGCACCTACCACATTCTGAACACGAGTATGGCTTCCTCCCTGTGCGAGTCCTTCTGTGTGTAGAAAGACCTGAGCTTTTTGTGAACTCTTTACCACGCTGAAAACATTTACCCCCTTTCTGGCCTGCACTTCTGATAATTTTTGATTGTTCAGGAGAAGGTTCCTCATTATTAGAGGGATTACATGACAGATCTGTGCTGTGAAGTCCTGGATATAAATTAGGAGTAATGAGGTTTCCTCCTGAAGAGCGTGGCGTGATGTCTTTATCTTCTATATTATAATTTACTGATAACATGACATCCTCAGAATTCTTATTGGGATTCTCTGTGAAGATAAAAATTTGAATCTGTGATTTTTTTCGACTATCAACACATTTGACCTTCAACGCCAAGTAAGCATCATATTAATACAACAAATCTACTGAGGATCTGTCCCCACATTCCTCAACACAAACTGCATTTATTATCAAATAGATCTTTTAAATCTGATGAAGATGGTGGTTTCATTAGAAAAATCCATGCCATAATGCCCACCTAGAGCTTAATTGTCAAGCTGATCCTCTGCTGCTGCTGAAATCTCACACACTCTCAGTACAAGCTGTAGTCACTCTGCAGTGAGAGATCCTCCATCTTCCAGCAGAAGTTTCAGTGTGTAATTACAGATCCTAATTCCATCTTCAGCTTTATTTTACTGCTGCCTGTACTGAGCATGTGCGAGACAGCAGCAGAGGAGGAGGTGCAATGAAAGGAGCTTGTCAACTGAGCTATAGGTGGATGGAGACTGACTTTAGCTAGTAAACACAGGTGTCATGAAAGGGTCGGGAAAAGTGCAGCCCTGTACTCCACCCGCACCACTGTCCCTACCTACTTCCACGGTCCACCCTAAATAGTAGGCCACAACTTGATGGCAGTTCCTGACTTGACTAAGTGCAGAGGCTGAAAACAAAATGGGTAAAGAGTAGTCAGACAGGAAGAGGAGAAAACCAGACAGGCAAAGCCAAGACTGGATAACGTCAGCAGGCAAAGGCGAGGTCACAACTAGCCAAATACCAGACGATGTCCAATATCAAGCAAGGTCAAATAACAGACAGAGTCAAAGTCCAGTAGGTCATGTCAGAGGCAAAAATCAGTATACAGAGGCAAAGTCAAAGAAACAGACAAAAGGTCAGTGATCAAGAGAAAAACGCACAACTAGCTAGTGAGGAAGGAATACTAATCACAGGCAACTATGGCCAGCAGCTGTCGGTTTTAATAGCCTGCCCTCAGGAAGTATGGGACGCAGGAACTGAGCCTGATTGGTCCAGCATCCCTGCTCCCTGATGGAAGATTGGAAAATGTTCAAAAAATAACAGCTATTCTGACACAGAGTTTCCCAATAAGCACACCAGCCTCATCAGGTCTAAGAGATCTATTTAATACTACAAGCATCGTCTATTGTGAAATCTAGTGATCGACCCTCTATAAACCCCTTGACAGCAATAGTATCGGCGTTTTTGTACGTTATTCAAATATAATAATATTTATCCCATATTGTGAATGGCATAAGGGGAACAAGTCATGATGTGATGGGGACATCTCCAATCAAAGAGCAGCAGCCGGAGATCAGATTCTCCTCCTGCCCTGAAGGCACCAAGGACAGAATCTGGGGTCACTTTCTCCATCCATCATCCCATACCTGTGGTGACATCTCCTGGAAGGTCCTCCTCCACCTCACTCTTACACGGGGGATCGCCCATCATCCGCTCTTCTTCATCCTCCACTTTAATATCAGTCAGATCTTCCCCCTGATTTGTCATCTGTAACAATTCAGTACAATACAGCAGACAGGTGGGAAATCTAACAGATCCACAGAAGAGACCCCACAATCTATGACCCCTCTATGACTGCAGGACCCCCTATATAGATGTGTATAGGGCTCATCTCCATCTACCTGAGGGTTCTCTGGGAGCTTCTCCTCTGGACAGTCCTGGGAATACAGAGGACGGGGACATCTCTCTGGGGGATTTCTACTCCTGAATCCATCTGTGAAGATACAAGCAGTGACTGAATACATGGCCTCCATTACATGTCACTGCACATACGTGTATACACTGCACATGACGGCTCTTACCTTGTGATATAAGAGGCTGGTGCTCCTCCATTACATGTCACTGCACACATGTGTATACACTGCACATGACGGCTCTTACCTTGTGATATAGGAGGCTGGTGCTCCTCCATTACATGTCACTGCACACACGTGTATACACTGCACATGACGGCTCTTACCCTGTGATATAAGAGGCTGGTGCTCCTCGATTACATGTCACTGCACACACGTGTATACACTGCACATGACGGCTCTTACCATGTGATATAAGAGGCTGGTGCTCCTCCATTACATGCCACTGCACACACGTGTATACACTGCACATGGCGGCTCTTACCCTGTGATATAAGAGGCTGGTGCTCCTCCATTACATATCACTGCACACACGTGTATACACTGCACATGACGGCTCTTACCTTGTGATATAAGAGGCTGGTGCTCCTCCATTACATGTCACTGCACACACGTGTATACACTGCACATGACGGCTCTTACCCTGTGATATAAGAGGCTGGTGCTCCTCCATTACATGTCACTGCACACACGTGTATACACTGCACATGACGGCTCTTACCCTGTGATATAAGAGGCTGGTGCTCCTCCATTACATGTCACTGCACACACGTGTATACACTGCACATGACGGCTCTTACCTCTGTGATATAAGAGGCTGGTGCTCCTCCATTACATGTCACTGCACACACGTGTATACACTGCACATGACGGCTCTTACCTTGTGATATAAGAGGCTGGTGCTCCTCCATTACATGTCACTGCACACACGTGTATACACTGCACATGACGGCTCTTACCTCTGTGATATAAGAGGCTGGTGCTCCTCCATTACATGTCACTGCACACACGTGTATACACTGCACATGACGGCTCTTACCCTGTGATATAAGAGGCTGGTGCTCCTCCATTACATGTCACTGCACACACGTGTATACACTGCACATGACGGCTCTTACCTTGTGATATAAGAGGCTGGTGCTCCTCCATTACATGTCACTGCACACACGTGTATACACTGCACATGACGGCTCTTACCTTGTGATATAAGAGGCTGGTGCTCCTCCATTACATGTCACTGCACACACGTGTATACACTGCACATGACGGGTCTTACCCTGTGATATAAGAGGCTGGTGCTCCTCCATTACATGTCACTGCACACACGTGTATACACTGCACATGACGGCTCTTACCCTGTGATATAAGAGGCTGGTGCTCCTCCATTACATGTCACTGCACACACGTGTATACACTGCACATGACGGCTCTTACCTTGTGATATAAGAGGCTGGTGCTCCTCCATTACATGTCACTGCACACACGTGTATACACTGCACATGACGGCTCTTACCTTGTGATATAAGAGGCTGGTGCTCCTCCATTACATGTCACTGCACACACGTGTATACACTGCACATGACGGCTCTTACCCTGTGATATAAGAGGCTGGTGCTCCTCCATTACATGTCACTGCACACACGTGTATACACTGCACATGACGGCTCTTACCTTGTGATATAAGAGGCTGGTGCTCCTCCATTACATGTCACTGCACACACGTGTATACACTGCACATGACGGGTCTTACCTTGTGATATAAGAGGCTGGTGCTCCTCCATTACATGTCACTGCACACACGTGTATACACTGCACATGACGGCTCTTACCCTGTGATATAAGAGGCTGGTGCTCCTCCATTACATGTCACTGCACACACGTGTATACACTGCACATGACGGCTCTTACCTTGTGATATAAGAGGCTGGTGCTCCTCCATTACATGTCACTGCACACACGTGTATACACTGCACATGACGGCTCTTACCTTGTGATATAAGAGGCTGGTGCTCCTCCATTACATGTCACTGCACACACGTGTATACACTGCACATGACGGCTCTTACCCTGTGATATAAGAGGCTGGTGCTCCTCCATTACATGTCACTGCACACACGTGTATACACTGCACATGACGGCTCTTACCCTGTGATATAAGAGGCTGGTGCTCCTCCATTACATGTCACTGCACACACGTGTATACACTGCACATGACGGGTCTTACCTTGTGATATAAGAGGCTGGTGCTCCTCCATTACATGTCACTGCACACACGTGTACACACTGCACATGACGGCTCTTACCTTGTGATATAAGAGGCTGGTGCTCCTCCATTACATGTCACTGCACACACGTGTATACACTGCACATGACGGCTCTTACCCTGTGATATAAGAGGCTGGTGCTCCTCCATTACATGTCACTGCACACACGTGTATACACTGCACATGACGACTCTTACCCTGTGATATAAGAGGCTGGTGCTCCTCCATTACATATCACTGCACACACGTGTATACACTGTACATGACGGGTCTTACCCTGTGATATAAGAGGCTGGTGCTCCTCCATTACATGTTACTGCACACACGTGTATACACTGCACATGACGGGTCTTACCCTGTGATATAAGAGGCTGGTGCTCCTCCATTACATGTCACTGCACACACGTGTACACACTGCACATGACGGCTCTTACCCTGTGATATAAGAGGCTGGTGCTCCTCCATTACATGTCACTGCACACACGTGTATACACTGCACATGACGGCTCTTACCCTGTGATATAAGAGGCTGGTGCTCCTCCATTACATGTCACTGCACACACGTGTATACACTGCACATGACGGGTCTTACCCTGTGATATAAGAGGCTGGTGCTCCTCCATTACATGTCACTGCACACACGTGTATACACTGCACATGACGGCTCTTACCTTGTGATATAAGAGGCTGGTGCTCCTCCATTACATGTCACTGCACACACGTGTATACACTGCACATGACGGCTCTTACCCTGTGATATAAGAGGCTGGTGCTCCTCCATCATGGCCTCCTTGTACAGATCCTTGTGTCCTTCTATATACTCCCACTCCTCCATGGAGAAATAGACAGTGACGTCCTGACACCTTACAGGAACCTGACAACACAATGACACCGTCATCACCCAGACCCTCCAGTGCTGTTACTGGAGAATTTCCCAGCATTCCCAGCAGTGTCACCTCTCCAGTCAGCAGCTCCATCATCTTGTGGGTGAGCTCTAGGATCTTCTGCTCATGTATCAGGGGGTGAGGGGAGGCTCTGTGATGGGGAGGGGTCCTGCTCCGCCCTCCTGACTCCTGGAGATGGATGATGGGAGTCACACAGTCCCCCGATGTCTTCTTCACTATTGTGTACTCCTGTGGATGGAGAGAGACACTTAGGGAATAAACCCTTCAGGGGCCATGTGCCCTCCTCCGGCCTCTCCTCCTGGTACAACGTGCCTACTTACCTCCTCATGGCTCCTACAACATGACTATTGGTCACTGGTCACATGACACATCACTCACCATACTGGGGGCTGATCTTCAGGTTCTCCGTCACTTGGAAGGTCTGGAGGCCGTTCTCCAGGACCCTGGACTCTTCCTATCACTTCCTATGATGGATTCTCCTTCCCGATGTCTGACTTGTTACAGAATACAATACAGAGGAGAGAAATCTAGAGAAGTTTACCTCTCCGCTCAGCAGGGAGATGATCTCCAAGGTGAGGTCTAATATTCTTCTGCTGATCTCCTTCCTGTCCATCCTCGGGGTCATTCAGGAGAAGAGGAGAGAACTGGAGGAGCTGGAGGCTTCTAGTACTGCAGGCGCCTTTATGAGAAGAGGAGAGGAAATCATCCAGGGGCCAAGACCAGATGTCACCTCCAGAACCGCACTTCCTGAGCCTGGAGGGGCTCCGCACCACATGGATCCCAGGGGCCCCAACATGGAGATCTCTGGTGGCTCCACAGGAGATAAGTGTCTGATAGATGCAGGTCCCACCTCTGGGCTGTGCTCAGCTGTGTCCAGAACTCCTAGAGAAGAGACTGGAGAGAGCTGAGCTCAGGCCGGCCCCGCTCCATTCATTCTCCTCCTGGAGGTAGGGGCCCCTCACCAGGACAGTCAGGGGCCAGCCAAGGATGACAACCCCCACTATCCCCACTACTCCCCCCCATCATACTAAGCTGAGGAGCGGAGAAGGATTCCTTGTGTGTAATGGAGGAGAATCTCCAGAGGTGACATGTCTGAGCTCTCCACCACACTGTCTCCTCACAGCTCATCTTACCTGCAGGCTGGAGGAATGGCTGATACCAGAGAGAACAAGAGCCCTGACTACCGACCAGGACCTGCCCAGTATCTGCTGCACTGCCAGAGCTGAAGGACCTGGGGTGACGTCACTGTCATGTGATCATTGCCTGGGGCGGGGCTGAGCAGTGGAAAGTATAAGAGGTGGTGAAGGACCTGGGGTGATGTCACGGACATGTGATTACAGTCAGGCAGGAAAAAATTGATCACATGACAGTGACCTGATCCCATATCCTTCACAACTTCCCTCCACTGCTCAGCCCCGCCCCTGCACTGATCACATGATGGTGACATCACCCAGGTCCTTCAGCTCTGGCAGTGCACAACACTCGCTCTCACTCCTGACAGGCTGAGAGAGCCCTTTCACTGCCCCAGTGACACAGAGCCCTGCCCGCCCAGTAGACTGCCACCAGTTATAAATCCGGTCCGTTAACGGGATTATATCGGGCCAGAAACCAGCCCACGTAGCATGTAACGTTATACCGAGACACAGAAGCATGGGATTCATGGATCGAGACCAAAAAACTGCGCAGGATCAAATTATATATTTTTTTTACAGTTTTTTTTTTCATTTTTCAGAGATATAACAGACTTACAGTACTCTCTCAAAAGCGGCTTCTCACTGATAACACACAGTCATGGTAATTTTGTACAGCAATACAAAAATGTCTCTCACAGGTAGGGAGGCCAGACGTCCGGTTTTAGGATGGACAGTCTAGTTTTTTCGGGCATTCCATTGGGGGACACAGACCATGGGTATAGCTTAGAGGTATTACCAGGAGGGACACTATGCAAATAGAAGAAGCTCCTCCTCCTCGGGCTATACCCCCAGGCTCCAGCAGGAGAACTTCAGTCTTTGCTTAGTGTCTGTAGGAGGATGCAATCCATATATCAAGCAGCACTCCGGATCACTCGGTCACACCTGATGCATCAGCCCGCCTCTGTCCTAGACTCATTCGGACTTAGATCAAGTAACAAATTCAAATTGCAGGCAGCATCCACGGTGAATTTCCTTTATTCAGGATCGCAATCCCAATCGTTAGTGCAAGTACAAAAGCAGCTACGTTTCGGCTATCTGCTAGCCTTTATCAAGCTCAATGTGACTATGAAATAGTGGCTATAAATATCAAAGTCCCCACCCCTTAACACAAAACATGACCAATGCTGTTAAGTCCCACATCAGCCCCACTTTTCATAATCTATTCAAACATATGTGCAAACTACCATGTCACATACCGCTCTGCTCAGGTGGTATCCATGCACGGTTACACTCGGCATCCAGCGCGTCTGTCAATATCCACTGCGCATGTCCGCTCGAGTTCAGAGGTTGTTGCCCCGCTCACGTGATCGCTGACTCACTCGTCATTGCGATCACGTGATAGCCGGCACTTCCGCTCTCAACACTGCTGCGCTACTCCCGTCGGAACTAATGCCATGGAAACCATCACCACAACAAGCGGCCGTTACCACTCATGCGATCACAGACACATTTGTCAATCTGATCCCATGATAGCCCGCTCTTATGGCCCCAGTGTGACTGCGCCCTGGATGTCGAGTCCATTACACTGGAACCTACCACAGCAGCATAGAACTCTGAAATAGATATATATTATGGGTTCTAGTGAGATAAATAATGGGACCATTAAAGGTCCATCCGTGGATGTATCATCAGTGAACATATATAGAAAATTTTTATGTCATGAGTGACAGTGATGTGTCCATTAAAAACCACGTTAAAAACATAATCATGAGGAAACAGACTGTATCGTTCACATATACTTAGACATTGATAACATTGAACTCTATGTTCATCCCATAGGGTTGGAGCGCTCTCAACTCAAAGATCCATCTGAGCTCTTTCTTACGCAATATACGGTTTTTATCACCGCCACGTCTCAATTGTCCCACCGAGTCAATGATGCGGAACCTCAATTGGTTCACTGAATGAGCATAGTCTACAAAGTGCTTAGCTACCGGTTTGTCTACCAGTCCCCTCCTGATGTTACTTTTGTGGGAATTAATCCGTTCACGTGCCTCCATAGTGGTCTCACCTACATAAATGAGGCCACAGGGGCATGTGATCATGTACACAATGTCACGGGACCGACAGGTGAAGAAATCCCTGATTTTATAGCGTTTACCACTATAGGGATGGGCGAAGGTATCACCCTTCACCATGTTTCCACAATTACAGCACCCGAGACATGGGTAACACCCCATTTTTCTCGGGGCCAGATATCTCTGTCCATCATCAATGGGATTCATCACCTCAGTCTTCACCAGTCTGTCACGTAAAATCCTGCCCCTTTTATATGCCATCATGGGCACCTCTTCAAATTCCTTAACCGTCGGTAAGCCCCTCTGTAGAATATGCCATTCTTTACGTATAATTCTTGCTATCACGTCACTGTGGGCACCAAAAGTGGAGACAAACGGGATACGTTGACTGTCATTCTCTCTTGTGTTTTTGCGTAGCGTCTCAGTCCGATTAACCGTCCGTACCTTCTGTGTCAATCGTCCGATTAACTTGCGAGGGTAACCCCTCCTCAGAAATTTGTCACCCATCTCGGCCGTCCGTTGGTCAAACCGTACCTCCTCAGACACCACCCGCCTCACTCTCAGCATCTGACTCCATGGTAGTGATTGTATCATCCGATGCGGATGGCTACTGTCAAACCTTAATAAATTGTTGCGATCAGTCGGCTTATAATACATGTCCGTCGTCACCACCCCATCTTTGAACTGTACCAACACATCTAAAAATTGTAGTTCGCATGTCGACATCGTCATTGTGAATTTCAAACCAGGAACAAAGGTATTAAGTTCTTGTTGGAACAACTCTAATTGATCATGTGTTCCATCCCACACTAAAAAATGTCGTCGATGTAGCGCCACCAGCACCGGGCCCCCAAAATGGACAGATTTATAGATAAACTTGTCCTCCACATATGCCATAAACATATTGGCATACGTCGGGCCACATTCGACCCCATGGCCACGCCACGCTGTTGTTGGTAAAGACATCACCAAAGCGAAAATAATTCCGCTTCAGTAGTGTCTCCAGCAGGCGAAGGACAAATCTACATCCACTGGGGGAGCCCGGCGCCGGCCAGGGCCACATCGACGACATTCAATCCAAACGTGTGCTCTATAGCTGTGTATAGCGAGACAACATCGAAGCTGACCAGGAGAGGACAGCCAGGCCAAGACAATTCACCAAGTTTCAAGAGGAAATGGCTCGTATCTCTAATATAGGAAGGGGCGCTGGTGGCGTGGACACGTAGGATTTTATCCAAGAAAATTGCAACATTGCTGAATATTGACCCCTCCCCGAAACAATCGGGCGTCCAGGGGGTCAATCAGACTCTTATGAATCTTGGGAAGCACGTAGAACAGAGGGGTGACCGGGTGTTTTATCAACAAAAATTCCCCTATATCATCTTCAATGACGCCATCATCACGGGCCTCACCGATGATCATCTCGAGATAACGCATAATCTTCCACTTGGGGTCATTCCGCAATATCGTGTACACATCCCGGTCAGCCAACTGTCTAAGTACCTCCCGTTCATAGGCCACCGTGTCCATTATCACCACCGCCCCTCCCTTGTCTGCAGATTTGATTGTAAGTGCCTTGTTATTCTCTAACTGTGTCAGTGCCTGTCTCTCCTCCCTGGCCAGATTCGACGCCACCCCATAACTGTTCTGCTCCCTCAGCTGTGTAATCTGTTTGGATACAATGTCCACATATGCCGAAACGTAGCTGCTTTTGTACTTGCACTAACGATTGGGATTGCGATCCTGAATAAAGGAAATTCACCGTGGATGCTGCCTGCAATTTGAATTTGTAGAAGGAGGATGACACTGTTACTCCTGTTTGTTATTTTTCTTACAGATGGGGACGCAGGTCAGCATTGCGCTTTCCTGGTTCCCCGTGGAGTGACCGCCGCCGTCCATGGGCGCTGCCTGGCCTCCTCTACCTTTCCCCCAAAGAAGAAAAGAGGATCCGGGCTCCCTGGTAGCTCCGCATCCCGCCAGCCATTGGGACACCTGCGGCCACCCTCAATCCAGAGCACTGCATCTCCCACCCTGCGGAGTCAGACGTCTGAAGAGGTGCTTCCCTGCTGGTCCGGACTCAGAGGGAGAAGACTGCAGGATCAGATAAGTATGGCTGCAGTCTGTGTTCTCCCCTCCCTCTCTCCCTCTGTCTGTCCCTCTGGGCTGCCTGGGTGAAAAATGGACCAGATCTGGGCTGGGGGCATTAGGGGCCATTTAATGAGGCACATTTACTTTTACAGGGGCACTCAGAGCAGCGCACTCCCACTGGTGCCACCTTAAATAGTGGTGCCATCTTAAAAAGTCGGCGGTTCCACCTTAAATGTCCGGCGGCCGCTGCCGCCGCTTTTTCTAGGGGGGTCCTCTCTGGACCCCCCAGAGGCCTGGGACATCTAATCCCCTCAGCGGGGACCTCATATGGCGGGCCCGGCTCATTTGACCGGGGCCGCCTTAATTATGTCGGGGCCCCCTTAAGAGGCTGCTCCGTCGCGGCTGCAGCGCGGCAGGTCTCAGCGCCTGCCGCGGTTCTCACATTCTCCCAGTGTTGCCTCCCCTCTTGTGGGGACATTATTATAAGGGTCCCCAGCAGGCTGGGCACTTCTTTTGAGGGAAATCCTTTATTCTCTATTTTTATTATGCGCGCGCGCTTCTTTCCCGCCGCGTGACGTCACTGAGGGGGCGGGGCCTATTCTCCTGCTTCCTCCGGCTCCTGCAGGGTGGTGTCTGCCGCGGCTCTCACCTCCTTCCTCTGACTCCTGTAATTGGACGAACCTCGGTGCTTGCCAGAGCGGTAGCCTGCCAGGTTTTTTCTCTCTGACTGGTAGGAGAATTTTTTCCTCTTCTTTCTACAAGGTGCCAATCATGCCTTAGCCTGGGGTCCCCACGAAATCTGCCAAGGCCTCTTCTCAGGCTCCACTGGGGTCCTGTAAGACGTGCCTTTTGCCTCTCTCTGTCACGGGAATCTGTGCCTCATGCCCTGCCCCTGGCCTGGATCAGGTTGCCCCTACTGCGCTAGCCCAGCCCGGTTCCCCACCTACCCCTGCGGACCCGGTGGTACCCGCCTGGGCGTCTGCCATGACTAGTGCTGCTGCGGATTTGGCCCTAGTAGCCAAAGCGGCCATGGCCTTTATGGAGCGTATGTCGCCCGCTAACCTGGGGGCACTCCCCACTCTAACTCCCCCTGGTGACCCTCCCAGGGGTCGCCCGGGTGCTAAGAGACCGTGTGAGTGTCAGCAATTTTCCTCTGATGCCTCCGCTGATCCCCCCCCCCCCCGCCTCGAGGCGCGCTCTGATGGTTCTCCCCCCAGGGAGCAGATATCAGAGGGGGAATTGTCAGATTTGGACGAGGTCATGGAGCGGGATTCCCCTCCTAGACTGTCCGCTGTGGTCTCTGAATTGGTTATGGCGGTCCGTGACACCTTTACTCCTCCTTCCACCAGTCAGGAGTTTGCCCTCTTTCCGCCTAAAAAACCTGAGGCCGCGGTGTTTCCCGTCCATAATGAGTTCACCGCGGTCGTATCCAAGGCCTGGGATCGGCCTAACCAAAAATTTACTTCGGCTAGGCGCATGGATGCGCTGTACCCGTTTCCTGCTGATAGTGTGGAAAAGTGGGCTTCCCCCGCTAAGGTGGATCCGCCCGTGGCCAGACTGGCCAAAAATACTGCCCTACCAGTCCTGGACTGCTCCTCTCTACAGGATGCCGTGGACAGACGTTTGGATTCCTTATCCAAGTCCATTTTTTCCCTTGCGGGCACGTCCCTGCGCCTGGCATTTGCATCTGCGCGGGTTGCTAAAGGACCTGTGATGACGTCACATCACATGGTCCAATCACATGGTCCATCACCATGGTAAGATGGACCATGTGATTGGACCATGTGATGTGACGTCATCACAGGTCCTGTAGATCTTAGATGCTGCAGGGAAAGAGAGGAGAGATCGCGACTACGCGATCAAGTGGCTAAGGTAAGTTAACTTTTATTATTTTTAACCCCTTCCACTTCATTTAACAATGCATTCTTTATTAAGAATGCTATTATTTCCCCTTATTACCATGTTATAAGGGGAAATAATCAATTCTCTATAAGACCCGAAACCGGACTTCAGTGATGAAGTCCGGCTTCGGGTTGGGTACCAAACATTGCGTTTTTTCTCACGCGCGTGCAAAACGCGTTACAAACGTTTGCACCTGCGCGGGAAAAACGCGCATATTCCCGCAACGCACCCGCCTCTTATCCGGGCGTCAAACATGACGCCCGTGTGAAAGAGGCCTAACAGCTAAAAAAGCTGCGCGACAGCAAGTTGCAGACAAGTTGCTTGACTATTCTGAGACGTGCTGTGGAGCGACTCATGTTGCCATATAGCCCCAACTTTGTAAGGCTACTTTAACATTAGTGTTAGGTTTGTCCAACAGTCTGTTCTGGCAGAAGAACAGGCTGCCGGTTCCGTACTAATGCTTGCACACGTGTGCTGCCGGATAGTAATTCAGCATTACAGGTTCTCTCTCTTGTGTGAATTCGCTCATGTGTAACAATATTTGATTTCTGTGCAAAACATTTCTCACATTCTAAACTTGAATACGGTTTATCTCCTGTGTGAATTTTCTAATGTCTAACAAGACTTGATTTATCTGTGAAGCATTTCCCCCATTCTGAACACGGATATAATGTCTCTCCTGTGTGATGTCTGTCATGTTTAACAAGATATGATTTATACGCAAAACATTTTCCACATTCTGAACATGAATACAGCTTCTGTCCTGTGTGACTTCTCTCATGTCTAACAAGACTTGATTTATCTGTAAAACATTTCCCACATTCTGGACATGAATGCAGTTTCACTCCTGTGTGAAATCTCTGATGTGTAACAAGATATGATTTCTGGGTAAAACATTTCCCACATACTGAACATGAATATGGTTTCTGAAAACATTTACCCCCTTTCTGGCCTGTACTTGTGATAATTTTTGATTAGTCAGGAGAAGGTTCCTCATGATTAAAAAGTTTCCTCATGTCTAACAAGACTTGATTTATCTGTAAAACATTTCCCACATTCTGGACATGAATATGGTTTCTCCCCTGTGTGACTTTTCTCATGTGCAGCAAGATGGGATTTATCTGTAAAGCACCTAACACATTCTGAACAGGAGTATGGCTTCTTCCCTGTGCCCTGAGTCCTTCTGTGTGTAGAAAGACCTGAGCTTTTTGTGAACTCTTTACCACGCTGAAAACATTTACCCCCTTTCTGGCCTGCACTTCTGATAATTTTTGATTGGTCAGGAGAAGGTTCCTCATGATTAGAGGGATTATATGACAGATCTGTGCTGTGAAGTCCTGGATATAAATTAAGAGTAATGAGGTTTCCTCCTGAAGAGCGTGGCGTTATATCTTTATCTTCTATATTATAATTTACTGATAACATGACATCCTCAGAATTCTTATTGGGATTCTCTGTGAACATAAAAATTTGAATTTGTGATTTTTTCAATTGATATCCTGCCTCCTATCAACACATTTTGACCTTCAACGCCAAGTAAGCATCATATTAATACAACAAATCTACTGAGGATCCGTCCCCACATTCCTCATCACAAACTGCATTCATTATCAAATAGATCTTTTAAATCTGATGAAGATGGTGGTTTCATTAGAAAAATCCATGCCATAATGCCCACCTAGAGCTTAATTGTCAAGCTGATCCTCTGCTGCTGCTGAAATCTCACACACTCTCAGTACAAGCTGTAGTCACTCTGCAGTGAGACATCCTCCATCTTCCAGCAGCAGTTTCAGTGTAATTACAGATCCTAATTCCATCTTCAGCTTTATTTTACTGCTGCCTGTACTGAGCATGTGCGAGACAGCAGCAGAGGAGGAGGTGCAATGAAAGGAGCTTGGCAACTGAGCTATAGGTGGATGGAGACTGAGTTTAGCTAGTAAACACAGGTGTCATGAAAGGGTCGGGAAAAGTGCAGCCCTGTACTCCACCCGCTACAACTGCCCCGACCTACTTGCACGATCCATCCTAAATAGTAGGCTCCAACTTGATGGCAGTTCCTGACTTGACTAAGTGCAGAGGCCTAAATAAAAATGGTTAAAGAGTAGTCAGACAGGAAGAGGAGAAAACCAGACAGGCAAAGCCAAGACTGGATAATGTCAGAAGTCAGCAGGCAAATGCGAGGTCACAACTAGCCAAACACAAGACAATGTCCAATATCAAATAACAGAATGGTCAGCGGGTGCTCTCCCTTCTTGCTTTACCCTAGAAAGCTCAAAAGGTCTGGAGGAAACAATATTGAAAAACTAGGTGGGAACACTCCTCAGATGGCAACACGTAAAAACATTTTTTTTAAAGTGATGTGGATTAAAACCAATGCATCAAATGTAATAAAACATATGCACCTAGCATAATAAAACAGAATAAATAAAATAAAATGAGACAAGTAAATCTAATCCTTGTGGAACTATATGCCACCCTCTGGATATAACGGGGTGTAGCAGATAGTGCCTGTGTGGATGAACAGTCTGTTCCGGTAATGATCACTCGCAGTCGATAGTATTGCGGTATATGCGGTCAATTTTCCGGTACTTGTGATAATTTTTGATTAGTCAGGAGAAGGTTCCTCATGATTAAAAAGTTTCCTCATGTCTAACAAGACTTGATTTATCTGTAAAACATTTCCCACATTCTGGACATGAATATGGTTTCTCCCCTGTGTGACTTTTCTCATGTGCAGCAAGATGGGATTTATCTGTAAAGCACCTAACACATTCTGAACAGGAGTATGGCTTCTTCCCTGTGCCCTGAGTCCTTCTGTGTGTAGAAAGACCTGAGCTTTTTGTGAACTCTTTACCACGCTGAAAACATTTACCCCCTTTCTGGCCTGCACTTCTGATAATTTTTGATTGGTCAGGAGAAGGTTCCTCATGATTAGAGGGATTATATGACAGATCTGTGCTGTGAAGTCCTGGATATAAATTAAGAGTAATGAGGTTTCCTCCTGAAGAGCGTGGCGTTATATCTTTATCTTCTATATTATAATTTACTGATAACATGACATCCTCAGAATTCTTATTGGGATTCTCTGTGAACATAAAAATTTGAATTTGTGATTTTTTCAATTGATATCCTGCCTCCTATCAACACATTTTGACCTTCAACGCCAAGTAAGCATCATATTAATACAACAAATCTACTGAGGATCCGTCCCCACATTCCTCATCACAAACTGCATTCATTATCAAATAGATCTTTTAAATCTGATGAAGATGGTGGTTTCATTAGAAAAATCCATGCCATAATGCCCACCTAGAGCTTAATTGTCAAGCTGATCCTCTGCTGCTGCTGAAATCTCACACACTCTCAGTACAAGCTGTAGTCACTCTGCAGTGAGACATCCTCCATCTTCCAGCAGCAGTTTCAGTGTAATTACAGATCCTAATTCCATCTTCAGCTTTATTTTACTGCTGCCTGTACTGAGCATGTGCGAGACAGCAGCAGAGGAGGAGGTGCAATGAAAGGAGCTTGGCAACTGAGCTATAGGTGGATGGAGACTGAGTTTAGCTAGTAAACACAGGTGTCATGAAAGGGTCGGGAAAAGTGCAGCCCTGTACTCCACCCGCACAACTGCCCCGACCTACTTGCACGATCCATCCTAAATAGTAGGCTCCAACTTGATGGCAGTTCCTGACTTGACTAAGTGCAGAGGCCTAAATAAAAATGGTTAAAGAGTAGTCAGACAGGAAGAGGAGAAAACCAGACAGGCAAAGCCAAGACTGGATAATGTCAGAAGTCAGCAGGCAAATGCGAGGTCACAACTAGCCAAACACAAGACAATGTCCAATATCAAATAACAGAATGGTCAGCGGGGTGCTCTCCCCTTCTTGCTTTACCCTAGAAAGCTCAAAAGGTCTGGAGGAAACAATATTGAAAAACTAGGTGGGAACACTCCTCAGATGGCAACACGTAAAAACATTTTTTTTAAAGTGATGTGGATTAAAACCAATGCATCAAATGTAATAAAACATATGCACCTAGCATAATAAAACAGAATAAATAAAATAAAATGAGACAAGTAAATCTAATCCTTGTGGAACTATATGCCACCCTCTGGATATAACGGGGTGTAGCAGATAGTGCCTGTGTGGATGAACAGTCTGTTCCGGTAATGATCACTCGCAGTCGATAGTATTGCGGTATATGCGGTCAATTTTCCGTAAATGAGAATAGAAGTGCACTCTGGTATTGTGAAAATGCGGTTAATTGAGCATCAATGTAGACTTTGACTTGCAAGTCTATTATCTTCACTGCCGTCTTACTCCGTTCAATACAAGTGTCGACTTTCTGTATTGAGTGCAATTATATGTAAAATCTCTTTTCTCTTCTTTGCATGAGACAGACACACACGGACTTCTTACCTCCCTCCCGTTCAGCAATTCGGTGGCAAGCCTGACGTGTTCTTTGCCTTACACCTGCGGCGTCCCGCGTGGTGTCGGGCCGTATCGCGGCTTCCCACGTGACCCGGAGAGCGCGGTAGATCAGAGTTGGGAGTGTGCTTCTGGGTCCTACTGTCGGACCTTCCACAGCGTCTCACTGGAAGATAGATGCTTGATAGTGGAGATAGATGGCTTGGTTAAATGGCTGGAGGATGTCAGCTGAACGGCAGATACATGCACTGTGAACTAGCCCAAACGCGTTTCGGGGGACAGCCCCCTTCTTCAGTGGATAGTCACAGTGGTTTCTTGTATGTCTATTTATGCAGAATCTGATGTAATTGGTTGATTCATGTTTCGGTGATCACCAAATCCTGGATTGGACTAGCTATCTCAATTCTCCTGCAATCTTTTGTGGATAGTATATATATATGGATCTTATATATGAAGCAAGTCCCATAATTGTCCATACAGTGATTAAGTACAGGTGCATTACAAACATACAATACCATCAAATCACATATAATAGTAACAACATAGTATAGAGTGCGTGTGTCTGGCATTTGGCATATGTAATTAGTGACATCTTGGTAATATACATAGTAGCCACGTTATAATGTGGTAAAGGGCAACATTAGTGTATACTTAAAAATATACATAGAGCAATAACATAGCCGCAGTATTTTTCGGACTGAGTGGGAATGGTAGATGGATTTAGAAGTAGTCTGGGAAAGGGGAGCCTACGGGGAGGGGAGAACGGAGTGTCGGGAATCCAAAAATCTCCAATTCCGCATTCAGCCCTTTAAGAAAATGACTACCTTTAAGAAAAATGTAGAGCAGAACTTAAGGAAAATCAAATCAAGAAAGATGAATAGCAATTTAAATAAAAAGGAAATAGAAGCACTACGACAATTACAACAAACAAAATAGATTACTATCCGACCGGCAGACAAAGGAGGGGCGGTGGTGATACAAGATATGACAAATTATCTACTAGAATGTTATAGACAATTAAATGATAAGACAACATACACAAAATTAAGAAATTATCCCACCGAATCATTCTTTCAGAAATTAAAAGAATACTGTGATAGAGGGTTACAGGCAGGTTTCCTCCTTGAAAGGGAGGCTAAGTTTATACTAAACACTGAAAAAAGGATCCCAGCGTTCTATACTGTTCCCAAAGTCCACAAAAACTTACAATCCCCGCCCGGGCGCCCTATCGTTTCTGGAGGTAACTCAATCTCATGTAACATCACTATATTTAAATAAATTGCTACATCCCTATGTTAAGAAAATGCCTTCTTATATTCGAGATACCACAGATATACTTGAGGAATTGGAACAGATAGAATGGCGTGATGGGTGGATATTGGGAACCCTAGATGTGGGATCCCTTTACACTATAATTGAACATCAAAAGGGGATTAAGGCCCTACGAGAGCAGCTGATGATGGACAGCAAAATCCCAAATGAACAACTTGAGTTCATACTAGAAGGAGTCCTATACATCCTCTCTCACAATTATTTTGCGTTTGAACAAGAATTTTTCTTACAAGAAACTGGCACTGCTATGGGCACCAGATTCGTCCCCAGCTATGCCAATTTATTTTTGGTCCAATGGGAATATGAGATCATTCTCCCTAAGCTGGGGGCGAGTCTGGTGCTATGGAGACGTTATATCGACGACATCATTTTTATATGGCAAGGCACACAAGATGAGTTGAGTACATTTCTTGAGGGGATCAACAATAATGAAAAAAGTATTGTTTTCACTCCCATGGTCAGCCAAGAAGGGGTAGAATTCCTTGATCTAGATATTAAAATACAGAGTAACAAACTGATTTGTAACACCCACTTTAAACCAGTCAGTAAAAATAGCTATATCAAGTTCGACAGTTGCCACCTCCCCAGATGGCTAATCAATGTGCCAACTAGCCAATTTAGAAGGCTGAAACGCAACTGTACGATGGAAGAAAAATTTGAGGAAGAAGCTGAACAGTTAAAATTACAGTTCCTAGAGAAGGACTACCTATTAAACCTAATTAATAACTCACTGGTCAAAGTGAGAAAAATGGAGAGAAGGGATTTTTTCCAAGACAAAAAGAAAAAGGATTTGAGAGATGAAACTCCCCGTATTATTTTACCTTTTAACTCACAGTATCGTAAGGTGGAACATATAATACGTAAACATTGGAGTCACCTATTGAGAGACAAATGGATAGGAACACTTCTAACCGAGACACCTAATATCACATACAAAAAGGCCACCAACCTTGGAGGAAAAGTTGCACCTACAGTTAAGAGAAGGATAGATAACATCAGCAACTGGTTATCCTCAAAAGGTTTCTTTAGGTTCGGGCGCTGTAAAAATTGCAAAATTACAAACTTTCCAAAAAAGAGGACTGTGGTACAATCTAGCACAAACTCATTTCAAATTACCATCCAAGACTGCCTAACATGCAACTCCACTAATGTTGTATACCTAGTGGCGTGTACATGTGAAAAACAATATATAGGACGTACCAAAAGGCCACTAAAGAAAAGGATATCTGAACATGTAGACAACATTAAGAAAGGCTATGAGGCACACTCATTATCCAAACATTTTAAATACTTCCACAATTGTGATCCATCAAGCTTAACATTTACAGCTATAGAGAAAGTTAAAAGATCATGGAGGGGGGGCAACCACGTATTTGCAATGTCTAGAAAAGAATCGAGACGCATCTTTGAATTTGACACCATGCTCCCCAGAGGGCTGAATGCAGAATTTGAGATTTTTTGAGTGGCTACTATGTATATTACCAAGATGTCATTAATTACATATGCCAAATGCCAGACACACGCACTCTATACTATGTTGTTACTATTATATGTGATTTGATGGTATTGTATGTTTGTAATGCACCTGTAGTTAATCACTGTATGGACAATTATGGGACTTGCTTCATATATAAGGAAAACAAACTTAAAACAGAAGTTCGCTCAACTCTACACACGTGTACACACTGCACATGACGGGTCTTACCTTTGGATATAAGAGGCTGGTGGTCCTGCATTACATGTCACTGCACACGCGTGTATACACTGCATATGACGGGTCATACCTTGTGACATAAGAGGCTGGTGGTCCTCCATTACATGTCACTGCACACAGGTGTATACACTGCACATGATGTGTTTTACCTTGTGATATAAGAGGCTGGTACTCCTCCATTACAAGTCACTGGACACACGTGTATACAGTGCATATGACGGCTCATACCTTGTGATATAAGAGGCTTGTGGTCCTCCATTAAGTGTCTCTGCACACACATGTATATACTGCACATGAATTAGGCCCCGATTCACAAATTCTACTGTTTGTGGTGTTTCCACATTGATTAATAGATAAGCAACTCTATTAGGCCCTGGTTTGCAAATTGTGGTGATAAACCTCTCTCATTCTACTGTTTGTGGTGTGTCCACATTGATATTTAGCCGCTTGTTTTAGCCAGTTACTGTGATTTAGTGTTACAGAGCACTCTTATTAAACACCCTGTGGGCAGTGCAAACAAATTGATTCTTCGCCACGAGTTGTTTGCTGTTTTCTGTCATAAAAATTTGTTTTGTAGCAAAAATTATTCTTTTCGCGAAAACATTAGTCTTTTACCAAATAAATTAATCTGCTCCAGTATTACAATCGTCGATCCCTATGACAAACAACGTTGAGCGCACTTGTAAGGGCATCACAGAACAGTTAGTGCTGAAGGCCACTTGGCCCTTGATTAAGTTGGATGCTGACCGCCTGGGGTCAAATAACTCTTTGTATTATAGTTAAAACCTGATGGGCAGAACTTAGTGGATGGATCAAATATGGCAGCTGGATTATTGCCATACAGGAGGAGTCCCGTTGGTTATTGGAATGAACCACACAAATCACTCCACCAACTCAACCCAAATTCATCATAGTTAATACATTATTTTAGTCAATGTTTGGTCAGTATTTGATCAGAATTTGTAAGCCAAAAACAGGAGTGGGTCCAACATTTTACATTTTATCTCTGTTTCTGACCCACTCCTGTTTTTGGCTTACAATTACTGATCATATACTGATGCAAAACATTGACAAAATACTGACGATTCAACTCAAAAAAGAAATACCAGGAAAATCACAGCCAATATAAAATTTATTATTTAATCCAAAAACAGGACATATATGACATCAATTATACAAAAACATATGCTAACAAGCTTATGTGAGAAGTGCTGGAATGTAGAACATGAGCCCTCCCCATCATCCGGACAATAGTATATTGTATATATAGAGAGGCTGGTGCTCCTCCATTACATGTCACTGCACCGCGCATAACCACTGCATGTGACTCTTACCCTGTGATATAGAGCCAATTGCTCCTCCATTACATGTCTGCACACCGCGTGCCATACACTGCACATGACGGCTCTTACCTTGTGATATAAAGAGGCTGGTGCTCCTCCATTACATGTCACTGCACCGCGTGTATACACTGCACATAACGGCTCTTACCTTGTGATATAAGAGGCTAATTGCTCCTCCGTACATGTCACTGCACACCGCGTGTATACTGCACATGGCCAGGGTCTTACCCTGTGATATAAGAGGCACAATTGCTCCTCCATTACATGTCACTGCACACTAGCTTGATGTATACACTGCACATGGCAGGTCATACCGTGTGGCCTAAGAGCCTGGTAGCTCCTCCACATTACATGTCACTGCACACAGTGTATATACACTGCATGACGGCTCTTACCTTGTGACATAAGAGGCTGGTGTCTCCTCCATTACAAGTCACTGCACACCGTGTATACACACTGTGCATGGCCGGCTCTTGTACGACATAGAGGCTGGTGTCTCATTACAGTGCTGAACACGTGCTGGTATAGTGGCTCCTACCTTGTGATACAAAATCTGGTATCTCATTGTCTGCACACGTGTATACCGCACATGGCGGCTCTTACCTTGTGATATAAGAGGCTGGTGTGCTCCTCGTTACATGTCACTGCACACCGCGTGTATACAGTGCACATGATGGCTCTTACCCTGTGATATAGGAGGCTGGTGATCCTGTCGTTACATGTCACTGCGCACACATGTACACACTGCACTTGATGTCTCATACGCTTGTGATGCCAGAGGCTTGTGGTCACTCCATTAAGTGTCTCCTGCACACACATGTATACACTGCACATGGATTGGGCCCAAATTCTACTGTTTGTGGTGTTTCCACATTGATTGATAAATAAGCAATTCTATTAGGCCCTGATTCACAAATTTGGGTGATACTCCTGACTCATTCTACTGTTTGTGGCAAGTTCACATTGATATTTAACTGCTTCAGTTAGCCAAACAGTTACTGTGATTTAGTGTTACAGAGTGGTCTTATTTAACACCATTTGGGCAGTGCAAATAAATTTATTCTGCACACAGAAGAGTTGCCCACAATTTGAACTTCATTTTTGTTGGAAAAATTATTCTTTTATCTGAAAAATTCTTCTTTTAGCGAAAACATTAGTCTTATAGCAAATAAATTCATCTGCTCCAGTATTACAATCAGTCGATCCTATGACAAACAACGTTGAGCCGCACTTGCAAGGGCATCACAGAACAGTTAGTTTCTGAAATAACTCTTTAGCATTAGAGATTAAAAACCTGATAGGGCAGGGCTTAGTGGATGGATCAAAATATGGCCGGCTGGATTGGCCGCCATATATGGAGGTTAGTGCTTTATGAACGTAGAGGGGAGTATCCCCCAAGCATTGTCCGGTAATGGCTTGGGGACACCCAATATCTTTATATTTCTAATCTATTTAGCTTCTATTTCTGAAAGAGTTGCCACCAGGGATTCCGAACTCACAGCGCTTTTTATATCAGAGCAAGAACACTGTACCACTGAGCTATGGAGCTCAATGAGTAAGCTAATGTATTAGAAAAACCTCATAGTAGTTTATCAAGTTGTTAGATTATTCTTTTTTCAGTAATTGTAAAAAAGAAATGCATGACACAAAATACAGTAAAAATAAATGTGTAATTACTACATTTATGTAGTAAATGATACACATTAGTTTTTATTCTGATATCACTTCTGCTATATGAGAATACCTAATGCATGCAGTACACTACTAAGAGGTTTTCCAACATAATTTATCGGCTGAGCTTCGCAGGCTCAGTCGGTCGAGATTTTGCCTCTGATGTGAATGGTTGTGAGTTCTAGTCCTGGTGGCAGCCTTTTAGAAATAGAAGGCTAAGTTGTGCATTCATGATACATCAAGTATGATAATATATATTGTAAGCTACAGATATAAATATTATATATATATATATATATGCATATATATATATGTATATATAAATCTATTATATAGGAAGGCAGCTAACACTGATGTGTTTTACCTTGTGATATAAGAGGCTGGTACTCCTCCATTACAAGTCACTGGACACACGTGTATACAGTGCATATGACGGCTCATACCTTGTGATATAAGAGGCTTGTGGTCCTCCATTAAGTGTCTCTGCACACACATGTATATACTGCACATGAATTAGGCCCCGATTCACAAATTCTACTGTTTGTGGTGTTTCCACATTGATTAATAGATAAGCAACTCTATTAGGCCCTGGTTTGCAAATTGTGGTGATAAACCTCTCTCATTCTACTGTTTGTGGTGTGTCCACATTGATATTTAGCCGCTTGTTTTAGCCAGTTACTGTGATTTAGTGTTACAGAGCACTCTTATTAAACACCCTGTGGGCAGTGCAAACAAATTGATTCTTCGCACGAGTTGTTTGCTGTTTTCTGTCATAAAAATTTGTTTTGTAGCAAAAAAATTATTCTTTTCGCGAAAACATTAGTCTTTTACCAAATAAATTAATCTGCTCCAGTATTACAATCGTCGATCCCTATGACAAACAACGTTGAGCGCACTTGTAAGGGCATCACAGAACAGTTAGTGCTGAAGGCCACTTGGCCCTTGATTAAGTTGGATGCTGACCGCCTGGGGTCAAATAACTCTTTGTATTATAGTTAAAACCTGATGGGCAGAACTTAGTGGATGGATCAAATATGGCAGCTGGATTATTGCCATACAGGAGGAGTCCCGTTGGTTATTGGAATGAACCACACAAATCACTCCACCAACTCAACCCAAATTCATCATAGTTAATACATTATTTTAGTCAATGTTTGGTCAGTATTTGATCAGAATTTGTAAGCCAAAAACAGGAGTGGGTCCAACATTTTACATTTTATCTCTGTTTCTGACCCACTCCTGTTTTTGGCTTACAATTACTGATCATATACTGATGCAAAACATTGACAAAATACTGACGATTCAACTCCAAAAAAGAAATACCAGGAAAATCACAGCCAATATAAAATTTATTATTTAATCCAAAAACAGGACATATATGACATCAATTATACAAAAACATATGCTAACAAGCTTATGTGAGAAGTGCTGGAATGTAGAACATGAGCCCTCCCCCATCATCCGGACAATAGTATATTGTATCAATATAGGATCACGGATATTTTTTTCTGGGAACCACGGATATGGATTCGCAGAAATGCAAGTTTATTATGTGTCTATTGGAGTATAACAAATGAAAATCTGCAGCTCTTTAGTGACAAACAGAAACGCGACAGCTGCAGTCCTACCAACAAAGGAGTTGGTCCCGATACTCCTTATAAATTCAACAAGTCAATAAAATTTTGTAGGGCTGCGCTTTCACAGTGAGAACCTTTCTGAGAACTTTGAGGAGACAGGCACTGTGTAAGGGTTACAGCGTGATTATCTGATGATTAGCACGATCATTTTATGGACTTGATGTGCCTGTATTAAAAGTGGATGTTCTGTAAGTACAATAAAATACAATTGTTAAAGTACTACTGGCGGTATTACACTATGTCCGGGGTTTCACTCTGTTAAGGAAGAGAGCGGAGAGTGACCGGGATTACAGCACGAATATTGGAAGTGTAGTGCGATCACTGGATGGATTCAATGCGCCTAATTTAAGTGGATATTTCGGTCTCATTTTGTTAAGGAGGAGAGTGGAGATTGACCGCGGGTTTGGTGCCGGGAAAGTGGAAGCATTGCACGTGGAGCCAGCCGTGATTACACAGCGCCTGTCTCCTCGAAGTTCTCAGAAAGGTTCTCACAGTGAAAGCGCAGCCCTACAAAATTTTATTGATCTATTGGAGAATATATTGACTCATAATTTTTTTCTTTTTGGGGCATCCTTCTTCCTGCAGCTCCAGGGGACCGCAATGGGGGCGTCTTGTGCGCCCTCATATGCGAATTTGTTCCTGGGGCTGTGGGGGAAAATCCTAGATTGATCCTCCACCAATCGCTCACAAGATTCAGTATTGGGGTTGTTACACTGATCACCTGCTTATTATATGGC
This sequence comes from Bufotes viridis, assembly GCA_033119425.1. Taxonomy (NCBI): domain Eukaryota; kingdom Metazoa; phylum Chordata; class Amphibia; order Anura; family Bufonidae; genus Bufotes; species Bufotes viridis. Next base: position 9,778,887 of record CM065589.1, on the reverse strand, counting down.
AGGGTACTGAGGTAGATACTAAACTCAAATTCTAAGAACATCAGACTAACATATAAAATGAGCCATACACAGGTGGATTTTTTGGATATCAGTCTGTGTATGGATAGTACAAGTGATCTTTTCAGAAAAATGTATTCGACAAATGCTCTCTTATCCGCTAGCTCGGCCCATCCCCCAAAATTAATTAATAGCATACCGATGGGGCAGTTCCTTAGAGCAAGGAGAATTTGCTCTACGGATCAGGCATTTGAATTACAAGCTGAAGAACTGCATAAGAGGTTTTATGATCGGGGGTATTCCACTTGTGCTATAGAAGGGGGGTACCATAGGGCCCGGAGATCTAGACGATCAGAGCTCCTGCATATACGGGAAAGGAAGAATGCAGTTGAAGAGACGCGGTTTATCACCACATTTAATGTTGGGTGGAAGGAAGTGAATGGAGCCCTCAAAAAATATTGGGATATATTAAAAATGAATTCACATCTAAGTTCGGTAATTTCGCACATCCACATATCACCTATAGGAGGGCAAAAAACCTGAAGGACCATCTGGTGAGAAGTCACCATGTAGTGAAACAACCGTGACTTTTTGGCTCTAGGAGTCCCCCATGGGGTAATAAGGAGTGTGGGAGATGTGTCTCATGTAAAAATGACACATTCTGGGATTCATCAAAGAGAAAACAATATAAAATAACTTACCCCATCACTTGCACGACTATCGGGGTCATTTATTGGGCCATTTGTACCTGCAATAAAATCTATGTAGGAATGACATCCCGTCAGTTTAAGAGACGCATACTGTCGCAGATATAAAGCGCAAAATGCTTTATATACAAAAAACAAAAGAAAGGATCAAAGGAAAAAATATCAAAGTTATTGATCCTACCGAGGAGAGGGCGACATAATAACCTCTCAGCTCGTTGGCAAAAATCTTTAATTATTTTGTGCAAACTAGTAAAGAAAACAAGGTACCATTGTCTATGCAAAAATATATGCATTACGTGGCAGGTCTGCACAGCCTGATCAGCACTTCTGGATCCCGCCAGGTGATCAAGCAGTTACTCTAATTGGGGGGGGTATATTAAGAATGCTTGGTGACCGATATGACACGCCCCCTGAGGAAGCACGGTGTGAAACGTACGTCGGGCTCTCTGGGCCCCCCTATCTCTGGTTAGTATTGCTTACACTTTGTATGATTTGTTGGTCCTGGTGCATTTTGAATGTAATTCAGTGGTGTTTGAACACTGGTGCCCATTACAGGGTCGAGGCCTTTTTCCCTGCGTCCCCTTTATGCCTTGTTTGGCATCTTGGACCGCTACCTGTAAGGAATTTCGTTGCATGCAGCTGAGCGGTGTTGGTACCATTTACGTTATTGTGGGGTGGATGGTTAGTGTTTACCCCTTTCCCTTCACCCATATATTCCAGTTAATATATTCTTGTGTCCTTTCACCACTGGCTTGTAGTTAGTATAGCGTGGGCTGTATGATATATACCAGGGATGGTGAACCTTTTAGCTACCGAGCGCCCAAACCACAACCCAAAACCCATTTATTTATCGCAAAGTGCCAACACAGCAATTTCACCTGAATACTACATTCCAATATAGCATATCTTCCATGTGCTTTATAATTTTGCTATAATAGCCTGCCTGCATTCAGTGTGCTGCCTGTGCCGTACATAGTGCGCCCTGCGCTGCCTGTGCCGTATATAGTGCGCCCTGCGCTGATGAATGGCAGGAAAAGTCTAAGGCATATTGGTACACCATAGACTTTTTCCAGGGTGCGTGTGCCCATAGAGAGGGCCCTGAGTGCCGCTTCTGGCACTCGTGCCATAGGTTCGCCAACACTGATATATACTACTTGTTCGGTCACTTATTTTCCATGCTATAATGCTTCTGCCTACCTAGGTTATTTTGGGTATATAGGTATTTATTATATTTAGGACTGTTATATATTGTCGAAAGATTTATTACACAAAAAGGCTTTATATAAAAAGAAAGGATCAAAGAAAAATATAAAGTTGTAAGCAGGCGGACATAATTGCCTTTAAGTTCTTTTATCGAGAATCTTAATTTGTTTTGTGCAAGCAGTGAACCAAAGGGACAATTGTCTATGCAAAATATATAATAATCTATTTACAAAAGTTAGATACCAAATCAATAATAATGCAAAGACAAACATGAAAAGAAATGTAAGACGTAATACCAAAATACAGTGTAGTACCAAAATACGCCACTAGATATGTGGCAGCATGTAACGCAACTTATAAATTCCGAACTCGATATCAGACTAAGGAATATAAAAATTCCTAAAGTACTGGTCCTCTTCCAAACAATATCTGATCTTCATTTAGCAATATGCATCGTTGTTAAGAAAATTATCAACATTGATGAGGCGCCTAACTCTACGTACACAGACATAATGGGGATATTTGGCTATATACCGAGTGAGGTAATCTATAAATATTACACGTGTACAACAAGATATACGTTACCGAAAATCAGAGGATGAGCAGAGTCTTTAAGAGGAAGTTCGTTCTCAAAAGTTTTCTGCAGGGATTTCCCTCCTGGTTTCTTTTGGCCTCATGTTTCCTTGTTTCTGTTTCTAGGCTCCTTTGTTTGGGATCCTCCGTCTGTCTTTGTTTTTTGTGACTTTATGTTACACATTATACCTTTGACCTTTGCAACCTATATCAATGAGGCGGGATCCTTCTTTGACACTCTGAAACTATTTTCCCAGACTTAGTGGAACTATCACGATTCTCCTAGACTGTTAGATTTATGGGTTTGATAAGAAATACAATGGGCCTTACACTCGCAATGTGGGTCAGTATATTCTAATTGTCTAAATGACTGATTCATTAGGTTAGAATAACATTTGTTCCTCTAAATAAGTCCATTAGCAGAAAATCAACTTAAACGCTTTCCATATATCCTAAGAATACATATTCTCTTAGTGAGATACACAAGGCATAAAGTATATATATATCTATCAATGCCTTGTTATAATATGTGTATAAAACATTATATAGATATGAATTATCAACTGGCTCATGCTAAAACTAAATAAAATACGTACATGAATACATACGTTATACTGGTGATTATATAGATAAACATACACACTAGATGTGTCTTAACCCCTTAAGGACACGGCCCTATTTCACCTTAAGGACCAGGCCATTTTTTCAAAATCTGACTAGTGTCACTTTATGTGGTGATAACTTTAAAACGCTTTTACTTATCCAAGCCATTCTGAGATTGTTTTTTCGTGACATATTGTATTTCATGACAGTGGTAAAATAAAGTCGAAAAATTTCATTTTTATTTATAAAAAAATACCAAATTTACCAAAAATTTTGAAAAATTTGCAATTTTCCAAGTTTCAATTTCTCTACTTCTAGAATACATAGTAACACTGCCAAAAAAAGTTATTGATTTACATTCCCCATATGTCTACTTCATGTATCGATCATTTTGGGAATGCCATTTCATTTTTGGGGACATTACAAGGCTTAGAAGTTTAGAAGCAAATCTTGACATTTTTCAGAAATTTTCAAAAACCCACTTTTTAGGGACCAGTTCAGGTCTGAAGTCACTTTGCGAGGCTTACATAATAGAAACCACCCAAAAATGACCCCATTCTAGAAACTACACCCCTGAAGGTACTCAAAACTGATTTTACAAACGTCATTAACCCTTTAGGTTTTCCACAAGAGTTAATGGCAAATAAAGATAAAATTTCTGAATTTCGATTTTTTGGAAAATTTTCCATTTTTTAATCCATTTTTTCCAGTAACAAAGCAAGGGTTAACAGCCAAACAAAACTCAATATTTATTGCCCCGATTCTGTAGTTTGCAGAAACACCCCATATGTGGTCCTAAACTACTGAATGGCCAAACTGCAGGGCGCAGAAGGAAAGGAGCGCCATATGGGTTTTGGAAGGCAGATTTTGCTGGACTGGATTTTTGACACCTTGTCCCATTTGAAGCCCCCCTGATGAACCCCTAGAATAGAAAATCCATAAAAGTGACTCTATCTAAGAAACTACACCCCTCAAGGTATTCAAAACTAGTTTTACAAACTTTGTTAACCCTTTGGGTGTTCCACAAGAGTTATTGGCAAATGGAGATGAAATTTCAGAATTTCAATTTTTTGTTACCTTGCCTCAAAAAAAGTGTAATATAGAGCAACCAAAAATCATATTTACCCTAAAAAACTGACACCTTATCCCGTAGTTTCCAAAATGGGGTCACTTTTTTGGAGTTTCTACTCTAGGGGTGCATCGGGGGGGGGGGGGCTTCAAATGGGACATAGTCTCAAAAAAAACAGTCCAGCAAAATCCGCCTTCCAAAAACCATATTGCGTTCCCTTCCTTCTACGCCTTGCCGTTTGGTCATACAGCAGTTTACAACCACATATGGGGTGTTTGTGCAAACAACAGAATCAGGGCAATAAATATTGAGTTTTGTTTGGCTGTTAACCCTTGCTTTGTTACTGGAAAAATGGATTAAAATGGATAATTTGCAAAAAAAATAGCTGTTTTGGGACTGTTTTGTATTTTTTGTTATTTACATCGTTGAACTGACAGGTTAGATTGTGTGCTATTTCTATAGAGCAGGTTGTTACTGATGCGACAATACCAAATATGACTACTTTTTGGGGGTTTTTGTTTCAGTTTTACATAATAAAGCATTTTTGAAAAAAAAGATTTTTTAGTGTCTCCACATTCTGAAAGCCATAGTTTTTTTTTTTTTTGCGATTGTCCTATGTAGGGGCTCATTTTTTGCGGGATGAGATGGCGGTTTGAATGGTACTATCTTGGGGTGCATATGACTTTTTGATCACTTGCTATTACACTTTTTGTGATGTAAGGTGACCAAAAAATTACTTTTTTTACAACGTTTTTATTTTTTATGTTTACAGCGTTCACCTGAGGTGTTAGGTCATGTTATATTTTTATAGAGCAGGTCGTTACGAACGCGACGATACCCAATATGTATACTTTTTTTTTATTTATTTTGGTTTTACATAATATTATCCCTTTTGAAACAAAAAAAAACATGTTTTAGTGTTTCCATAGTCTGAGAGCCATATTTTTTTCAGTTTTTAGGCGACCGTCTCAGGTTGGGTATAATTTTTGCGGGATGAGGTGGCGGTTAGATTGGCACTATTTGGGGGGTCATATGACTTTTTGATCGCTTGCTATTACACTTTTTGTGATGTAAGGTGACAAAAAAATGGCTTTTTGACAAAGTTTTTTTTTTTATTTTTTTATACAGTGTTTACTTGAGGGGTTAGGTCATGTGATATTTTTATAGAGCAGATTCTTACGGACGTGGAGATACCCAATATGTCTACTTTTTTTAATTTTTTTTACATTTAACACTAAAAAGCATTTTTGAAACAAAACAAATCATGTTTTAGTCTGAGAGGCATAGTTTTTTTATTTTTTGGGCAATTGTTTTATGAAGGGGCTCATTTTTTGCAGGATGAGATGGCGGTTAGATTGGTACTATTTTGGGAGGCATATGCCTTTTTGATCGCTTTGTATTACACTTTTAGTGATGTAAGGTGCCCAAAAATGGCTTATTTACACCATTTTTGGGGGGTTTTTTTTATGGCGTTCACCTGAGGGGTTCAGTCATGAGATATTTTTATAGAGCTGTTTTTTACAGACGCAGCGATACCTAATATGTGTAGTGTATTTTATTTTTTTTACTTTTTATTCAGTGATTTGTGTTTTTTTTATTCTTACTTTTTCACTTTTTACATTTTTTTGGACCCAGACCCACTTGGTTCTTGTAGATCCAGTGGATCTGGTGTCTATATAATACAGTACAGTACACTATATAGTGTACTGCACTGTATTTTTACTTTTCACAGTCTGGTCAGACTTCTGCCTTTAGCAGAAGTCTGACCAGAGTTACTATACCATGGCAAGCAGGACGCTTCTGAAAGCGTCCTGCTGCCATGGTAACTCATCACCCACTGCCATTAGAGAGCAGTGGGTGATGGATGAGGAGGGAGGGAGCTCCCTCCCTCTGCGATCCCATCCTGGGGGGGGCTGCATAGGCACAGCAGCCCCCCGATGGGAGAGGGAGGGAGCTCCCTCCCTGTTAACACCTTCCATACCGCGGTCCATCCGGACCGCGGTAAGGAAGGGGTTAAACGGCTGGCATCTGCAGCACAGATGCCAGCCGTTTTTCTATCAGAGTGCCAGCAATGTGCTGGCACTCTGATAGAACCACTAGACACCAGGGAATTATTACAAGGGAGGCGGGCGGGGGATCGCTATCGCGATCCCGCCTGCCTCAACGCCTGCCTCCCGCACCGCCTCCCTCCGCCGCAACCACCCCCCCTGCACCCCCACAGCCATAACAAGATTGGGGGCTGCAGGGGGGTTAAAGTGAATATATTTGGAGCAATTAACTCTCTGATCCCCGCGGGATCAGAGATAGCTAAAACTGCTGCAAACCGCAGGTCTGAATTGACCTGCGGTTTGCAGCGATCGCCGAAACGGGGGGGGTCACATGACCCTCCTCGGCATTAGAACATGGTTCCTGCTGATCTACATCAGCAGGAACCATGTTGCTACCGCGCCCAGATCGGGCACAGTAGCAGTTTAAACACAGGGCGTACCTGTACGCCCTGTGTCCTTAAGGACTCGGACATTAGGGCGTACCTGTACGCCCTGTGTCCTTAAGAGGTTAAGGACCAGGCCATTTTTTCAAAATCTGACCATTGTCACTTTAAAACGCTTTTACTTATCCAGGCCATTCTGAGATTGTTTTTTCGTCACATATTGTACTTCATGACAGTGGTAAAATAAAGTCGAACAATTTCATTTTTATTTATAAAAAAATACCAAATTTACCAAAAATTTTGAAAAATTTGCAGTTTTCCAAGTTTCAATTTCTCTACTTCTAGAATACATAGTAATACTGCCAAAAAAAGTTATTGATTTACATTCCCCATATGTCTACTTCATGTATCGATCATTTTGGGAATGCCATTTCATTTTTTGGGGACATTACAAGGCTTAGAAGTTTAGAAGCAAATCTTGACATTTTTCAGAAATTTTCAAAAACCCACTTTTTAGGGACCAGTTCAGGTTTGAAGTCACTTTGCGAGGCTTACATAATAGAAACCACCCAAAAATGACCCCATTCTAGAAACTACACCCCTGAAGGTACTCAAAACTGATTTTACAAACGTCATTAACCCTTTAGGTTTTCCACAAGAGTTAATGGCAAATAAAGATAAAATTTCTGAATTTCGATTTTTTGGAAAATTTTCCATTTTAATCCATTTTTTCCAGTAACAAAGCAAGGGTTAACAGCCAAACAAAACTCAATATTTATTGCCCCGATTCTGTAGTTTGCAGAAACACCCCATATGTGGTCCTAAACTACTGAATGGCCAAACTGCAGGGCGCAGAAGGAAAGGAGCGCCATATGGGTTTTGGAAGGCGGATTTTGCTGGACTGGATTTTTGACACCATGTCCCATTTGAAGCGCCCCGATGCACCCCTAGAGTAGAAAATCCATAAAAGTGACTCCATCTAAGAAACTACACCCCTCAAGGTATTCAAAACCAGTTTTACAAACTTTGTTAACCCTTTAGGTGTTCCACAAGAGTTATTGGCAAATGGAGATGAAATTTCCGAATTTCTATTTTTTGTTACCTTGTCTCAAAAAAAGTGTAATATAGAGCAACCAAAAATCATATTTACCCTAGAATAGTACCAACAAAACTGACACCTTATCCCGTAGTTTCCAAAATGGGGTCACTTTTTTGGAGTTTCTACTGTAGGGGTGCATCAGGGGGGCTCCAAATGGGACATTGTGTCAAAAAACCAGTCCAGCAAAATCTGCCTTCCAAAAACCATATGGCGTTCCCTTCCTTCTGTGCCCTTCTGTGCTATTTCTATAGAGCAGGTTGTTACGGACGCGACAATACCAAATATGACTACTTTTTGGGGTTTTTTGTTTCAGTTTTACATAATAAAGCATTTTTGAAAAAGATTTTTTTTTAGTGTCTCCACATTCTGAAAGCCATAGTTTTATTTTATTTTTTTGGGCGACTGTCTTATGTAGGGGCTAATTTTTTGCGGGATGAGATGGCGGTTTGATTGGCACTATCTTGGGGTGCATATGACATTTTGGTCGCTTGCTATTACACTTTTTGTGATGTAAGGTGACAAAAATGGCTTTTGACACCGTATTTTTTATTTTTTTTTGCAGTGATCAGCTGAGGGGTTAGGTCATGTGTTATTTTTATAGATCAGGTTGTGACGGACGCGGCGAAACCTAATATGTATACTTTTTATTTATTTATATAAGTTTTACACAATACTATCATTTTTTAAAACAAAAAAAAAATCATGTTTTAGTGTCTCCATAGTTTGAGAGCCATATATATTTTTTTTTTTGGGCGATTGTCCTATATAGGGGCTCATTTTTTGCGGGATGAGATGGCGGTTCGAATGGTACTATCTTGGGGTGCATATGACTTTTTAATCGCTTACTATTACACTTTTTGTGATGTAACGTGACAAAAAAAATGGCTTGTTTGACAACGTTTTTATTTTTTATGTTTACGGCGTTCATCTGAGGGATTAGGTCATGTTATATTTTTTATAGAGCAGGTCCTTACGGACGTGGCGATACATAATATGTATACCTTTTTTTATTTATTTTGGTTTTACACAATAATATCCTTTTTGAATGAAAAAAAAACATGTTTTAGTATCTCCATAGTCTGAGAGCCATATATTTTTCAGTTTTTAGGCAATTTTCTCAGGTTGGGTATCATTTTTGTGGGATGAGGTAACGGTTAGATTGGCACTATTTGGGGGGTCATATGACTTTTTGATCGCTTGCTATTACACTTTTTGTGATGTAAGGTGGCAAAAAAATGGCTTTTTGACAAAGTTTTTATAAATTTTTTTTTACAGTGTTTACTTAAGGGGTTAGGTCATGTGATATTTTTATAGAGCAGATTCTTACGGACGTGGAGATACCCAATATGTCTACTTTTAAATTTTTTTTTACATTTAACACTAAAAGCATTTTTGAAACAAAAAAATCTTGTTTTAGTCTGAGAGGCATAGTTTTTTTAATTTTTGGCCAATTGTTTTAGGTAGGGGCTCGTTTTTGCGGGATGAGATGGCGGTTTGATTGGTACTATTTTGGGAGGCAAACGCCTTTTTGATCGCTTTGTATTACACTTTTAGTGATGTAAGGTGCCAAAAATGGCTTATTTACACCATTTTTTTTTTTTTTTTATGGCGTTCACCTGAGGAGTTCAGTCATGTGATAGTTTTATAGAGCAGGTTGTTACGGACGCGACAATACCAAATATGACTACTTTTTGGGGTTTTTTGTTTCAGTTTTACATAATAAAGCATTTTTGAAAAAGATTTTTTTAGTGTCTCCACATTCTGAAAGCCATAGTTTTATTTTATTTTTTGGGCGACTGTCTTATGTAGGGGCTAATTTTTTGCGGGATGAGATGGCGGTTTGATTGGCACTATCTTGGGGTGCATATGACATTTTGGTCGCTTGCTATTACACTTTTGTGATGTAAGGTGACAAAAATGGCTTTTGACACCGTATTTTTATTTTTTTGCAGTGATCAGCTGAGGGGTTAGGTCATGTGTTATTTTTATAGATCAGGTTGTGACGGACGCGGCGAAACCTAATATGTATACTTTTTATTTATTTATATAAGTTTTACACAATACTATCATTTTTTAAAACAAAAAAAAAATCATGTTTTAGTGTCTCCATAGTTTGAGAGCCATATATATTTTTTTTTTTGGGCGATTGTCCTATATAGGGGCTCATTTTTTGCGGGATGAGATGGCGGTTCGAATGGTACTATCTTGGGGTGCATATGACTTTTTAATCGCTTACTATTACACTTTTTGTGATGTAACGTGACAAAAAAAATGGCTTGTTTGACAACGTTTTTATTTTTATGTTTACGGCGTTCATCTGAGGGATTAGGTCATGTTATATTTTTATAGAGCAGGTCCTTACGGACGTGGCGATACATAATATGTATACCTTTTTTATTTATTTTGGTTTTACACAATAATATCCTTTTTGAATGAAAAAAAACATGTTTTAGTATCTCCATAGTCTGAGAGCCATATATTTTTCAGTTTTTAGGCAATTTTCTCAGGTTGGGTATCATTTTTGTGGGATGAGGTAACGGTTAGATTGGCACTATTTGGGGGTCATATGACTTTTTGATCGCTTGCTATTACACTTTTTGTGATGTAAGGTGGCAAAAAATGGCTTTTGACAAAGTTTTTATAAATTTTTTTTACAGTGTTTACTTAAGGGGTTAGGTCATGTGATATTTTTATAGAGCAGATTCTTACGGACGTGGAGATACCCAATATGTCTACTTTTAAATTTTTTTTTACATTTAACACTAAAAGCATTTTTGAAACAAAAAAATCTTGTTTTAGTCTGAGAGGCATAGTTTTTTTAATTTTTGGCCAATTGTTTTAGGTAGGGGCTCGTTTTTGCGGGATGAGATGGCGGTTTGATTGGTACTATTTTGGGAGGCAAACGCCTTTTTGATCGCTTTGTATTACACTTTTAGTGATGTAAGGTGCCAAAAATGGCTTATTTACACCATTTTTTTTTTTTTTATGGCGTTCACCTGAGGAGTTCAGTCATGTGATAGTTTTATAGAGCAGGTTTTTACGGACGCGGCGATACCTAATATGTGTAGTGTATTTTATTTTTTTAAATTTTTATTCAGTGATATGTGTTTTTTTCATTTTTACTTTTTTCACTTTTTACATTTTTTTGACCCAGACCCACTTGGTTCTGAAAGATCCAGTGGATCTGGTGTCTGTATAATACAGTACAGTACACTATATAGTGCACTGTACTGTATTTTAGTACTTTACAAAGTCTGAATAGACCTTTAGCAGGTCTATTCAGACTTTCAGCACCATGGAGAGCAGGACGCTTCTGAAAGCGTCCTGCTTCCATGGCAACCATCACCCGCTGCCATAACTGAGCAGGGGTGATGGATGGGGAGGAGTGGAGCTCCCTCCCTCTGTGATCCCATACTGTTGGGGGGCTGCAAAGGCACAGCAGCCCCCCGATGGGAGAGGGAGGGAGCTCCCTCCCTGTTAACCCTTCCATACCGCGGTCCGTACGGACCGCAGTACGGAAGGGGTTAAACGGCTGGCATCTGATCAAGCACAGATGCCAGCCGTTTCTATCAGAGTGTCAGCAATGTGCTGACACTCTGATAGACCCACTAGACACCAGGGATACATTACAGAGGAGGCGGGCGGGGGATCGCAATCGCGATCCCGCCCGCCGCACCGCCCGCCTCCCACCGCCAGCAACCACCCCACCTGCACCCCCGCCGCCATAATATGATTGGGGGCTGCAGGGGAGGTTAAAAATAAATACTCAGGGGCAATTAACTCTCTGTTCCCCGCGGTCGCACAAAGCACTGCAAACCGCAGGTCTGAATTGACCTGCGGTTTGCAGCGATCGCCCATATGGGGGGGTCACAGGACCCCCCTGGGCATTGTAACAAGGTACCTGCTGAATGATTTCAGCAGGTACCTTGTTCCGATCACTGCCAGCTGAGCAGCAGTGATCGGAACAACTCATGACGTACCGGTACGTCATGTGTCCTTAAGGACTCGGGAAACATGCCGTACCGGTACGTCATGTGTCCTAAAGGGGTTAAGGATATAACTTCTTATCTAGTCATAGATTTGCCATGAGCTAAAGAATATTCCCTTCAGACAGGCATGTCTGGAGAAGAGCCATTACACTCCCTACAGATAAGCCCACATCTGTGGTAATAATCTTTAATAAAACAATGCTCTCTGTATTCAAAACAATGCTCTCTGTATTCAATATACAATACAGTATTCAATATAAACTCTGTATAGACTGAACTTCCCGTAACCTCATCTTGGCCTGTTCTACACTTGAGCTGCATGTTTTATAAGTCAAGCATTCCACCCATTAAGGACATCGTCCAGGCGGTTATCCTGCTGTTTAACAGATTTCCATCCTTGATCCTATCACTTTGCAAATATTGTAGTGGTTGATGTGCAGTTTCCACAATGATCCTTTTGCTTTGGATAAAGCTCCTCAAATATTGCAAAGCCCACATTGTTGACAGTAATGCTTTCTCACAATCATTGAATTTTACCTCAACCGTTTACAAGGACTTCCTGGCATAGATAATGATCTTATTCAGGCTTTCCTTTTTTCTGGAAAAGGACTGCACTCACGCTTTTGTCGGTGAAACCCGTTTCCACGAAGAAAAGTTTTCCACCCTCTGGATAGGCAAGGCATGGAGCCTGGATAAGTCTGGCTTTGAGCTCCTTCACAGCTTGCTTATGACTCACTCATGGCTTATGGCTCACTCCATTCCCATTTTACTCCATTCCCATTTTACTCCTTTCTTCAGCAAGTGCAAAAGAGGTTTTGTAATTTTGGCATAATTATCTATGAACTTATGTGAATAGTTTATCATGCCCAGGAATGATCTCAACTCCTTGAGATTTGTAGGTGACTTTGTATTGGTCACTGCCTCCACCTTGGCACAACACCATTGGGCCTTCTGCAAAGAAAGTTTCTCAGCTGGGTTAGTACATGCCTTAGTTCCACAATGTGTTCCTCAAAAGTCATGCTTTTGATCAGGATGTCATCCACATAGGATAAGGTACCTCGTTCAACAGCATCAGGCATTGCCTTATGCATGAACACAGCAAATTCGTGGCCTGCATTTATGTACCCGAAGGGCAGACAGGTCCATGCATATTGTTGTTTTCCAAATGTGAAGGCCAGCTTGTATTGATCCCTCTCTGCTTCACCTTAATCGTCCAATATCCTTGTGCACAATCCGGAGCAGTGAAAATTTTGGATCCCTGTATTTCAATATACGGTATGGGCCATCCGGACATGTATACACGTTTGTTTAACTGTCTTAGGTCCGAACAGAGACAAAATTGACCATTGGGTTTAAGAATCCCAAGTATAGGATTGTTGAACAAGCTGTGTACTGGACGGATGATACTCCTCTTCTCCATGTTCTTGACGATTTCCGATAGTGACTCTTAAGCCGCCAGCGGAAGTCGGTATTGTTTGACATAGACAGGGGGTGCATTGGGATCTGTTTGGATTCTTGCAACATGTAGGTCAGTTTCCCCACAGTCATAAGAATCCTTGGCAAACATGTCCTGAAATTCTGTGAAGAGCTCCTTTAGCTGTTGACGCTCTAATTTATTGGAGCATGCGTCAGCTATAGAGATTTGCTATTCCACCCGTTCCTGAAATTCTGGGAAGATTTCAGGCTGACTTAACTCATAAGCTTCTTCAAGCTCAGTAGTTAAATGTTTTGTGTATTGCATACCTTCTCCTTTCCTTGTTAGCATGACTCGTACTCCTTTTCATCGATCTCATGGTTAAAAACCAATGATGACTCTTCGATGTGGCATGTACCTTCTCCAGAGCTGAATGGATATTGAATAAACCCTCAGGTGTGGAGGAAAAACGTTGTCCACTGCCTATTCTTCTGTTAGGTACTCATCCGGAATAAGTCCAATGACATCATTCTGAAATCTTAAAGTATAGCACTCTGAATCCATAGCTAGACCAATTACGGTGTCTTTTTGCAGGGATATGCTATGGGGAACCATGTTATGAACTACCATATGTAATGGATCCTGATGGATGTTTATCATGGGAGTAGGCTTTACCTTCAGGCCAAGTTGCTGCATCCGGTTGGATAAACATACCAAAGCATCTGTGTTCTTGCCCCTTCTTTACTTGAATGGGGAGAAGAAATGGGCTGCATCCTTCAGGGATTTTAACCTCATCAGCAACCATGATACTCATGGCATAGGGCATCTGTTGTCCCCTTCTTAAGGCTTGCTCTACATCCTGTAATCCCTCTGGGTCTCCCGGTAATCTGGACCATAGACTATTATTGACCAGATAAATCTGCGGTCGTTACCTATATACATCTAATACCGTGGTTCATTCACCATGAGAATAACGTGTTCTGTAGTTTTACTTCCTATGGAGATAGACAAAAGACATCTTGCAACCACATTATGACTCTGGGAATCTCCATCCAGATCCTGAACCCATTGGTCCTGTGGAGAGGAACTTTTAATCACTTTAGGATTGGTGACCTGTTTTAAGAGTCCTAGGCTTATGTAGCTGGCTTTGGATTTCAGATCCAACTTGGCATATTTCACCAGGGCTATATTGTTCACCTGTATGGGAATCAATAAGTTGTCATTGACCTTTTTAATCCGTATCATGGATTGAGTATGCTTGGCCAGGTCCGTGACTTTGTGACCTCCCCCTTCAAGAGAAATAGTCAATACATCATCATCCAAGGTTACCTTTGCGATTGTGTCCTTATGGATGGAAATGATGTGAGCGGCACCGTTGACAGCTTCCTCGGGCTTACTATTTTTCAGGATCGTGATTTCCGGTGTTCGACTGTTCCTAAAATAAACTTCAACAGAGTTAGGCCTCTCTTCAATCATGTGATAACTACGTTGGGTTTGTGCATTGCAAGAGTATCCATAAGCAATGGGTGCCTTCACCTGAGCCAGACTGCTTCATTAATGAAGTCTATTATGGAACTCAATCTTTTCAGAAGGCCAATTCCTATGATCAACCGATCATATGGAAGGTCCACAATCAGTGTGGGGTGTCTAATTGTCTTCTTGCCAATTCTTAACCATGATGTACCTTTTACCTGCAAAGCCTCTCCACCTACACTTATCAGAGAGCCATCGAACGATCTCAATCTTGACCTCTTTGCTGTCAAATCCAAAACCTGTTGGAAATAACTATACGATAAGATAGTGGCTTGTGATCCCGTATCGAGTAAACCCTTGATCGGCCCGATAAGTTCATTTTGGAGATAAGAATCCACAAAATATTGGCCTTCAACCTGAAATAAATCACATCGGAAGTTAGGGTGTTTACTCATTTGATGCTTTCTAAGAGCATGACCTTTTTGCAGCATCGTGACCTGTGGAGAAATCTTCACATTACTGCTGCAGGGAGCAGGAGTAGCAGCCCACACCCTTGGGGAAAACTGGACCATGTCACAGTTTACAGATGGTTCACAGATTGACGCTGAGACGATAGGATCACTTGTTGGAGAAGACACATGATTGCAAAGATCGACATAATTTGCCTGCGAGATAGATAACATATTAGACACCTCCTCCCTGGCCACAATTTTAGGGTCAGGAACGCTGCATGGCAAAATAGGTCTAGAGATCAAATTAGATTCTTCCACAACCATCTTGATAACCTTGCAATGGCCTCTGCTCTGACCCTGCCCTGTCTGCTTTAGGGGGCTGAGCTGGGACCTGGCGTTGCCTCTAAAAAAGGGGTTTTATTATTGGTTGACCTACTCCTAGGTGAAGTAGAGGGTTCAGCCTACCTTCAATCTGTTGTCTGGGCTTGTTATTCCAGAACCTGTATCCCTGGGGACCCTTATTGTAATAGGGACAGTAGTTAGACCTCCCAGCACTAGGATTATCCCCCTCTGACCCATTGGGGTTTTCTCTGTTTGGGTCCTACCTGTTGCCGCTGGGTTTGTTGGACAGGTCCTGTAGATTGAGGGTACTTAAGTGGCTGTGTTTCAAATCCCAAGCTAGGGATTACCTTAGCTTCAGCTACATTTTGCTCTGGGGACTTTTTGGACCTCCTCTCACCTGTAGCATGGCATTCACTGATATTATACAGTGAGGTGGCAGCCGTCACCAACCTATCCAAGGGAAGTTCAAGATCAATGTCTCTAGCTAGGCTAAGTTTGATTTGGGTTGGCATTGCATCATAGAACAGCTGTTTAAACTGTTTAAACTCTTCAGAATCCCAGTTTGGGGACCTATATGCTATCCCATAGGCATTTTTAAGGATGGAGAGGAATTCAAGGGGACTTTGATTGGGCCTACATGTGAGCTTATAGATGTCACGTTTTGCAGCAGTGATGGTTCGGTAAGGTCCGAATTCCAGTTTACTTTCATGCAAGACATCTTGCCAATCTAGGATCCCTCTATCCCTAAAATAAATAAAGTAGTGACAATATTTGTCTTCAAATGCCCATGGTAGGAATCTGATCCTGTCAGCATCAGAGTATATCAGTGGATTCATACAGTTCTAAGTGGTTTGCAATTTGAGAGGAACCCTTCTTAGTGAACTTGGGCACAGTGGCATTTAGAAATGATGCTTGAGAAACTCTGATTCTTTTTTGAATACTGAGGATTTTTCTTACTAGAGATCAATTCAGCAAATGATGGTCGCCTGGGACCCTGGTCCCCCTTTTGGGTAAACTCATGCCTACACGTCAGGGAATAAGTCACACGCTTTCCCACATTACGGTCAGAATCACACACACTCTGACCACTCCCATCAGACACATATGGCACAGGTGATTTAACCCTAACATCTCTCTCCAGGGGAACATGTGGAGAGACGCTTCTAGGGGCTTCCATGTTGCTGGCATCTAGTAAGGCGGTTACAGTGTGGAATGCCCGACTTAATTGTGTCAATGCCTCATGTGTAATCATGCCATCACCTTTGGGTGGCTTAGGGTCTGGGATGGAGTCTGCTTTAAGAGCATGCGATGACATGTCTATATGCTGAGGAGTGAGAATTGGGGGGTCTGGAGATCCCACAGTATCAGACGGATCCCTTTCAGCATGATTCGTCTGTCTGCTTAAATTTTGAATAACGGAGGTGCAACTCCTTTATGTCACTTTTTACCTTTTGATAGGCAGCATGGCTGTGATCAAGCTTGTACTCTAAGTCCTTGATTGTTGCCTTTGCGAATCTGAGTTCTGTTTCTAACTGGAATACATATGTCCACGTTTTCATTAAAGACTCATATCTATTCTGTTAAAGAGTACTGACTTCTAACAATGCAAGCAAAATAGGTGGCAAAGCGTATAATAGGTGTTGGTCCTTCTTGGTATTATCTTGTAACACATCACTATATGTCAGATATTTTTCGACTGTGCCACATGGCGTCCATACATCCCCACATTCTTACTTGGCTCTCGCCTGCATTTCACTGATCCATGTAGTCATATCCTTATCCAATTTAAACCGTGAATGTATATATTCAACAATGTTATGGATCAGCTGCTCCGGGTTAGATGGACTATCTGCTGTAGCATGGCCACTACCCGTGTCACTGCTTGTTGCACTCATTTTCTCTGATCAATAATCAATACACAGATGTCAGCAACAATCTGGCTAGCCAAAAAGAAATATGGGACCCTTCACTATATGCACAAACAATTAAAGAATTATCTCAATTTCAGTAGTGCCTCCATTTATGTTGAAAGATTTATAAAGCAAAAAGGCTTTATCTAAAAAGAAAGGATCAAAGAAAAATATAAAGTTATAAGCAGGCGGACATAATCGCCTTTAAGTTCTTTTATCGAGAATCTAATTTGTTTTGTGCAAGCAGTGAACCAAAGGGACATGTGTCTATGCAAAATATATAATTTATTTACAAAAGTTAGATACCAAATCAATAATAATGCAAAGACAAATATGAAAAGAAATGTAAGACATAATATTAAAATACAGTGTAGTACCAAAATACGCCACTAATTTACCACCACTCTCAGACAAGCCAATACAATGATAATCAGAATATGCCAATTCTGTTCACAATTTATCACCGATATCACCAATCAACGCAATAATACGCAATCATTCAAATAAAGAAAATGAGAGGTATCAACCCTTGCTCTGTCACCCTATGACCAATCTTGAATATGTGGTAGCATGTAACACAACTCATAAATTCCCAACTTGGTATCAGACTAAGGAATATTCAAATTCCTAAAGGACTGGTTATCTTCCAAACAATATCTGATCTTCATTTAGCAATATGCATCGTTGCTAAGAAAATGATCAACATTGATGAGGCGCCTAACTCTATGTATCCACACAATAGGGGATATTTGGCTATATACCGAGTAAGGTAATCTATAAATATTACACGTGTACAAGATATACATTACCAAGAATCAGAGGATGAGCAGAGCCTTTAAGAGGAAGTTCGGTCTCAAATGTTTTCTGCAGGGATTTCCCTCCTTGTTTTTTTTTTAGCCTCGTGCTTCCTTGTTTCTCTGTTTCTGGGCTCCTTTGTTTGGGATCCTCCGTCTGTCTTTGTTTTTGCATCTGTGTCCCCCTATCCTCCTGGTATGTGGTAATTATCCCCATCCTTATCTAATGATCACAACCTTCCAGATTAGGGTTTTCCAATCAGGTTGGATGGGTGTGCTCATATGTTAATGATCCTTGAGATCTTAGTGAAACCATCATGATTTTCCTAAACTGTTGGATTTATGGGTTTGATAAGAAATACAATGGGCCTTACACTCGCAATGTGGGTCAGAATATTCTAATAGTGATGAGCGGCAGGGGCAATATTCGAATTTGTGATATTTTGTGAATATTTGGCCGAATATTCGCCATATATTCAAAAATTCGCAAATTCGTAATCTCCAGTCATTATTTTCTTGATTGCAAAAATTTGCATAAAATGTGCATAACATTTGCATATAAATTTGCATAAACTGGTATCTTCTAATGTTATTCTAACCTAATGAATCAGTCATTTAGACAGTTAGAATACAGTGTTGATCACGAATTTTAGAATTGCGAATTTTAATCACGAATATCGGCACTTCGAGAATTCGCGAATATTTAGAATATCGAGAAATATATTCGCAATCGCAAATATTCATTTTTTTTAAAATACCAGTTTATGCGAATTTTTATGCAAATTTTTATGAGAATTTTCACAATCAAGAAAATAATGATATTATTTTCTTGATTGCGAAAATTTGCATATAAAAAATTCGCATAAACTGGTATTTAAAAAAAAAACTAATATTCGCGATTGCGAATATATTTCTCAATATTCTAAATATTTGCGAATTCTCGAAGTGCCGATATACGTGATTAAAATTCGCAATTCGAAAATTCGTGATTGACACTATATTCTAACTGTCTAAATGACTGATTCATTAGGTTCCTCTGAGTAAGTCCCATTAGCAGAAAATCAACGTAAACGCTTTCCATATATCCCAAGAATACATATTCTCTTCACTCACAACCTACTTATAAGATTTATGGCAAGAGAGAGTAGTGTTGTTGATACTAAATAGTATATGTAAGAATTTAGCCCGTTACATATGGTGCTTAGTGCGACTGCTCAGCATATATGCACGACTTGCACCATTCACTGGTGTGATTAATGGAGCAATGTGCTCCTATGACTTGCAATACTGACACTCAAGCATCTAGTGGAGGATATCTGTGCTGACCGCACTGCCTGTGACTCCGTACTCAGTAACCGGTCTCTATCACAGGACCACTGACTTAAGTGTCGCTGAATACATATCCACACATAACCACACACCTCATATACAGGAGAGGCTCAGATTCACACACACTCTCTCTGACCATTTTAAACTTCTGCTTCACATAAAGCTGACTCGCTTTCCCTGAGCCTGCCTAAAAGCACAGTTCTAACACTCCTCAACCCGACATGTTTCCTCTCTGTGTCAAATACTGTACCACAGGTGAAACCAGTGTATTTTGGGGAAATGTACATTATTTGTGCAACATTTAGTGTCCACAGCGTGTGCCTCTTTGCCAAGGGCCTTTGCCAAGGCTTTATATAACCTCGAGTGCCGCCTCTAGCACAATTGCCGGGTTATTGGCATCTGCCTGGATCCACCAACTTGCATACATTAGTTGGACAGCCTGGTAGTATCTATATAAATTGGGCAAGGTCAGACCTCCCCCACATAAGGCGCTTTCAGCGTATCGCTAGCAATCCTGGGTTGGGTGTTCGGCCAGAGAAATAGGGTAAGTAGTCTATCAATAGCCACAAAGTGGGATTTCTGAAGTATCACGGGGGCTGCCCTATAGGAATAGAAAAGCTTAGGTAATATTATCATCCTATCAACGACAGTGGAAGTGTCCCCCCCGCCTTCAGCTTCTGAGTTATATACTCCATAGTAGGAAGTACATTAGGAGGAGTAGATTAATGTACTCTTAAACATTTAGGTGTAAACCACATTGCCATCATGCCAAATATATTATTGAGTTAAACCATTTCAGAAATTTGGCCCAGACACAAAAACCTAAGACAGATTTAAAAATGACACAAAAGGCACCGCAAATGATAAATGTCCCCCTATAAATCTTCCTAGGATTTTTCAGATGTTTCCTAGAAGTCGTCATGTGGCATCAATGGAGCTTCTATATCCAAATATACAACCGGAAATAAACCTGTGAATCTCCCAGAGATATGCTGTTCGGCTTTACTGTATAAAGCTGTATATTATGTTGTTCTGGTGCAATTAAATATTTTCGGTATAGTTTTATTATTCCCCTAATCCGAAGTTCAATGTCATATAGAGAAAATATAATAAAATGTACAGGAAAAACAATTATAAAAATGCGTGTTACAAATGAAATAATGCGGGAAGTGTATTCATTATTCGACAAGCAGAGCCCTAATGTGCTCCAGTATCTAGATAGGATTACCATCAAGGCTACATGCACACGACAGTTGTTTTTTGCTGTCCACAAATCACGGATCCGTCTTCCTTTTTTTTTCACATCCACATCCGTTCTGTGTCAGCAAATTTTGTAGGTTGTGTTTCCGTGTGTCTTCCGTTTTTTTTTTGCGGACCTGCAAAAAAAAGACGGAAGGCTTGAACCAGTTTCTTAAAGTACCTGTACAAGTGCCTTGGTTTCAAAGCAACCATCCGCAAAAAAAACGGATGCGGATGACAAACGGATGGCTTCCGTTGGTCATCCGCTTTTTTGCGGACCCATTGACTTCTTTGGGTCTGCAAACCGTTTTTTGCGGACGAGAATAGGACATGCCATATTTTTTTTGCAGACATGAAATGCGGACAGCGGACGCGGACAGGAAACGGAAGAGGCATTCCAATTTTTAACGGATCCTTAGAAATGAATGGGAAACCATCGGATCCACAAAAATAACGGAACGGAGGCCGCAAAAAACCACTGCTGTGTGCATGTAGGCTAAACTGCAGGAATGTACATATAGGGTTAATTACCACAGATCACCCGGTCAGATAAATCAGTGATATAATCATCATGCCACCAGTATCACTGTCTCCGCACAGGAGGGTTAGTCTGTAGGAACAATGAAGGTCACAGCGCTAGGAGAAAGTATATGAGCCAAGAAGACGACGTCTGTCAGTGACAATGGTGACGCTGTCGTGGAGCAAATAGAAGAGCTTATTTTATCTGCAAATAATGTTTGGATAAGGATGAAATATTAATGTCCACATACGATGTAAAATAATTACATGGAGCGTCGTTACTTCTCCCCATGTCACTCTGTTCAAGCGATGGTAGGTCCTCTGTAAAAGAGCTGCCCCTCACAGATTAGCACTGTTCACTAATTGACCCAAAAGCTGGAGAACACCTTTAAATACTGTATGAAGATGAAATATTAATGTCCACATACGATATAGAACAATTAAATAGAACGTCGGTAATTCTCCCGATGATCAGCACAAAGAACAATCAAGCGGCAGCATCTCCGTTATATTCCTTTTATTCCGACATGCCATACAAAAGTGCGTGTAATACAAGCCAGACAGCTACGTTTCGGCTACATCTTAGCCTTTATCAAGCCTGGTAATATGTGGTCATCATATCCTTATAAAGTGAACTTACTCCTCCCGCCACATCCATATGCACCAATCTATAAACTCAACATACCACTTAGCAGTTGTAATCACCCTTATTTAACAATCACCTGGGTATCCAATGCATGTGTTCACCGTAGACACATCCAAGCAACCGGAACTCGTTCCTACGCATGTGTCATGCCTCTAGGTTCATCAACTCTGCGCGTCCGCACAGCTCTTGCACGTCATCAATCACGTATCAGGCGCCATCAACCCGAAGCATAGGAAACATCCCATTTTTCTTGGGCCAAGATAATGATTGTAGCATGCGATGTGGGTGTCGGTTATGACAGCAATCATCCATCCATATGTTGATTTTATAGATTGGTGCATATGGATGTGGCAGGAGGAGTAAGTTCACTTTATAAGGATATGATGACCACATATTACCAGGCTTGATAAAGGCTAAGATGTAGCCGAAACGTAGCTGTCTGGCTTGTATTACACGCACTTTTGTATGGCATGTCGGAATAAAAGGAATATAACGGAGATGCTGCCGCTTGATTGTTCTTTGTGCTGATCGTGGGGACCGCTGAGGATCTGCAGTTTAAGGCAGGCTGGTGCTTCCTGGTGAGGTCATGGAGGTCGGGAGTGCTGCTCTCAGGGACGCCATGAGGGGGGTACAGCCCATACCCCAGTAAGGGGCCCGGACCCTGGGGGGGCCTGCCCAGTCCCGAGCCTTTTTTTGTGGCCGCCGGCCCTGGGGCCCAGTGCTCCTTCCCCTCTTAATTCTGCGGCCTGTCCCTTACCTCCCCAGCCCACCCTTCACCTCCCTGGCCTGCCTGCGGCCCACCCCTTACATCCCCAGGTGGCTCTTTACTGTCCTGAGCGCGTACAGCGTCAGGACGTAATGCGCGCACTATGACCTGACGCTGTACGCTGTCAGGTGACAGTGCAGGGCCGGCCGAGAAGACAGAGAGGAAGGAGCGCGGAGGAGGCGGCGATCTGTGGTAAGTATGTTGGGGCTGGCCCCTCCCCTGCCTGCCACAGCTGATCTGATGGGGGTGGGCTGACTGGGTCTGGGGTCTTTGGGCTGATCTGAGGTCATAGGGGCTAATTGGGGATCTAATGGGGTCCTTGGGCTGATCTGAGGTCTGATGGGGGCTATCTGGGAGTCTTTGGGCTGATCTGAGGTCTGATGGGGGCTGACTGGGGGTCTGATGGGGGACTGATCTGAGGTCTCATGGGTGCTGACTGGGGGTCTTTGGGATGATCTGAGGTCTCATGGGGGCTGACTGGGGGTCTTTGGGCTGATCTGAGGCATGATGGTGGCTAACTGGGGATCTGATGGGGTTTTTTGGGCTGATCTGAGGTCTCATGGGGGCTGACTGGGGTTTTTTGGGCTGATCTGAGGTCTCATGGGGGCTGAGTGGGGGTCTGATGGGAGTAGGAAACTAACATATCTGTTGGTCAAACTCTGCAGAGATGAGAGATGGCTAAAAGAAGTCACCATTGCGTTCTGGTCTTAATGGAGAAGATGAAGACAGAGAACATCTACATCAAAGGAGAAGTCCCTGGATGTAAGAGGTATGGGCGCAATATATGGATGGGGCTGTGTGTGGGTGTGGCTTGAGGGTGGACAGGGACACAGGGGCCCCATGATCTCCTATTTCTGGATCCGCCACTGGGGCAGTGTCAGGGAGGGGGCAGTGTCAGTGAAAGGCCGGTGCCGGGGGGTGCGGTGGGGCCCAGGCCTTGAGCTGTGTAAGGGGCCCCAAAATTTCTGATGGCTCCCATCTCCCATCATTCCCTGACAGCCTACAACTATCATCCTACAGAAGGGAATCGTGGGAGTTGTAGTTTTACAACAGCTGGAGGGCCGCAGGTTGAGCATCCCTGGTTTAAAACATCCCGAGGCTCCCTACGAGGGCTTTCAACAAGACAATTCACTCATGTGTAACAATATTTTATTTCTGTGTAAAACATTTCCCACATTCTGAACAGGAATATGTTTTCTCTCCTGTGTAAATTCTTTCATGTTTAACAATATATACTTTCTGTGGAAATCATTTCTCACATTCTGAACTGGAGTATGGCTTCTCTCGTTTGTGCCTTTTCTTGTGTAAAACAAGATGTGATTTTGTTGTAAAACATTTCTCACATTCTGAACATGAATATGGCTTCTCTCCTCTGTGACTTCTCTCGTGTGTAACAAGATATGATTTCTGTATAAAACATTTTCCACATTCTGAACATGAATATGGCTTCTCTCCTGTTTGACTTCTCTTGTGTAAAACAAGATGCGATTTTGTTATAAAACATTTTCCACATTCTGAACATGAATATGGCTTCTCTCCTGTGTGAATTCTCTCATGTGTAACAAGATGTGATTTAACTGCAAAACACTTCCCACATTCTGAACATGAATGTAGTTTCTCCCCTGTGTGCCTTCTCTCATGTCTAACTAAAGTTGATTTCTGGGCAAAACATTTCCCACATTCTGAACATGAATATGGTTTCTCCCCTGTGTGACTTCTCTCATGTATAACTAAAGTTGATTTCTGGGTAAAACATTTCCCACATTCTGAACATGAATATGGTTTCTCCCCTGTGTGACTTCTCTCATGTATAACTAAAGTTGATTTCTGGGTAAAACGTTGCCTACATTCTGAACATGAATACGGTTTCACTCCAATGTGACTTCTCTCGTGTGTAACAAGATTTGATTTCTGTGTAAAACATTTCCCACATTCTGAACATGAATATGGCTTCTCTCCTTTGTGAATTTGCTCATGTCTAACAAGACTTGATTTATCTGTGAAGCACTTACCACATTCTGAACACGAGTATGGCTTACCCCCTGTGCGAGTCCTTCTGTGTGTAGAAATACCTGAGCTTTTTGTGAACTCTTTACCACGCTGAAAACATTTACCCCCTTTCTGGCCTGCAGTTGTGATAATTTTTGATTGGTCAGGAGAAGGTTCCTCATGATTAGAGGGATTATATGACAGATCTGTGCTGTGAAGTCCTGGATATAAATTAAAAGTAATGAGGTTTCCTCCTGAAGAGCGTGGCGTGATGTCTTTATTTTCTATATTATAATTTACTGATAACATGACATCCGCAGAATTCTTATTGGGATTCTCTGTGAAGATAAAAATTTGAATTTGTGATTTTTTCAGTTGACCTCCTGCCTCCTATCAACACATTTGACCTTCAATGCCAAGTAAGCATCATATTAATACAACAAATCTACTGAGGATCCGTCCCCACATTCCTCAACACAAACTGCATTCATTATCAAATAGATCTTTTAAATCTGATGAAGATGGTGGTTTTATTAGAAAAATCCATGCAATAATGCCCACCTAGAGCTTAATTGTCAAGCTGATCCTCTGCTGCTGCTGAAATCTCACACACTCTCAGTACAAGCTGTAGTCACTCTGCAGTGAGAGATCCTCCATCTTCCAGCAGCAGTTTCAGTGTAATTACCGATTCTAATTCCATCTTCAGCTTTATTTTACTGCTGCCTGTACTGAGCACACATTTTTTGATTATAATGACATGGAGTTTCACAATAAGCACACCAGCCTCATCAGGTCTAAGAGGTCTATTTAATACTACATACATCGACTATTGAGAAATCTAGTGCAAGCGTTTTTGTATATTATTCAAATATAAAAATATTTATCCCAAACTGTGAATGGCATAATGTAAAAAAAAATAATCAGTACGGACGATTCCCCAGGGCCCTGATTCATTCATTTGAGCAGAGATCACCGTCAGCTGGATAAGGGGAAGACTTCATGATGTGATGGGGACATCTCCAATCAAAGAGCAGCAGCCGGAGATCAGATTCTCCTCCTGCCCTGAAGGCTCCAAGGACAGAATCTGAGGTCACTTTCTCCATCCATGATCCCATACCTGTGGTGACATCTCCTGGAATGTCCTCCTCCACCTCACTCCTACACGGGGGATCGCCCATCATCCGCTCTTCTTCATCCTCCACTTTAATATCAGTCAGATCTTCCCCCTGATTTGTCATCTGTAACAATTCAGTACAATACAGCAGACGGGTGGGAAATCTAACAGATCCACAGAAGAGACCCCCACAATCTATGACCCCTCTATGACTGCAGGACCCCCCTATATAGATGTCTATAGGGCTCAGCTCCATCTACCTGAGGGTTCTCTGGGACCTTCTCCTCTGGACAGTCCTGGGAATACAGAGGACGGGGACATCTCTCTGGTGGATTTCTCCTCCTGGATCCATCTGTGGAGACACGAGCAGTGACTGAATACATGGCCTCCATTACATGTCACTGCACACACGTGTACACACTGCACATGACGGGTCTTACCCTGTGATATAAGAGGCTGGTGCTCCTCCATTACATGTCACTGCACACACGTGTATACACTGCACATGACGGCTTTTACCCTGTGATATAAGAGGCTGGTGCTCCTCCATTACATGTCACTGCACACACGTGTATACACTGCACATGACGGGTCTCACCTTGTGACATAAGAGGCTGGTGCTCCTCCATTACATGTCACTGTACACACGTGTATACACTGCACATGACGGCTCTTACCTTGGGATATAAGAGGCTGGTGCTCCTCCATTACATGTCACTGCACACACGTGTATACACTACACATGACGGCTCTTACCTTGTGATATAAGAGGCTGGTGCTCCTCCATTACATGTCACTGCACATACGTGTACACACTGCACATGACGGGTCTTACCCTGTGATATAAGAGGCTGCTGCTCCTCCATTACATGTCACTGCACACACGTGTATACACTGCACATGACGGCTATTACCTTGTGATATTAGAGGCTGGTGCTCCTCCATTACATGTCACTGCACACACGTGTATACACTGCACATGACGGCTATTACCTTGTGATATTAGAGGCTGGTGCTCCTCCATTACATGTCACTGCACACACGTGTATACACTGCACATGACGGGTCTTACCCTGTGATATAAGAGGCTGGTGCTCCTCCATTACATGTCACTGCACACACATGTATGCACTGCACATGACGGCTCTTACCCTGTGATATAAGAGGCTGGTGCTCCTCCATTACATGTCACTGCACACACGTGTATACACTGCACATGACGGCTCTTACCTTGTGATATAAGAGGCTGGTGCTCCTCCATTACATGTCACTGCACACACGTGTATACACTGCACATGACGGCTCTTACATTGTGATATAAGAGGCTGGTGCTCCTCCATTACATGTCACTGCACACACGTGTATACACTGCACATGACGGCTCTTACCCTGTGATATAAGAGGCTGGTGCTCCTCCATTACATGTCACTGCACACACGTGTATACACTGCACATGGCGGCTCTTACCCTGTGATACAAGAGGCTGGTGCTCCTCCATTACATGTCACTGCACACACGTGTATACACTGCACATGACGGCTCTTACCCTGTGATATAAGAGGCTGGTGCTCCTCCATTACATGTCACTGCACACACGTGTATACACTGCACATGACGGCTCTTACCCTGTGATATGAGAGGCTGGTGCTCCTCCATTACATGTCACTGCACACACGTGTATACACTGCACATGGCGGCTCTTACCCTGTGATATAAGAGGCTGGTGCTCCTCCATTACATGTCACTGCACACACGTGTACACACTGCACATGACGGCTCTTACCTTGTGATATAAGAGGCTGGTGCTCCTCCATCATGGCCTCCTTGTACAGATCCTGGTGGCCTTCCATATACTCCCACTCCTCCATGGAGAAATAGACAGTGACGTCCTGACACCTTATAGGAACCTGACAACACAATGACACCGTCATCACCCAGACCCCCCAGTGCTGTTACTGGAGAATTTCCCAGCATTCCCAGCAGTGTCACCTCTCCAGTCAGCAGCTCCATCATCTTGTGGGTGAGCTCTAGGATCTTCTGCTCATGTATCAGGGGGTGAGGGGGAGGCTCTGTGATGGGGTGAGGGGTCCTGCTCCGCCCTCCTGACTCCTGGAGATGGATGATGGGAGTCACACAGTCCCCCGATGTCTTCTTCACTATTGTGTACTCCTGTGGATGGAGAGAGACACTTAGGGAATAAACCCTTCAGGGGCCATGTGCTCTCCTCCGGCCTCTCCTCCGGGTACAACGTGCCTACTTACCTCCTCATGGCTCCTACATGACTATAGGTCACTGGTCACATGACACATCACTCACCATACTGGGGGCTGATCTTCAGGTTCTCCGTCACTTGGAAGGTCTGGGGGCCGTTCTCCAGGACCCTGGACTCTTCCTATCACTTCCTATGATGGATTCTCCTTCCCGATGTCTGACTTGTTACAGAATACAATACAGAGGAGAGAAATCTAGAGAAGTTTACCTCTCCGCTCAGCAGGGAGATGATCTCCAAGGTGAGGTCTAATATTCTTCTGCTGATCTCCTTCCTGTCCATCCTCGGTGGCTCATTCAGGAGAAGGCTCGTATTGCTGGTTTTCTTCATCCTCCTCCAAAAAAAGGAATAAAGATTAATCAGTGAGTCCCATGTCCCCGATAATGAGAAAAAGTACAACTCATCCCGCAAAACTCAGACCCTCATAAAGCTGCACTGACGGGAAAAGCCCTGAGCTCCAGGTGTACCTAAGCTCCTGGCAGTGCAGTGTGTATCTAAGCTCCTGGCAGTGAAAACCTCAGTCACACGGAGCAGATTCTCTGATTCACCCCAGAATGATGACAACCCCCACTATCCCCACTACTCCCCCATCATACTAATCTGAGGAGCGGAGAAGGATTCCTTGTGTGTAATGGCGGAGAATCTCCAGAGGTGACATGTCTGAGCTCTCCACCACACTGTCTCCTCACAGCTCATCTTACCTGCAGGCTGGAGGAATGGCTGATACCAGAGAGAACAAGAGCCCTGACTACAGGACCTGCCCAGTATCTGCTGCACTGCCAGAGCTGAAGGATCTGGGGTGATGTCACTGTCATGTGATCAGTACAGGGGCGGGGCTCAGCAGTGGAGAGGAGAAGAGGTGGTGAAGGACCTGAGGATGTCACCGTCATGTGATTGGTGCAGGGGGCGGGGCTCAGTAGTGGAGAGGAGAAGAGGTGGGGAAGGACCTGGGGTGATGCCACTGTCATGTGATCAATACAGGGGCGGGGCTGAGCAGTGGATAGGGCGAGAGGTGGTGAAAGACCTGGGATGATGTCACCGTCATGTGATTACAGAAAGGGGGGGGCAGAAACCGATCACATGACAGTGATGTCATTTCAGGTCCTTCACAACTTCTCTCCACTGCTCAGGCCCCGCCCCTACAATGGTCACATAATGGTGACATCACCCCAGGTCCTTCAGCTGTGGCAGTGCACAACACTCGCTCTCACTCCTGACAGGCTGAGAGAGCCCTTCCACTGCCCCAGTGACACAGAGCCCTGCCCGCCCAGTAGACTGCCACCAGTTCCCCTTTAGATATAAGTCCGGTCCGTTAATGGGATTATATTGGGCCAGAAACCAGCCCACGTAGCGTGTAACGTTATACCGAGACACAGAAGCATGGGATTCATGGAGCGAGACAAAAAAAAACAGCGCAAGATCAAAGTATATATTTTTTAAAAGTCTTTATTTTCATTTTTCAGAGATATAACAGACTTAGGCCTTATTCACACATCCGCAAGTGTTTTGCGGATCCACGGAGCCACGGATCCGCAAAACACGGACACACTGGCAATGTGCATTCCGCATTTTTGCGGACCGCACATTGCCCGAACTCCATAGAAAATGCCTCTTCTTGTCCGCAATTGCGGACAAGAATAGGACATGCTCTATTTTTTTTGCGGAGCCGCGGACCGGAAAATCAGTGGCGCGCTCCGCAAAATCGGATGCAGAGAGCACAGTGTGTGCTCTCCGCATCTTTCCCGGCCCCATTCACAGTCAATGGGTCCGCATGTATTCCGCAAAATTGCGGAATACATGCGGACTACATTGCGGATGTGTGAATAGGGCCTAACAGTACAAGTCTCAAAAACGGCTCCTTCTCACTGATAACACACAGTCATGGCAGCTTTGTACAGCAATACAAAAATATCTCTCACAGTTAGGGTGCCCAGACGTCCGGTTTTCTGGCTCACTGTCCTCTGTGCGGTGCAGGGTTTGGACGGACGCAGGGATGTCCACCCTTTCAGTATCTCTGCGCTGTCTGAGCGTGAGCTGCAGCAACTGACTGAGGCTTCTCTCACCCCCAGTCACTAGAGCCGCAGACATGGATCCCTGTGGCTGACTGAGGGGGAGAGAAGCACCCCGGCTGCCCCCAGCTCACCTTCCCCTCAGAAAGTTCTTCCCTCTTCCTCCATTCTTAATTTATTTGTTTTTACAGCCGTCAGTGGCGTGGCTTATCTGTTTGGGGGCGTGGCTGGCGAGGTCCGGCTTTCTGGGGTGAAGCCAGTGGCCACCCTACTCACAGTACATGTCAGTAATGTGGACGTGGAGCCACGTCCCAGCTGTATTCCATCACCACTTCTTCAGAGATTTGACAGAGAAAAAACACCCTCACACACACATCCAATCACAGCGCTGCGGGCTCACACCATGTCTAGAGGATTCATTTCTCCGCCGCCAACCAAGGTCCTCAGATTTTCACAAATTTTTCCGGCTTGCCCCTCGCTAAGAAGGATAATCTGTAGGAGCGCGATCAGCAGGAACCCCGGCTATCAAATACCCGGTCTATTTACATTGCCAGAGATATCAACCCTGACTAGTGTCTTACCTGACATTGAAAGCTTCAATGAAAATGATCCTGAACAGCTTGGTCCTGCACCTTGTCTCCTCCTGTGACCGGTCCCTAACATCTGCACTTATCTTTTCCTATCAAATTGATAATGTATCCCTACAGGGGCTGTTGATTGTTTGCAATCTAAGTTTCACAGTCTGACCGCGCCATTGTTAACATCAGACTATCTTGTGCTATCTGCTATTATCTGCTATACCACTTGGTCTATCTATGGGATTGTTTATGTACAGTACCTCCTGATAAACCCTATACACTCTTAGGGGGAAACGCGTCGAGGTGTGTTTAAAGAGGTGTACTGAATTGTACTCCTTTCTTGGGTAGTGTGATACCTAGCATTTGATTATTTGGAGGTATCCTTGTTGAGCAAATTATATATTTGACATTTCTCCCTACAACAAGGTGTCCTCCCATTTGTTTGTATCATGGTGACTAATTTCCTCTGTCTCTACGGACAGTAGGGTGAAGTGTGTTGGCAGACGACTGACACTATCAGGGACTGTCTAGGGCAGTGTTTCCCAACCAGGGTGCCTCCAGCTGTTGCAAAACTACAACTCCCAGCATGCCTGCACAGCCAAAGGCTGTCCGGGCATGCTGGAAGTTGTAGTTTTGCAACAGCTGGAGGCACACTGGTTGGGAAACACTGGTCTAGGGTCTCTCAGCCTAGGCACGAGGACGGGGAGTCTCCACCCTCAGGGAACGTCCCCGGGTTGAGGACTAGCATAGGGGTATACCAGAGTTAGCTCCCGTTGATACCTGACTGCCTCACCATAGGCTATGTAGTGACTGTAATGGTCCTCTATCCGGACAGTCCCTGTTGTGACCGCTTTTAGTTTATCACATTGATAAGAGTTTGTTTCACGTTTGGATATCTATGGGTTTTTCATGGCCCCTTGGTTTTAATGAGTAAGAATAAAGGTTCATTTTTAAAGGGATTTAGTATTTTTGCTGGAATTCTGAAGGATAATCTGTCTATCGGTAGAAGGATCGATGACCTGCATCCAGTGCTGGACAGAAGGGATTTTAGGGGGTTTCCAGTTTAATAGGATGAGAGAGGGAGGGGGAATGAGAGTGACAAGGGAGGGGGATTTGAGAGTAACAAGGGGGGAATGAGAGTGACAAGGGAGGGAGGGGGGGAATGAGAGTGACATCCATCACACACACAATGCAATCCTTACACACAAAGACAATGAACCCCTTGCACACATACACAGAAACATACAATGCACCCCTTACACACACTGAAATACAATGCACCCTTACACACACTCAATGCACCCCTTACAGACACACATACTCCATCCCTTACACATACAAACACAGATTCACACAATGCATTCCGTACACACATTCAGAAACACACAATACATACCTTATACACAAACACAAACTTCTTTCCATCCCTTACATGAAAACACACTGCATCCACTACACACACACACACTGCATCCACTACACACACTGCATCACCTACACACACACTGCATCCACTACACACACACCGCATCCACTACACACACACTGCATCCACTACACACACACTGCATCCACTACACACACACCGCATCCACTACACACACACTGCATCCACTACACACACACACACACACACACACACACTGCATCCACTGCACACACACACTGCATCCACTGCACACACACCCTGCGTCACCTCCATACACTGGTATCCCTATAACTACATCCCATAAGCACACACATTAGATTCTCTACAGCAACACATAACACATCCCCTACACACTTCACCCACTGTGAACAAACTCATGGGTGGAACATGTAGGTGGACCGATGGGTGGACCCTATGGGCATACTCGCCGTCAGGCCCCGGGGCCCAGACCTTGAGCTGTGTAAAGGGCCCCAACAAATGGAGCTGCTTCCCGTTCTCCCAGAACACTGATTTTTGTGACCACAGTTACAGACGGCCTCCAGAGAGTCCGTTCTACACCAGACCAGCGGAGCCAGACTGCAGCGAGAGCCCATCATCATCTTCATCTGGGTGTAGGGGGCGATCTAGCCTAGGGCGGCAAAAATTCTTGCACCGGCCCTGGGAACAACATCCTAAAATGTTTGGTCTGGATCAGATCACTGGATAACCCCCATAAACTTTCCACTGAAGAAAAGACCGCTGGTAGATAGGGTGGCCAGACGTCCGGTTTTGTCTGGTCACTGTCCTCCGTCTGGCACAGGGCCTGGACGGACACAGGGATGTCCAACCTTTCAATATCTCTGCGCTGTCTGAGCGTGAGCTGCAGCAACTGACTGAGGCTTCTCTCACCTTCAGTCACTAGAGCCGCAGACATGGATCCCTGTGGCTAACTGAGGGAGAGAGAAGCACCCCAGCTGCCTCCAGCTCACCTTCCATTCAGAATTTCTTCCCTCTCCTCCCCCCCCCCCCCCGTCTTGCTATGGGGGCATGGATTCATGGAGGCAGGAGTGGTTTGTCGGTTTGGGGGAATGGTCGGTGAGGTCCGGCTTTCTGAGGTGAAGCCAGTGGCCACCGTACTGGTACACCCAGTTACTTATTTAAAAACTCAAGCACCTCCAACCAGTACCTGCACACCAGTTCACTGACCAGCTTCTTTGCTGTGTTCTTTGCATTTGCCTTTGCTATTGGGAAGGCTTCCGGCCATCCTAAAAAGAGATCAACACACACAAGGACAAATTCATATACTCCTATGGGCCTCCTGAGCCATAGCTGGGTATAGAGAGCGTGGTAGACAAATTGCTGTCCTTGTTTCTTCAAATTCCATGTTCATCAGGTTTGGTCCCTTGATTTACCCAAAGTTCTTTTTCCTCTGGATGGGCTTGTTCGAGCATTCTTTGAAATGTACTTACAGAAATGTCCGCAGGTCTCAAGGCTCTCACCGGGGGGCTGTCAGCATTTAGTGGCTGGAGTGCAGCTCGTTCGGCTGCCTTGTCTACTCAATTATTGCCTTTTGCTCCCACCGTGGTACATCTTGTATGAGTCTTTACCTTAATACTAGCAACCTTCTCTGGTAATAACAGAAAGTTCATAAATTCAAGTACAGAGTCTTTATTTTAATTAATTAGCTGGCCTGCTGATGTTAGAAAGTCTTTAGCCTGCCATATGGGTCCATAGTCATATGCAATACCAAAAGCATACCTTGAGTCCGTGTAGATTTTCACCTTCTTCCGCTTGGCCAATTTACACGCCTCAGTGAGTGCCTTCAGCTCCGCCTCTTGCGCTGACATGTGAGGTGGCAGTGGTTCAGCTATCCCTACCTCATGCTGTGTGACCACTGCCTATCCAGTGTGGAACTGGCCGTCCTCTCCTATCAACCTGCTTCCATCTACAAAATACTCAAAATCAGGGTTATCAAGGGGGTTTTCATGTACATTATAAAATCCTGACATTTCTTGTTGCATTAATTGTATGTCACGGGACGCAGGCAGCGAGCTTCCGCTCCCCTGCACTGCCGGCATTCCCCGATCCCACGGCACCACGGACGCTCGCTGTGTCCGGCTGCGCTTCTAGCTTCCCGGCATCTTCATTGTCATGGTGACAGGGGATGCTGCGCGCCTGGCAACACTCCTCCTGCGGGAGTGGTCGGCGTTCCCCGTCACCATTGGAACCAGGAAGGGGCTGAGCGCCGAGCTGGGCACTCGGCGCTCGGCTACAGGCAGGGAGGAGGGGTAATCTGACGCTGGCCACGTCACATGATCTGTTTCCTCCACTATATAACAGGCAATCTGCTGGCCACAGGTTGCCTGTGATTAACTCACTTAGGCTGTGTAGATATACCGCGCTTCGCTACTGTTTAGACCTTTCAGATTTTGACCTGTGTCCGTCTTCTGACCTGCCTGCTCCCTGTGTACTGTCGCTATCTCCTGGATTTGACCTCGGCTCGTTCTCTGAGTTGTCTCCTGCCTTTCCCCCTTTGTACTTACGCGACCTCACGGACTGATCTCGGCTAGTTTGACCCTCCATTGCCTCCTCCAGCAGAGGTATCTACGCCTGTGTTTACATTCCTGTCTTCCCGCCCGCTGACGGCTCGTGTGTACCGTCCTCTGCCTCAGCTGTCCGTTACCTCTCTGTCTCTGTCCTCTCCACTCTGCACTTACGTAAGTCAGGGCGGGTAGTGCAAGTAGGCAGGGACAGAGTTGGGGCGGCAGTCAGGGGGTGCACTTCCTCCCTACATGACAGAATCACAGGCCCATTAGCATGGACCCTCTACAGAGTCTTACCGAGCATATGCACGGTCTTGCTTAAATTGTCCAGGAATTAGGGGAGAGGTTACAGGCACAGGAATCCGCCAGAACACCCCCTATTCCTTCTCCCGCTGCCCTTCAAGCAGAACCGCATGTTAAATTACCCAATCGATTTTCAGGTGATCGTAGGAGCTTTTTAGCCTTTAAAGAGAGTTGCAAGTTATATTTTCAACTGCGGCCTCACTCCGCTGGTCCTGACCAGCAGAGGGTTGGGATTATTATCTCTCTGCTTCAGGGAGACCCCCAGGAATGGGCCTTTTCCTTGTCGCCTGATTCCCCTTGTCTGAATTCTAGGGGTTCATTACGATGAGCCAGACCGAGCATCCGTGACTGAGTCCAATTTAAAGGCCCTTATCCAGGGGGATCGACCCGTGGAAGACTACTGCACCCAGTTCCACAATTGGTGCGTTCCCTCGGGTTGGAACGAACTAGCGCTTAAATGCCAGTTTACAGCAGGGTTGACGGAGAGATTAAAGGATATGCTGGTCTGCTACCCTAGTCCTGACTCATTAGAAGAGACCATGACCTTAGCCATCAGACTGGACAGACAGATTAGAGAGAGACAGCAGAAAAACTTGTTTTCTCATCATAGCCTTCCTAGACCTGAAGTTTCTCCTAGCGAACCCAAGTTGTAGGCTCAGATGGACGAGCCAATGCAGCTCGGGATGACGCGAAGAGAACTACGACGTTGTCGGGGCTCCTGTTTCTATTGTGGCGATTCCGACCACTGGGTCCGTCAGTTTCCCAAGATTCCTCCTTCCGGAAGATCGTCCAAGTCAGAGTGATCCAAGGACAAGGTACTCCCAGAGGTGGTAAGAAAAAAGCTGTTGTTGCCTGTCTCGATTGCCTTCCGGGTCTTAAAGGGGTCATGTAGTGCTTTTGTGGATTTTGGATCAGCATTTAGTTTTATAGTTCTCAATTTTGTGGAACGGGTGGGGATCCCAGTACTAAAGTTGTCCACCCCTATCCAGGTGGTCGCTATCGACTCCACCCCCCTGTTGGGGGGCACGGTCAAACTCCGTTCTCCCGAGGTGACCTTGTCTTCAGATAAGTTGTTCGTTCCCGGGCACCTTAGTTTTCGACTGTTGGGTGAGTGTCATGACTCCGTTCTGTGCGGTCATCCAGGCTTCGCTGCCACTAAGGAGTTGCTGTTGAGGTCCTTCTGGTGGCCCACTTTGTCTAGGGATGTTCGGTTTTACGTTTTGGCTTGTGAGATATGTGCTAGATCTAAAACCCCGAGAACACGTCCCGCCGGTGAACTGCAACCTCTACCCATTCCCTGTAGGCCATGGTCACACATTTCCATGGATTTTATTTCTGACCTGCCCCCCCCCTCCGAGGGGAGGTCAGTGGTTTGGGTAGTGGTCGACCGTTTTAGCAAGATGGTACATTTGGTTCCCTTGAGTAAGCTCCCTGATGCGAAAACCTTAGCATCCTTGTTTATTGAACATGTGGTACGCTTGCATGATGTCCCCGAAAATATTGTCTCTGATAGGGCCGTTCAGTTTGTTTCTAGGTTCTGGAGAGCCTTTTGTCAAAGGTGCGAGATCTCTTTGTCCTTCTCCTCTGCCGTCCATCCTGAGACTAATGGGCAGACGGAATGGTTAAATCAGGCATTGGAGCTGTTCCTGAGGTGTTATGTATCGCACGATCAGCTTTTATAGGTAAGATTCCTCCCGTTGGCAAAGTTTGCCATCAATAATCGGATTAATTCATCCACAGGGGTATCTCCCTTTTTCTGAAATATTGGTTTTCATCCTTGTTTTGGCTCTAATTCCTCCGTATCCTCACTCAACCTGCAGGCAGATTCTTTTACCTCTAGACTGTGCACAGTCTGGGCACAGGTTTAAGCAAACCTAGAAAAGGCCCAGAAGATTCAGCGTGAACAGGCCAATAACAAACGTTCCAAGGGAGTAAATTTTGTAGTCGGCGATAAAGTGTGGTTGTCGACTAAGAATCTTTCTTTGAAACATTGTTCCAGAAAATTCTCTCCACGTTTCATTGGGCCGCGTTTCATTCGTATCCATGATGTGTTTCATAAATCGTTACTCAAGAGATATGTGTCACCCGTGGTTCCCTCAAAAAAGCCTCCCCCACCTGTGGAGGTTGAGGGTCAGGAGGAGTTTATCATCTCTAGGATCATTGATGTTAGAAAGGTTAGAAATTCCTCTCAAACCTGGTCCATTGGAAAGGTTTTGGACATGAGGAGAGGTCCTGGGTGCCTATGTCCAGGATGCAGCTTCTGCTTTGCCTCACAGCAAGTCTCATTGTCTTCAGCACACAGGAGCAAATCATCCATGTATTGAAACAGGCCCACTGAGACGGGCGGTGCCCAGTTTGTAAGGACAGATTGCAGAGCCTGTGTATACATGGCCGGGGAGTTCTGAGCTCCCTGAGGCAGGATGGTCCAAGTATACAGGTTACCCTTAAATATAAAGGCAAACAGATACTGACAGTCAGGATGCAGCGGGACACTAAAGAAAGCATTTGCCAAGTCTATCGCTGTGAAACACGTAGCAGGGGGTAAAAATGGCAACCCTATCAGTGGGCGCTTCCCGTTACCGTCGCGGAGCATGGCAATCTCGTTTTATGTGGCCAGGTTTCCCACAGTTATATCTGAAACCTCTACGGGATGTTTGTTGCTGTCCTTGGCCCTGATTGACATATTTGACTGCAGCCCCTGAATTTTTTTTTCATGTCCAGTTCTAAACCTTTTGCAGCAACAATCAAAACAGTGGAGTGACTCGCCATTCAGGTTTACAGGCTTTTAACTTGGCTTGTAGAACAGGTCTCAAGCCTTTTATGAATGCTGCTGTAACAGTTTCTCACCCATTGGTCCAGTCTGATCCCAACCCATGTCAGTCCAAATGGTCTGCAGTCCAGCTGCATACGTCTCTACTGTCTCTTGGGGTCCCTGAACTACGTCTTTTAGACTTCTGGAACTCTCATCTTCTTTTCCCTTTGCCCATTCCTTAAAAACTCGGACAAACTCTGCCCCTGATAGCAGAGTCTTCACTCAGTCCTCTAGAGACAGATTGTCAAAAACCCTCCTCCTATACTCAGTCAGGAAAGGGTCCACAACCTGATACTGGGATTCCCCTAGTTTCAGCAGCATCAAGTCCTTCAGGTCAGCCCAGGTGGCTCTGTATGTCACCTGAATATGTTGTAATATCCAGTCAATGGGCATTGGTCTCATTAGGGGGTCTGGGAGTCTAGTCAACAATCCTAGCTGGTCTTTAGGGCTCTAAGGGTGATATTCTGTGACAGTAACATAACCATACTGTCCTGACGGTCCTGGAGCTTCTGGAGCCATGGGGTGGATGGGTCTTTGGCATCTGTTTTGGGTGTCTGAGTAGGTAGGATTCTGGTCTTAGTCAATACAGGATAAATGCCTGCAGGGGCACTGGTCAAGGGGTATGGAGGCGGCGTATCTCCAGTTTTCTCACATGAGTATACAGCAATCTACCTCCTACAACTTCCCCTCTCCATCCCTCAGCTTCAACCTCACGATCTACATTTATCCATTTATCAACCACTTCTTCACATCCACGATCCTTTATCCAACCACAATGCATCCTCTTGAATCTTTCCCAGACTTCTAGGTCAAGATTCCCATACTTCATCCCTGCCTTTTCCAACACTCCATTCATATTCTTCAGACCCTCTTTACCTCCTCTTTCCTTCACCATGGTTTTGGCTTTCTTATATCCTTCGGGTATACTAAAATTATTTGCCATTGCTTTTCAAACTGTACCAGAACAATTATAGAAAGTAACAAAATTCTGACGTCTATTTCCACTCAGTCTCCACAGAGTTTCCTCACTATTCACTTCACCTAGTGTACTCTGAACTAAGCCTCAGTTTTCCACAGTGTTTCCCCAATATATTCACCTAGTGTACTCTGTTATTGAGAATTATTTTACAAATCAAATCTACAAACCGGACATCAGAGTCTAAGGACTGATTTCCCTTTCTATAATGTTCTGCAATTTTCCAAACACAGTAAAGAACAAACAAAACGTATACCATGACTCCTAAAGCCAGACCAAAAACATCCCAATCAAAGTTACTCATGATCAGAAACTAAACCCAACAATCATAGGTATTTTAAACTTTTAAGGTTCTTTATCAATATGGACTTGACTGTAAAAGGACTTTGTACGTACTTTCCTTCAACAATCCCTCGAACCAGACAACCGGTCAGGGAGGCACTGATACAATGTAAGATAAAGTCTCTTACCTTGCAGCACTGTCTTTTATATCTGTCCATCCCAGTCCGGATTATCCAAGTTGTCAGGAGATCAATGAAGTATCCTTTTGTCAAGCCCCGTGTTGGGCACCAAGTTTTGTCAAGACAAACCCCTTTCTCTAAAATTGTCGGGGTCCCAGTTGAAATGTCCTGTCCAGAGAGCTGACACAGACACATTGTTGAATCAGATTCACTCTCCTTTAATTCCACACACCGTATACATCTTTATAACACTACAGATAATCATAGACAAATCTGATACACCGCCAAGGGGGTGGAAATCGAAACTAATGATTTGATCTGTTAGTCACAAAAGGCAATACTTCTGCACTATAATAAAATAATTCTAATAATTAATACGTTTCTGCAGGATCTTATCTCAAAGTTGACATTCTTCAGCAGTACATCCCGAAACTCAGATAAGGAAGTGAGGGAGCTGCCATCATACAGAGACTGCATTAACATTGAAGCATATCTAATCCAGGGGAGACAGTATGATACCAACCCCAAAAACACCCTTAGGCTTTGTACTCCTTTAGGCACTTGTATCCTTTCAACAGCCTCCTTTTTTTCTGGGGTTAGGTGATGAGCTCCATGGGAGAGACAGTGTCCTAGAAACATAACCTCGTTTTTACAAAACTGCAGCTTCTTCTTTGAGGCTTTACACCCATTCTGATGCAGGAAAATTAAGAGATATAGTTGCCTTACAGCAAGTCTCATTGTCTTCAGCACACAGGAGCAAATCATCCATGTATTGTAACAGGACCACTGAGCCGGGTGGTGCCCAGTTGTAAGGAAAATTGCAAAGCCTGTGTAAACATGGTCAGGGAGTTCTGAGCTTCCTGAGGCAGGATGGTCCAAGTATACTGCTTACCGTTAAACGCAAAGGCAAACAGATACTGACAGTCTTGGGGCAGTGGGACACTAAAGAAGGCATTTGCCAGGTCTATCAC
Source organism: Bufotes viridis (assembly GCA_033119425.1). Lineage (NCBI taxonomy): Eukaryota > Metazoa > Chordata > Amphibia > Anura > Bufonidae > Bufotes > Bufotes viridis. The sequence goes on along the minus strand of CM065589.1, from coordinate 9,738,899 downwards.
TGTGAAACATGTAGCAGTGGATGGAACTTGTGACAGTAAGGTATGTGGGTTTGGCACTGTTGGAGTTTGTAAAACTGTCACCTTGTTAACTTCTCTAAGATCATGAACCATCCTGTAATTGACAGGCTGTCCCTTAACTGGTTTCTTCTTTATTGGAAACAGCCGGGTATTAGTGGGAGATGCTATTTTTATCAATACACCGGCCTGGAGAAAAGCATCAATTTTACTAGCCACTGCTATCTCCTCTGCATGACTGAGGGGTTACTGCTTCACTTGAGGGGGCTGACATCATGGCTTAAGACTGACAATGACCGGAGACACGGGAAGTTTCCCTATATCTGTTTTTGATGTTGCCCATAAACCCTTCGGTACCACCTCAAGAACAGCCTGGTCTACAAGGGTTAAGCCATATCAGACCGTGTCAGATTGAATGTGCCTTCATCTGGCGATTAACATTCTTTTTCACCTGGTAGCCTCCATCACATGGTCTGATATGGTTGTGGCTTACAGTCTTTCTTTATTCACATTGCATTAGTTGTCCTGCTATGCGGTTGTGTGGAAGCTTGGCTGTGAGCAGGATTCCATCACCTTCAGACCGTGTTCACACCATAGTTAGCGTAGTGGTAGGACCCCGTGCCATGCTGAGAGACCACGACGTGGTGCATGAAGGGCTCCGATGTGTTCCTGACAGGAATATATTGGCAAAAGTCTCAGCTTTTAATATCTCCTTGTATGACTGTATAGTCAGTGGCATATCCGTTTGTTGCATTTTTTTTCCTGTAATTTATATATTCAATCCGCACAATGCTCCGTTTTGTGTAGAATGCCTTTGTGGTGCATGTGGTCCACGCTGGCATCCTCCATTGTACACATTTTTTTGCTGGGGATGGTCGTTTGCTGCGGTCCACATGCGGTGGGACTGCTCCCCAATGAGAAACATGCTACAGTGTTTGGGGTCTGAGCAGTTCCCCCATATTGGCCACTATATTTCTGTGATCTTGTTCCATATGTATTGAATGTGCCTTCACCTGGCATTTAATATTCTTTTGCACCTGGTAGCCTCCATCACACAGTCTGATATGGGTGTGGCTTACAGTCTTGCTTCATTCACATTGCATTAGTTGTCCTGCTATGTGTTTGTGTGGAAGCTTGGCTGTGAGCAGTATTTCATCACCTTCAGACCGTGTTCACACCATAGTTAGCGTAGTGGTAGGACCCCATGCCATGCTGAGCGAACGTGACGTGGTGCATGAGGGGCTCCAACGTGTTCCTGACAGGAATATATTGGCAAAAGTCTTTATACATACGTTCCTTCAATGATCCCTCGAGCCAGTCAGAGAGGCACAGATACAATGTAAGATAAAGTCTCTTACCTTGCAGCTGTCACACCGCCCTAGAATCATGGAGAGAGAGAGAGCATGCACCCACTAGACTGCCACCCATGCCTCTGTCCCTGCCTACTTGCACTACCCATCCTAAACAACGGAGTGCAACTGGACGGCGGTCCCTAACTTGAGTAAGTGCAGGAGAGACAGAGAAAAGCAGAGACAGGAAACAGGTGGCGTGCGGCAGCAGGAGTGTACAGCAGGCAAGGAGGTAAACCAACTAGAAAAGGTCACAACGAGAGATCACGTCAGAATACAAGGGAGAGGCAAAGACAGTACAGGGAACAAGCCGGAGGTCAAATCTGGAGGTCGCGTCAGAATACAAGGGAGAGGCAAAAGGGAGGTCAAATCAAAAGCAGAAGGTCAAATTCAGAGCAATGAAACCGAGTATAAAGTAGCCCAATAAGCACAATCACCGGCAACCTGTCGCCAGCAGGTTGCCTGCTTATATACACAGGGGCTAAGGTCATGTGACGTGGCTAGCGCCACATGACCTGCCCCAGGACTGACAGCTGAGCGCCGAGTCCCAGCTTGGCGCTCAGTCCACACAGGTATCCTGGCAATGGAGGACGCCAGCCGCACATAGAGGGAGCGTGCGGCCGGGCGTGTTCCCCCCTTCGTTGGCATGGCAGCAGAGACGCCGAGCGGCTCCCAGCTCTGCTGGGAAGTCTTCTCCTGCTGGAGAGGGACAGGACTCCAGCAGCACAAGGGGGAGGACGCGCGTCGCCGGCGTCCTGTGACAGCAGCGCTGTCTTTTTATCTGTCTATCCTGGTCCGGCTTATCCAAGTTGGTGGGAGATCAATGAATTGTCCCTTAGTCGAGCACCACGTTGGGCACCAAGTTTGTCGGGGCAAACACCCACCTCTATAAATGTCAGAGAAGTTAAGATAGTTGACACAGACGCAGAGTCAGATGCACTCCTTTATTATTTACCAGCATACATATTTAAATCACTGAAAATCATAACCAATTCTGGCACACCACGAAGAGAGTGGAAATTGAAACTAATGGTTTAATTGGTTACTTATATAAGGCAATGCTTCTAAAATATACTAACAAGATTCTCACAAAAATAGACAAAAACAAAAAGGTTTCTGACACTCCTCATCAGTACATACAGAACATGACCTTATGGAGAATATCAAGCTTTGATAGGAAAGCAAGAGAAAAATACCTTGTCCTTGCTTCTCAGTTAACTCAGTAATTTTCCACATGTCATCACAAGATGGAGGATACATTCAGACAAAATGGATTCTCATCCCTCACACAAGAAATGACAGTAAGAGGAGTAAATTAGTGTACTTTTAAACATTTAGGTGTAAACCACATTGCCATCATGAGAATTACCATATTTTCCGCTTTATAAGACGCACCTGATGATAAGACGCACCTAGATTTTATAGGGAAAAAAAAAAGAAAAAAATATTTTGAACCAAATAGTGTGCTTTGGTGGGTTTTGTACAAATGATGATCTAGGGATGACACACTGTTATAGAGAATCTGTGGATGACACTGTTATGGGAGATCTGTGGATGACGCTGTTATGGGGGATCTGTGGATGACACACTGTTATGGGGATCTGTGGATGACACTGTTATGGGGGATCTGTGGATGGCACTGTTATGGGGGATCTGTGGATGACACACTGTTATGGTGATCTGTGGATGACACTGTTATGGGGGATCTGTGGATGACGCACAGTTATTGGAGATCTGCTGATGATGCACAGTTAGATTATTTTACTATAAACCCACTAATCAATAATAATGCATAAAGGCCCTGCAGTACATAAATACATTCTGAGGGAGGAGAGGGGTTATAGTCACATTTAATATCAACTCTGTCCAGGCACTGTACTGTAATTGTTGAAGGAATGCACCCATGTTCTGTAGTACAGGGATGTATCCTTAAGGATAATAAGGGGTTAGGCGGCGCGGGCGCATGATGTAGTGACTCACGCTGCTAGCGCCCGCCCTCCCAGCCTGCCTCCTTCCTACTCTCTGCTACCGAGCGCTTGTAAGTAATACAGGCGCTGATTACCCAGAATTTTTATATGTTGACAATCCCTACAATTATAGATAAGATTATATACAGTGAGCGGGGCCCGTGTAGTAGAATGAAGTCACTGCACGGGCCCTGCTGTCATTATAAAAGCAGATACCAGCCCCCAGCCCCTTCTCCCTCTCAGCTGATACACCCGCCGCGCAGCATCACGGCGCGGTGTATGATTGTAAATTCGGCAAAATGCAACATTCGCCCCATAATACGGTAATCGCAGGATTTTTGGTTTGGCCAAATCGCAATCGTCGATTACCATGATACGATTGCTTTGGCGATATCTCATACAGGCCTAAGGTGCACTATTTCAGAAAAGACAGATTTAAAAATGACACAAAAGGCACCAAAAATGATAAATGTTCCCCTATAAATCTTCCTAGGATTTTTCAGATGTTTCCTAGTGAATCTCCCAGAGATATGCTGTTCGGCTTTACTGTATAAAGCTGTATATTATGTTGTTCTGGTGCAATTATATATTTTCGTTATAGTTTTATTATTCCCCACACCCGGGTTTCAATGTCATATAGAGAAAATATAATAAAATATTCTGGAAAAAAATTATAAAAATGCGTGTTACAAATGAAATAATGTGGGAAGTGTATTCATTATTCGACAAGCAGAGCCCTAATGTGCGCCAGTATCTAGATAGGTTTACCATTAAACCGCAGGAATGTACATATAAGGTTAATTATCACAGATCACCCGGTCAGATAAATCTGTGATATAATCATCATGCCACCAGTATCACTGTCTCCGCACAGGAGGGTTAGTCTGTAGGAGCAATGAAGGTCACAGCGCGAGGAGAAAGTATAATATGGGCCAAGAAGACGATGTCTGTCAGTGACAATGGTGACGCTGTCGTGGAGCAAATAGAAGAGTTTATTTTACCTTTAGGCATTTGGTCTAAGTAGTGAATGGTGCTCTTTTACGTAGGACTTACCCTCCCTCGCTCCCCCAATGCTACCATCTGAACTGCACTGCTGCTGCAGCATCGGGGGTTCAAGGGATGATAGGTCCTCTGTAAAAGAGCTGCCCCTCACAGATTAGCACTGTTCACAAATTGACCCAAAAGCTGGAGAACACCTTTAAATACTGTATGAAGATGAAATATTAATATGTCCACATACGATACAGAACAATTACATGGAACGTCGTTACTTCTCCACATATCTCTCTGGATTCTCCTGCAGTGTGGGGGAGGTGTGAATACAGTGATAAGAAGCAAGGTTCATGGGGACAATTCATCTTCACTGCTCTGGAGGTAAACAAGGCTCTTTTCTTCTGAGCATTACATTGTTGGATAGAGCCAGGATATTTTCATCCAAAAAAACAGAACAGCTAAAAAAGCTGCGTGACAGCAAGTTGCTTGACTATTCTGAGACTTACTATGGAGCGACTCATGTTGCCATATAGCCCCAACTTTGTAAGGCTACTTTAACATTAGTGTTAGGTTTGTCCGACAGTCTGTTCTGGCAGGAGAACAGTCTGCCGGATCCGTACTAATGCTTGCACACGTGTGCTGCCAGATAGCAATTCAGCATTAGAGGTTCTCTCTCTTGTGTGAATTCGCTCATGTGCAACAACATTTGATTTCTGTGCAAAACATTTCCCACATTCTGAACATGAATATGGCTTCTCTCCTGTGTGACTTCTCTCATGTTTAACAAGATATGATTTTGCTGTAAAATTTTTCCCGCATTCTGAACATGAATATGGCTTCTCTCCTTTGTGACTTCTCTCGTGTAAAACAAGATGTGATTTTCGTGTGAAACATTTTCCACATTCTGAACATGAATATGGCTTCTCTCCTGTGTGAATTCTCTCATGTGTAACAAGATATGATTTAACTGCAAAACATTTCCCACATTCTAAACATGAATATGGTTTCTCCCCTGTGTGACTTCTCTCATGTATAACTAAAGTTGATTTCTGGGTAAAACATTTCCTACATTCTGAACATGAATACGGTTTCACTCCTGTGTGAAATTTCTGATGTGTAACAAGATATGATTTCTGTGTAAAACATTTCCCACATTCTGAACATGAATATGGCTTCTCTCCTTTGTGAATATTCTTATGTCTAACAAGACTTGATTTATCTGTAAAACATTTCCCACATTCTGAACATGAATACGGCTTCTCTTCTTTGTGAATTTGCTCATGTCTAACAAGACTTGATTTATCTGTAAAGCACTTACCACATTCGGAACAGGAGTATGGCTTCCTCCCTGTGCGAGTCCTTCTGTGTGTAGAAAGACCTGAGCTTTTTGTGAACTCTTTACCACGCTGAAAACATTTACCCCCTTTCTGGCCTGCACTTGTGATAATTTTTGATTGGTCAGGAGAAGGTTCCTCATGATTAGAGGCATTATATGACAGATCTGTGCTATGAAGTCCTGAATATAAATTAAAAGTAATGAGGTTTCCTCCTGAAGAGCGTGGCATGATGTCTTTATCTTCTATATTATAATTTACTGATAACATGACATCCTCAGAATTCTTATTGGGATTCTCTGTGAAGATAAAAGTTAGAATTTGTGATTTTTTCAGTTGACCTCCTGCCTCCTATCAACACATTTTGACCTTCAACGCCAAGTAAGCATCATATTAATACAACAAATCTACTGAGGATCCGTCCCCACATTCCTCAACACAAACTGCATTCATTATCAAATAGATCTTTTAAATCTGATGAAGATGGTGGTTTCATTAGAAAAATCTATGCCATAATGCCCACCTAGAGCTTAATTGTCAAGCTGATCCTCTGCTGCTGCTGAAATCTCACACACTCTCAGTACAAGCTGTAGTCACTCTGCAGTGAGAGATCCTCCATCTTCCAGCAGCAGTTTCAGTGTAATTACAGATTCTAATTCCATCTTCAGCTTTATTTTACTGCTGCCTGTACTGAGCATGTGCGAGACAGCAGCAGAGGAGGAGATGCACTGAAAGGAGCTTGTCAACTGAGCTATAGGTGGATGGAGACTGACTTTAGCTAGTAAACACAGGTGTCATGAAAGGGTAGGGAAAAGTGCAGCCCTGTACTCCACCCGCACCACTGCTCCTACCTACTTCCACGGCCCACCCTAAATAGTAGGCCACAACTTGATGGCAGTTCCTGACTTGACTAAGTGCAGAGGCTGAAAACAAAATGGGTAAAGAGTAGTCAGACAGGAAGAGGAGAAAACCAGACAGGCAAAGCCAAGACTGGATAACGTCAGAGACAAAGTCAGCAGGCAAAGGCGAGGTCACAACTAGCCAAACACAAGACAATGTCCAATATCAAGCAAGGTCAAATAACAGACAGAGTCAAATTCCAGGAGGTCACGTCAGAGGCAAAAATCAGTATACAGAGGCAAAGTCAAAGAAACAGGCAAAAGGTCAGTGATCAAGAGAAAAACACACAACTAGCTAGTGAGGAAGGAATACTAATCACAGGCAACTGTGGCCAGCAGCTGTCGGTTTAAATAGCCTGCCCTCAGGAAGTATGGGACGCAGAAACTGAGCCTGATTGGTCCAGCATCCCTGCTCCCTGATGGAAGATTGGAAAATGTTAAAAAAGGATTATATACCTACTCTGACGCGGAGTTTCACAATAAGCACACCAGCCTCATCAGGTCTAAGAGATCTATTTAATACTACATGCATCGTATATTGTGAAATCTAGTGATCGACCCTCTATAAACCCCTTGACAGCAATAGTACCGGCGTTTTTGTACGTTATTCAAATATAAAAATATTTATCCCATATTGTGAATGGCATAATGGAAAAAAATCAGTACGGCCGATTCCCCAGGGCCCTGATTCATTCATTTGATCAGTAATCACCGTCAGCTGGATAAGGGGAACCCTTCATGATGTGATGGGGACATCTCCAAACAAAGAGCAGCAGCCGGTGATCAGATTCTCCTCCTGCCCTGAAGGCACCAAGGACAGAATCTGAGGTCACTTTCTCCATCCATGATCCCATACCTGTGGTGACATCTCCTGGAACGTCCTCCTCCACCTCACTCTTACACGGGGGATCGCCCATCATCCGCTCTTCTTCATCCTCCACTTTAATATCAGTCACATCTTCCCCCTGATTTGTCATCTGTAACAATTCAGGACAATACAGCAGACAGGTGGGAAATCTAACAGATCCACATAAGAGACCCCCACCATCTATGACCCCTCTATGACTGCAGGACCCCCTATATAGATGTGTATAGGGCTCAGCTCCATCTACCTGAGGGTTCTCTGGGGGCTTCTCCTCTGGACAGTCCTGGGAATACAGAGGACGGGGACATCTCTCTGGTGGATTTCTCCTCCTGGATCCATCTGTGGAGACACAAGCAGTGACTGAATACATGACCGCCTGTAGATCCGTCTATAGATCAGACTCTTCTCTCAGCTCCTTCACTTCTAGGTTTAGTTATCAGGGGAAATAACAATATTCTGCTCTTATAAGAAGCTGGTGCTCCTCCATTACATGTCACTGCACACACGTGTATACACTGCACATGACGGCTCTTACCTTGTGATATAAGAGGCTGGTGCTCCTCCATTACATGTCACTGCACACACGTGTATACACTGCACATGACGGCTCTTACCCTGTGATATAAGAGGCTGGTGCTCCTCCATTACATGTCACTGCACACACGTGTATACACTGCACATGACGGCTCTTACCCTGTGATATAAGAGGCTGGTGCTCCTCCATTACATGTCACTGCACACACGTGTATACACTGCACATGACGGCTCTTACCCTGTGATATAAGAGGCTGGTGCTCCTCCATTACATGTCACTGCACACACGTGTATACACTGCACATGACGGCTCTTACCCTGTGATATAAGAGGCTGGTGCTCCTCCATCATGGCCTCCTTGTACAGATCCTTGTGTCCTTCTATATACTCCCACTCCTCCATGGAGAAATAGACAGTGACGTCCTGACACCTTATAGGAACCTGACAACACAATGACACCGTCATCACCCAGACCCTCCAGTGCTGTTACTGGAGAATTTCCCAGCATTCCCAGCAGTGTCACCTCTCCAGTCAGCAGCTCCATCATCTTGTGGGTGAGCTCTAGGATCTTCTGCTCATGTATCAGGGGGTGAGGGGAGGCTCTGTGATGGGGTGAGGGTCCTGCTCCGCCCTCCTGACTCCTGGAGATGGATGATGGGAGTCACACAGTCCCCCGATGTCTTCTTCACTATTGTGTACTCCTGTGGATGGAGAGAGACACTTAGGGAATAAACCCTTCAGGGGCCATGTGCTCTCCTCCGGCCTCTCCTCCTGGTACAACGTGCCTACTTACCTCCTCATGGCTCCTACATGACTATTGGTCACTGGTCACATGACACATCACTCACCATACTGGGGGCTGATCTTCAGGTTCTCCGTCACTTGGAAGGTCTGGGGGCCGTTCTCCAGGACCCTGGACTCTTCCTATCACTTCCTATGATGGATTCTCCTTCCCGATGTCTGACTTGTTACAGAATACAATACAGAGGAGAGAAATCTAGAGAAGTTTACCTCTCCGCTCAGCAGGGAGATGATCTCCAAGGTGAGGTCTAATATTCTTCTGCTGATCTCCTTCCTGTCCATCCTCGGGGGCTCATTCAGGAGAAGGCTCGTATTGCTGGTTTTCTTCATAACGTCTCCAAAAAAAGGGAATAAAGGTTAATCAGTGAGTCCCATGTCCCCGATAATGAGGCCAAGAGAAAGTACAACTCCTCCCGCAAAACTCAGACCCTCATAAAGCTGCACTGACGGGAAAAACCCTGAGCTCCGTGTGTATCTAAGCTCCTGGCAGTGCAGTGTGTATCTAAGCTCCTGGCAGTGAAAATCTCAGTCACACGGAGCAGATTCTCTCATCCAGCAGTGAATGATGACAACCCCCACTATCCCCACTACTACTCCCCCATCATACTAATCTGAGGAGCGGAGAAGGATTCCTTGTGTGTAATGGAGGAGAATCTCCAGAGGTGACATGTCTGAGCTCTCCACCACACTGTCTCCTCACAGCTCATCTTACCTGCAGGCTGGAGGAATGGCTGATACCAGAGAGAACAAGAGCCCTGACTACCGACCAGGACCTGCCCAGTATCTGCTGCACTGCCAGAGCTGAAGGACCTGGGGTGATGTCACTGTCATGTGATCAGTTCAGGAGGCGGAGCTGAGCAGTAAAGAGAAGAGGCGGTGAAAGACCTGGGGTGATGTCCTTGTTATGTTATTACAGCAAGGGGGGGTTGGATAGAAACTGATCACATGACAGTGACCTTATCCCAGGTCTTTCACAACTTCCCTCCACTGCTCAGCCCCGCCCCTGCACTGATCACATGATGGTGACATCACCCCAGGTCCTTCAGCTCTGGCAGTGCACAACACTCGCTCACACTCCTGACAGGCTGAGAGAGCCCTTCCACTGCCCCAGTGACACAGAGCCCTGCCCGCCCAGTAGACTGCCACCAGTTCCCCCTTAGATATAAGTCATTTCCGTTAATGGGATTATATTGGGCCAGAAACCAGCCCACGTAGCATGTAACGTTTTACCGAGACACAGAAGCATGGGATTCATGGAGCGAGACAAAAAATAGTGCAAGATTTTTAATATATATACAGTTGTGTTCAAAATTATTCAACCCCCAATGCTGTAAAGGGTTTTAGGGAATTTAGTGTACATTTGTAATTGTGTTCAGAATGAAATCTTACAAGGACTTTTTAACCAGTCCCGGACCGCCGTACGCAGGATTGCGTCCTGCGGGCGGCCGGGATCTTCTGAGTGGACGCCTTGGCGCGTCCTCTCGCGAGACCCGTGAGTTCCTGTTCACAGGAGCGCGCGCGTTCACAGGAGCGCGCGTCTGGAGAGTTAAACTACAGCCTGCCAGCGATGATCAATCGCTGGCAGGCTGTAGATGCGATATAAATCGCATCAAACATGTATACCAGACGCTGTTTTGTGAACAGCGTCTGATATAGCTGCTACCTGGTCCTCTGGTGGTCCCATTTGCTGGGATCGACCACCAGAGGACCAGGTAACACAGTAAAGTTGCACCAAACACTACACTAACCCCCCCCCCCTCACCTATTAACCCCTTGATCACCCCATCTAGACCCCCTGATCACCCCCCTGTCATTGATCACACCCCTTTTATGTGTCCATATGTGTTTTGCAGATCCTCAAAACACGGACACTGGCAATGTGCTTTCCGCATTTTGCAGATCCGCACATTGCCAGAACTATATAGAAAATGCTTTTTCTTGTCCGCAATTGCGGACAAGAATAGGACATGTTCTATATTTTTGCGGAACGGAAGTGCAGACCCGGAATCGCGGATCCGTAATTCCGGATCCGAGCGGGACAAAGTCTGTCCCCATAGAAATGAATGGGTCCGCAATTCCGTTCCGCAAACAGAATTGCGGACGTGTGAATGGGGCATAAGGGTCCCCTATCACCACCAGTTAGTTAGGTAGTTGTTAGGTAGCTAGCGCCCAGCCCACCGCACCGCAGTCACTGATTTTGGCAGAGATTTTTTCATCCACATTGATTGATGCGAATGAAAAAATCTGTGCCGTTCATTTTTTTTTTTTTTCAGCCCAGCGGCTGAACGGAAAAAAAAAATCTCATTACCCGTATGCTCAATATAAGGAGAATCGCAGAAACTCCTAATGCTGGCCATACGTGTAATGATTGCGGAGACCCTCAAATGCCAGAGCAGTACAAAAATCCCACATGTGACCCCATTTTAGAAAGAAGACACCCCAATGTATTCCGTGAGGGGTATGGGGAGTTCATGTAAAATTTTATTTTTTGTCACAAGTTAGTGGAATATGAGACTGTAAAAAAAAAAAAAAAAATAAAATCAATTTCCGCTAACTTGTGCCAAATTTTTTTTTTTCTGTGAACTCGCCATGCCCCTCACGGAATACCTTGGGGTGTCTTCTTTCTAAAATGGGGTCACATGTGGGGTATTTATACTGCCCTGGCATTTTAGGGGCCCTAAAGCGTGAGAATCCAAATGCGTAAAAATGCCCTGTGAAATCCTAAAGGTACTCATTGGAATTAGGGCCCCTTTGAGCATCTTGGCTGCAAAAAAGTGTCACTCATGTGGTATCGCCGTACTCAGGAGAAGTAGGGCAATGTGCTTTAGGGTGTATTTTTACATATACCCATGCTGGAGTGTGAGAAATATCGCTGTAAGCGACAACTTTTTAAATTTTTTTATTCAAAGTTGTCAATTTACAGAGATATTTCTCTCACCCAACATGGTATATGTAAAATACACCCTAAGCACATTGCCCTACTCTCCTGAGTGCGGCATACCATGTGTGTTTTTGCAGCCAAGATACGCAAGAGCCCAAATTCAACGAGTACCTTTTAGGAGGGCATTTTTACGCATTTTTCTTCTCATGCTTTAGGGCCCCTAAAATGCCAGGGCAGTATAAATACCCCACATGTGACCCCATTTTGAAAAGAAGACACCCCAAGGTATTCGCTGAGGGGCATGGCAAGTTCATGTAAAATTAAACTTTTTGTCAAAAGTTAGCGGAAAGGGAGACTTTGTGAGAAAAAACAATAAAAAATCAATTTCCACTAACTTGTGCCAAAAAAAAAATCTTCTATGAACTCGCCATGCCCCTCATGGAATACCTTGGGGTGTCTTCTTTCCAAAATGGGGTCACTTGTGGGGTATTTATACTGCCCTGGCATTTTAGGGGCCCTAAAGCGTGAGAAGAAAAATGCGTAAAAATGCCCTCCTAAAAGGTACTCATTGGAATTAGGGCCCCTTTGCGCATCTTGGCTGCAAAAAAGTGTCACTCATGTGGTATCGCCATACTCAGGAGAAGTAGGGCAATGTGTTTTGGGGTGTATTTTTACATATACCCATGCTGGGTGAGAGAAATATCTCTGTAAATTGACAACTTTGAATAAAAAAATGTAAAAAGTTGTCGTTTACAGCAATATTTCTCACACACAGCATGGGTATATGTAAATACACCCTAACACATTGCCCTACTTCTCTGAGTCGGCGATACCGCATGTGTGGCACTTTTGCAGCCTGAGTGCGCAAGGGGCCCTAAACCAATGAGTACCTTTAGGATTTCACAGGCTATTTTTATGCATTTGGATTCTCACACTTTAGGGGCCCCTAAAATGCCAGGTGAGTATAAATACCCACATGTGACCCCATTTTGGAAAGAAGACACCCCAAGGTATTCCGTGAGGGCATGGTGAGTTCACAGAATTTTTATTTTTGGCACAAGTCAGCGGAAATTGTTTTTTTTTTTTATTTAGTTTTTACAAAGTCTCATATTCCACTAACTTGTGACAAAAATAAAATTTTACATGAACTCACCATACCCCTCACAGAATACCTTGGGGTGTCTTCTTTCCAAAATGGGGTCACATGTGGGGTGTTTATACTGCCCTGGCATTTTAGGGGCCCCTAAAGCGTGAGAAGAAGTCTGGAATCCAAATGCGTAAAAATGCCCTGTGAAATCCTAAAGGTACTCTTTGGACTTAGGGCCCCTTTGCGCACCCAGGCTGCAAAAAAGTGGCACACATGTGGTATCGCCGTACTCAGGAGAAGTAGGGCAATGTGTTTTGGGGTGTATTTTTATATATACCCATACTTTGTGTGAAAAATATCTCTGTAAACGACAACTTTTAAATTTTTTTATACAAAGTTGACAATTTACAGATATATTTCTCTCACCCAGCATGGGTATATGTAAAATACACCCCAAAACACATTGCCCTACTTCTCCTGAGTACGGGATACCACATGAGTGACAGTTTTGCAGCCTGGAGTGCACAAAGGGCCCAAATTCAACGAGTACCTTTAGGTTTTACATGGCGACTCACAATTAGCCCGCCCAAAATGCCAGAACAGTAAACACACCCCACAAATGACCCCATTTCGGAAAGTAGACACCCCAAGGTATTCACTGAGGGGCATAGTGAGTCCGTCTGAGATTTTTTTTTTTGCCAGAAGTTATCAGAAATTGAAACTTTTTTTTTTTTCTCAGAAAGTGTCATTTTCCGCTAACTTGTGAAAAAATGAAATGATACATGAACTCACCATGCCCCTCCGCGAATACTTTGGGGTGTCTTCTTTCTAAAATGGTGTCATTTGGGGGGTATTTATACTTTCCTGACATTCTAGCACCTGAAGAAACATGACAGGTGCTCAGAAAGTCAGAGCTGCTTCAAAATGCCGAAATTCACTTTTTTGCACCATAGTTTGTAAACGCTATAACTTTTACCCAAACCAATAAATATACAATTATTGGACTTTTTTTTTGTCAAAGACATGTAGAACAATAAATTTAGAGAAAAATTTATATAGAAATGTAGGTTTTTTTGAAAAATTTTACAACAGAAAGTGAAAAATGTCATTTTTTTGCAAAAATTTCGGTCATTTTTGATTAATAGCAAAAAAAGTAAAAATGTCAGCAGCAATGAAATACCACCAAATGAAAGCTCTATTAGTGAGAAGAAAAGGAGGTAAAATTCATTTGGGTGGTAAGTTGCATGACGGAGCAATAAACGGTGAAAGTAGTGTAGTGCAGAATTGTAAAAAGTTGTCTGGTCATTAAGGGTGTTTAAGCTAGGGGGGCTGAGGGGGTTAAAGAACCAAATGCAACTAAAATGACATCAATTATTTTTGTAATACAGTATTAAATGTTTTTTTTATGATTTTTTCATTGACACAATTATTCAACCCCTTAAAGACGACCACTCTTTTAGGCCTAATTCACACATCCGTAGTGTGTTTTACGGAAACACGGATCCGCAAAACACGGACGGCTGCAGTGTGCATTCCGTATTTTGCGGACTGCACATTGCTGGCACTATATAGAGAATGCCTTTTCTTGTCCGCAATTGCGGACAAGAATAGGACAGGTTCTATTTTTTTGCGGAAACGGAAATGCGGATGCGGAAACACGGATGCGGAAATTCGGATGCGGACATCACATAGTGTGCTGTCCACATCCATTCCTGCCCCTTTGAAATGAATGGGTCTGCAACCCTTCCGCAAAATTGCGGATGGGATGCGGATCGATTTTGCGGACGTGTGAATTAGGCCTTAAGAACAGAGGTTCATTCAAGTGTTTTCGATCAGGTATTGGAAACCCCTGTGGATGTCAAGGAGCAGCAATCAAGCATAATAAGCCCCAATTAGGCAGATGTAAAATGACTGTGATCCTCAGCTCCTTCTAGACATTTACTGGTGTGTTTACAGACATGGTGAAGTCAAGAGAATGGTCCAGGAAGACAAGAGAAGAGGTGATTTCTCTTCACAGGAAGGGCAATGGCTATAAGAAGATTGCAAAGATGTTAAAGATACCAAGAGACACCATAGGAAGCATCATTCGCAAATTCAAGGCAAAGGGCACTGTTGAAACGCTACCTGGTCGTGGCAGAAAGAAGATGCTGACTTCGACTGCTGAGCGCTACCTGAAGCGCAAAGTGGAGAAAAGTCCCCGTGTGACTGCTGAGGAACCGAAAAAAGATTTGTCAGATGCGGGTACTGAAGTTTCAGCTCAGACAATAAGGCGCACACTGCGTAATGAAGGCCTCCATGCCAGAACTCCCAGGCGCACCCTCCTGTCTCCAAAGAATAAGAAGAGTCGACTGCAGTATGCCAAAAGTCATGTGGACAAACCACAAAAGTTTTGGGATAGTGTTCTGTGGACTGATGAAACAAAATTAGAACTGTTCGGGCCCATGGATCAACGCTATGTTTGGAGGAGGAAGAACAAGGCCTATGAAGAAAAGAACACCTTGCCTACTGTGAAGCATGGCGGGGGTCAATCATGCTTTGGGGCTGTTTTGCTTCTACAGGTACAGGGAAGCTTCAGCGTGTGCAAGGTACCATGAATTCTCTTCAGTACCAGGAGATATTGGATGAAAGTGTGATGCAGTCCGTCACAAACCTGAGGCTTGGGAGACGTTGGACCTTTCAACAGGACAATGATCCCAAGCATACCTCCAAGTCCACTAGAGCATGGCTGCAGATTAAAGGCTGGAACATTTTGAAGTGGCCATCGCAGTCACCAGACTTAAATCCGATTGAGAACCTCTGGTGGGACTTAAAAAAAACAGCAGTTGCAGCGCGCAAGCCTAAGAATGTGACTGAACTGGAGGCTTTTGCCCATGAAGAACGGGCGAAGATACCCGTAGACCGCTGCAAGACGCTTGTGTCAAGCTATGCTTCACGTTTAAAAGCTGTTATAACTGGAAAAGGATGTTGTACTAAGTACTAAGAGTGAATGTCACTTGGGGGTTGAATAAAACTGATAATGATGTGAGCACAGAAAAGACATTTGTGGTTATTTCATTATAAATGTTATATTTGTCTGACTTACAAGTGCCTCTTTGATTTAATTGTACACAAGATGACTGAAATGATCAAAATCAATGTCAAACTGGCCAAAACACTCAATTTCAGTGGCGGTTAAATCATTTTGAACACAACTGTATATTTTTAAAGTCTTTATTTTCATTTTTCAGAGATATAACAGACTTACAATACAAGTCTCAAAAACATCTCGTTCTCACTGATAACACAGTCATGGCAGTTTTGTACAGCAATACAAAAATATCTCTCACAGGTAGGGTGGCCAGACGTCCGGTTTTAGGATCTGGTGAATATACCAGGTAGGTCGATGTACTGCTCCAAATTAGTTTAAAGGTGTCTTAACTCTAAAAAAACCATCGGTAAATCTCTGGTTTATTGTCCACACAGAATACATCCTTCCGGTCGGAGGTAACTAAGGGCGGTGCATTTTTATTGGTTACTGGGAAATAATAGCAAGCATTCAATGGGTTAATCTTACACTTCCTTTCCATCAGACTGAAAGATATCAGCTTCACAGCACAGCTACGCAGCCCCCTGACTCTACCTGGGGCCTTGGAATGCGCTCCTTCCCCCTCCCATCTTCAAGATAGTGGGAAAGCTGTGTGAGTGCCTGGTACATCCAGGAAGCAGGATTTTTCTACTAAATGGTGGCTGAGCAGTGTATAAAACAAGCAAGTATCCATACTGTTTCAATAGTCCATAACACTAGTTTTAGGACGGTCAGTCCGGTTTTCTGTCTCCCTGTCCGATGCAGGGCCTGGACGGACGCAGGGATGTCCACCCTTTCAGTATCTCTGCGCTGTGTGAGCGTGAGCTGCAGCCACTAAGGCTTCTCTCACCCCCAGTCAGTCACTAGAGCCGCAGACATGGATCCCTGTGGCTGACTGTGGGAGGGAGAGAGAAGCACCCCGGCTGCCCCCAGCTCACCTTCCATGCGGAAAATTCTTCCCTCTTCTTCCATTCGTTTTTTTACAGCCATGATGTGAGCGTGGCTTCACTGAGCAGGGGCCGTGGCCATCTGTTTGGGGCGTGGCTGGTGAGGTCCGGCTTTCTGGGGTGAAGCCACTACTCACACGCCCTACTCACAGTACATGTCAGTAATGTGGACGCGGAGCCACGACCCAGCTGTATTCCATCACCACTTCTTCAGAGATTTGACAGAGCAAAAACACCCTCACACACACATCCAATCACAGCGCCGCGGGCTCACACCATGTCTAGAGGATTCATTTTCCCGCCGCCAACCACAAAGGGGGCACCGGGGACCCCCCTCCACTGCCCATCACCGTCTCACCTGTCAGGGTATTCCCCTTTCACAAATCACTGCTGACATATTGGACGTGAGACACTTGACTGGGTATTTGTCTGCTCGATACAGGAAATTTGCCAAGGCTTTATATAATCTCAGGAGAGCCGCCTCTAGGACAATTGGTTATTGGCATCTGCCTGGCTCCACCAACTTGCATACGTTAGTTTGGGCAAGGCCAGACCTCCCCTCACATAAGGCGCTTTCAGCGTATCGCTATCAATCCTGGGTTGGGTGTTAGGCCAGAGAAATGGGGTAAGTAGTCTATCAATAGCCACAAAGTGGGATTTCTGAAGTATCACGGGGGCTGCCCTATAGGAATAGAAAAGCTTAGGTAATATTATCATCCTATCAACCACAGTGGAAGTGTCCCCCCCCCCCCCCACGGCCTTCAGCTTCTGAGTTATATACTCCATACTAGGAAGTACATTAGGAGGAGTAGATTAATATACTCTTAAACATTTCGGTGTAAACCACATTGCCATCATGCCAAATATATCATTGAGTTGCACCATTTCAGGAATTTGGCCCAGACACAAAAACCAAAGACAGATTTAAAAATGGCACAAAAGGCACCGCAAATGATAAATGTCCCCCTATAAATCCTCCTAGGATTTTTCAGATGTTTCCTAAAAGTCCTCATGTGGCATCAATGAAGCTTCTATATCCAAATATACAACCGGAAATAAACCTGTGAATCTCCCAGAGATATGCTGTTCGGCTTTACTGTATAAAGCTGTATATTATGTTGTTCTTGTGCAATTATATATTATTTTCCTTATAGTTTTATTATTCCCCACATCCAGGTTTCAATGTTATATAAAGAAAATATAATAAAATATTCTGGAAAAACAATTATAAAAATGCGTGTTACAAATGAAATAATGCGGGAAGTGTATTCCTTATTTGACAAGCAGAGCCCTAATGTGCTCCAGTATCTAGATAGGTTTACCATTAAACCGCAGGAATGTACATATGGGGTTAATTACCACAGATCACCCGGTCAGATAAATCAGTGATATAATCATCATGCCCCCAATATCACTGTCTCCGCACAGGAGGGTCAGTCTGTAGGAGCAATGAAGGTCACAGCGCTAGGAGAAAGTATAATATGAGCCAAGAAGACGACGTCTGTCAGTGACAATGGTGACGCTGTCGTGGAGAAAATAGAAGAGTTTATTTTATCTGTAAATAATGTTTGGATGAAGATGAAATATTAATGTCCACATACGTTATAAAACTATTACATGGAGCGTCGTTACTTCTTCCCATGTCACTCTGTTCAAGCGATGGTAGGTCCTCTGTAAAAGAGCTGCCCCTCACAGATTAGCACTGTTCACTAATTGACCCAAAAGCTGGAGAACACCTTTAAATACTGTATGAAGATGAAATACTAATATGTCCACACACGTTATAGAACAATTACATGGAGCGTCGTTACTTCTCCCCATATCTCTCTGGACTCTCCCGCAGTGTGGGTGGAGGTGTGAATACAGTGATAAGAAGCAAGGTTCATGGGGACAATTCATCTTCACTGCTCTGGAGGTAAACAAGGCTCTTTTCTTCTGAGCATTACATTGTTGGATAGAGCCAGGATAATTCCATCCAAAAATAATAACAGCTAAAAAAAGCTGCACGACAGCAAGTTGCAGACAAGTTGCTTGAATATTCTGAGACTTACTGTGGAGCGACTCATGTTGCCATATAGCCCCAACTTTGTAAGGCTACTTTAACATTAGTGTTAGGTTTGTCTGACAGTCTGCTGGATCCGTACTAATGCTTGCACAGGTGTGCTGCCAGATAGCAATTCAGCATTACAGGTTCTCTCTCTTGTGTGAAATCACTCATGTGTAACAATATTAGAATTTTGTGTAAAACATTTCCCACATTCTGAACATGAATATGGCTTCTCTCCTGTGTGACTTCTCTCATGTTTAACAATATATACTTTCTGTGTAAAACATTTCTCACATTCTGAACAGGAGTATGGCTTATCTCGTTTGTGATTTCTCATGTGTAAAACAAGATGCGATTTCTGTATAAAACATTTCCCACATTCTGAACATGAATATGGCTTCTCTCCTGTGTGACTTCTCTCGTGTGTAACAAGATATGATTTCTGTATAAAACATTTTCCACATTCTGAACATGAATATGGCTTCTCTCCTGTGTGACTTCTCTTGTGTAAAACAAGATGTGATTTTGTTATAAAACATTTTCCACATTCTGAACATGAATATGGCTTCTCTCCTGTGTGAATTCTCTCATGTGTAACAAGATGTGATTTATATGCAAAACATTTCCCACATTCTGAACATGAATATGGTTTCTTCCCTGTGTGACTTCTCTCATGTCTAACTAAAGTGGATTTCTGGGCAAAACATTTCCCACATTCTGAACATGAATATGGTTTCTCCCCTGTGTGACTTCTCTCGTGTATAACTAAAGTTGATTTCTGGGTAAAACATTGCCTACATTCTGAACATGAATACGGTTTCACTCCAATGTGACTTCTCTGATGTGTAACAAGATTTGATTTCTGTGTAAAACATTTCCCACATTCTGAACATGAATATGGCTTCTCTCCTTTGTGAATTTGCTTATGTCTAACAAGACTTGATTTAACTGTAAAGCACTTACCACATTCTGAACAGGAGTATGGCTTCCCCCCTGTGCGAGTCCCTCTGTGTGTAGAAAGACCTGAGCTTTTTGTGAACTCTTTACCATGCTGAAAACATTTACCCCCTTTCTGGCCTGCACTTGTGATAATTTTTGATTGGTCAGGAGAAGGTTCCTCATGATTAGAGGGATTATATGACAGATCTGTGCTGTGAAGTCCTGGATATAAATTAAGAGTAATGAGGTTTCCTCCTGAAGAGCGTGGCGGGATATCATTATCTTCTACATCATACTTTAGTGATAACATGACATCCTCAGAATTCTTATTGGGATTCTCTGTGAAGATAAAAGTTAGAATTTGTGACTTTTTCAATTGAAATCCTGCCTCCTATCAACACATTTGACCTTCAACGCCAAGTAAGCGTCATATTAATACAACAAATCTACTGAGGATCCGTCCCCACATTCCTCAACACAAACTGCATTCATTATCAAATAGATCTTTTAAATCTGATGAAGATGGTGGTTTCATTAGAAAAATCCATGCCATAATGCCCACCTAGAGCTTAATTGTCAAGCTGATCCTCTGCTGCTGCTGAAATCTCACACACTCTCAGTACAAGCTGTAGTCTCCCTGGCTCTGCAGTGAGAGATCCTCCATCTTCCAGCAGCAGTTTCAGTGTGTAATTACAGATTCTAATTCCATCTTCAGCTTTATTTTACTGCTGCCTGTACTGAGCACACATTTTTTTTATTATAATTAGTGTTGAGCGAACTTGTATTTTAAGTTCGGCATCCAAAGTTCGGGTTCGGGTTATTGAAGCATCCCATTATGGATTCCGCTACCACAGACCATAACGGCATTTGGAATCCATAAGGGGCTGCTTCATTGAACCTGAACCTTGGACAACCCTAAGGACCTGGGGTGACGTCACCATCATGTGATCAGTGCAGGGGGCATGGCTCAGTACTGGATTGGATAAGAGGTGATCCAGTGCTGTCCAAGGTTCGCATTCATTGAAGAATCCCCTTATGGATTTCAAATGCCGTTATGGTCCGTGGTAGCGGAATCCATAACGGGATTCTTCGATAACCTGAACTTTGGACGCCGAACTTAAAATACAAGTTCACTCAACACTAATTATAATGACATGGAGTTTCACAATAAGCACACCAGCCTCATCAGGTCTAAGAGATCTATTTAATACTACATGCATCGTCTATTGAGAAATCTAGTGAACGACCCTCTATAAACCCCTTGACAATAATAGTACCGGCGTTTTTGTACGTTATTCAAATATAAAAATATTTATCCCAAACTGTGACTGGCATAATAGAAAAAAAAAAAATGAAATAAGTATGGCCGATTCACCAGGGCCCTGATTGATTCATTTGATCAGAGGTCACCGTCAGCTGGATAAGGAGAACAATGTCATGATGTGATGGGGACATCTCCAATAAAAGAGCAGCAGCCGGAGATCAGATTCTCCTCCTGCCCTGAAGGCTCCAAGGACAGAATCTGAGGTCACTTTCTCCATCCATGATCCCATACCTGTGGTGACATCTCCTGGAACGTCCTCCTTCACCTCACTCTTACACGGGGGATCGCCCATCATCCGCTCTTCTTCATCCTCCACTTTAATATCAGTCACATCTTCCCCCTGATTTGTCATCTGTAACAATTCAGTACAATACAGCAGACAGGTGGGAAATCTAACAGATCCACAGAAGAGACCCCCACCATCTATGACCCCTCTATGACTGCAGGACCCCCCTATATAGATGTGTATAGGGCTCAGCTCCATCTACCTGAGGGTTCTCTGGGGGCTTCTCCTCTGGACAGTCCTGGGAATACAGAGGACGGGGACATCTCTCTGGGGGATTTCTCCTCCTGGATCCATCTGTGGAGACACAAGCAACAGTGACTGAAAACATGGCCTCCATTACATGTCACTGCACACACGTGTATACACTGCACATGACGGCTCTTACCCTGTGATATAAGAGGCTGGTGCTCCTCCATTACATGTCACTGCACACACGTGTATACACTGCACAAGACGGCTCTTACCCTGTGATATAAGAGGCTGGTGCTCCTCCATTACATGTCACTGCACACACGTGTATACACTGCACATGACGGCTCTTACCTTGTGATATAAGAGGCTGGTGCTCCTCCATTACATGTCACTGCACACACGTGTACACACTGCACATGACGGCTCTTACCCTGTGATATAAGAGGCTGGTGCTCCTCCATTACATGTCACTGCACACACGTGTATACACTGCACATGACGGCTCTTACCCTGTGATATAGGAGGCTGGTGCTCCTCCATTACATGTCACTGCACACACGTGTATACACTGCACATGACGGCTCTTACCTTGTGATATAAGAGGCTGGTGCTCCTCCATTACATGTCACTGCACACACGTGTATACACTGCACATGGCGGCTCTTACCCTGTGATATAAGAGGCAGGTGGTCCTCCATTACATGTCACTGCACACACGTGTATACACTGCACATGACGGCTCTTACCTTGTGATATAAGAGGCTGGTGCTCCTCCATTACATGTCACTGCACACACGTGTATACACTGCACATGACGGGTCTTACCCTGTGATATAAGAGGCTGGTGCTCCTCCATTACATGTCACTGCACACACGTGTATACACTGCACATGACGGCTCTTACCTTGTGATATAAGAGGCTGGTGCTCCTCCATTACATGTCACTGCACACACGTGTATACACTGCACATGACGGGTCTTACCCTGTGATATAAGAGGCTGGTGCTCCTCCATCATGGCCTCCTTGTACAGATCCTTGTGTCCTTCTATATACTCCCACTCCTCCATGGAGAAATAGACAGTGACGTCCTGACACCTTATAGGAACCTGACAACACAATGACACCGTCATCACCCAGACCCTCCAGTGCTGTTACTGGAGAATTTCCCAGCATTCCCAGCAGTGTCACCTCTCCAGTCAGCAGCTCCATCATCTTGTGGGTGAGCTCTAGGATCTTCTGCTCGTCTATCAGGGGGTGAGGGGGAGGCTCTGTGATGGGATGAGGGGTCCTGCTCCGCCCTCCTGACTCCTGGAGATGGATGATGGGAGTCACACAGTCCCCCAATGTCTTCTTCACTATTGTGTACTCCTGTGGATGGAGAGAGACACTTAGGGAATAAACCCTTCAGGAGCCATGTGCTCTCCTCCTGGTACAACGTGCCTACTTACCTCCTCATGGCTCCTACATGACTATTGGTCACTGGTCACATGACACATCACTCACCATACTGGGGGCTGATCTTCAGGTTCTCCGTCACTTGGAAGGTCTGGGGGCCGTTCTCCAGGACCCTGGACTCTTCCTATCACTTCCTATGATGGATTCTCCTTCCCGATGTCTGACTTGTTACAGAATACAATACAGAGGAGAGAAATCTAGAGAAGTTTACCTCTCCGCTCAGCAGGGAGATGATCTCCAAGGTGAGGTCTAATATTCTTCTGCTGATCTCCTTCCCGTCCATCCTCGGTGGCTCATTCAGGAGAAGGCTCGTATTGCTGGTTTTCTTCATAACGGCTCCAAAAACAGGAATAAAGGTTAATCAGTGAGTCCCATGTCCCTGATAATGAGGCCGAGAGAAAGTACAACTCATCCCGTAAAACTCAGACCCTCAAAAAGCTGCACTGATGGGAAAAACCCTGAGCTCCGTGTGTATCTAAGCTCCTGGCAGTGCAGTGTGTGGAGGCAGGAGACTCTGAGCTCTGTGTGTATCTAAGCTCCTGGCGGTGCAATGTGTGGAGGTAGGAGACTCGGCGCTCCATGTGTATCTAAGCTACTGGCAGTGCAATGTGTATCTAAGCTCCTGGCAGTGCACTGTGTGGAGGCAGAAGAATCTGAGCTGTGTGTATCCAAGTGTGAAAACCTCATTCACACTGTCTCCTCACAGCTCATCTTACCTGCAGGCTGGAGGAATGGCTGATACCAGAGAGAACAAGAGCCCTGACTACCGACCAGGACCTGCCCAGTATCTGCTGCACTGCCAGAGCTGAAGGACCTGGGGTGATGTCACTGTCATGTGATTACAGCAAAGGGGGGGGGGGGCAGAAACTGATCACATGACAGTCAGGTCACCCCCAGGTCCTTCACAACTTCTCTCCACTGCTCAGCCCCGCCCCTGCACTGATCACATGATGGTGACATCACCCAGGTCCTTCAGCTCTGGCAGTGCACAACACTCGCTCACACTCCTGACAGGCTGAGAGAGCCCTTCCACTGCCCCAGTGACACAGAGCCCTGCCCGCCCAGTAGACTGCCACCAGTTCCTCATTTGATATAAGTCCGATCCGTTAATGGGATTATATTGGGCCAGAAACCAGCCCACGTAGCATGTAACGTTATACCGAGACACAGAAGCATGGGATTCATGGAGCGAGATATAACAGACTTACAGTACAAGTCTCAAAAACGGCTCCTTCTCACTGATAACACACAGTCATGGCAGTTTTGTACAGCAATACAAAAATATCTCTCACAGGTAGGGTGGCCAGACGTCCGGTTTTCTGGTTCCCTGTCCTCTGTCCGGTGCAGGGCCTAGACGGACGCAGGGATTTCCACCCTTTCAGTATCTCTGCGCTGTCTGAGCGTGAGCTGCAGCAACTGACTGAGGCTTCTCTCACCCCCAGTCACTAGAGCCGCAGACATGGCTCCCTGTGGCTGACTGTGGGAGAGAGAGAAGCACCCCGGCAGCCCCCAGCTCACCTACCCCTCAGAAAGTTCTTCCCTCTTCTTCCATTCATTTTTTAATTTTTTTAAAGACAGTGGTGGGGGCGTGGCATTTCTGTTTATGGGCGTGGCTGGCGAGGTCCGGCTTTTTGGGGTGAAGCCAGTGCCCACCCTACTCACAGTACATGTCAGTAATGTGGACGTGGAGCCAAGTCCCAGCTGTATTCCATCACCACATCTTCAGAGATTTGACAGAGCAAAAACACCCTCACACACACATCCAATCACAGCGCCTCGGGCTCACACCATGTCTAGGAGATTAGAGATGAGCGAACTTCTATTTTTAGTTCGGCGTCCAAAGTTCGGGTTCGGGTTATCCAAGCATCCCGTTATGGATTCCGCTACCGCGGACCATAACGACATTTGTAATCCATAAGGGGATGCTTCATTGAACTCGATCCGTGGACAACACTAAGGACCTGGGGTGACGTCACCGTCATGTGATCAGTGCAGGGGGTGTGGCTCAAACTGGATCACCTCTTATCCAATCCAGTGCTGAGCCACGCCCCCTTTGGACGCCGAACTAAAAATAGAAGTTCGCTCATCTCTACTAGGGATTCATTTATCTGCCGCCAACCAAGGTCCCCAGATTTTGACAAATGTCTCCGGCTTGCCCCTCGCTAAGAAGCATAATCTGTACATCGGTAGACGGATCGATGACCTGCATCCAGTGCTGGACAGAAGGGATTTTAGGGGGTTTCCAGTTTAATAGGACGGTTTTCCTGTCATAGAACATTAGGAGCCGGTACAGCCAGGGCCGGCGCGTCCTATAGGCAGACTAGGCAGCCACCAGGAGTGCCTGCCCCCCTCATGCTGCAGCCCCCCGAGCGCTCTCTAGAGAGCCTCAGGTGTCTGCAGCACTGCCCGGGCTGGCCGCCCATGGGGGCGCACGGCCCGGGTGCAGCATGAAGAGAGGGACTGACAGGAGGGAAGCGCTCAGCGCGGACAGAGCTCAGCCACACTGCACTAGAGGTGGGGGGTGGGTTGCTGGAGAGTAACAAGGGAGGGGTGGAGAAGCAAGTGACAAGGGAGGGTGGAAAAGAAAGTGACAAGGGAGGGTGAAAAAGAGAGTGACAAGGGAGGGATGGGGGGGGGGTGAGAGTGACAAGGGAGGGATGGGGGGAATGATAGTGACAAGGGAGGCGGGGAATGAGAGTGACAAGAAGGGAAAGAGAGTGACAAGAAGGGAAAGAGAGTGACAAGGGAGGGGGTGAGAAAGAGAGTGACAAGGGGGGGGGGTGAGAGTGACACGGGAGGGAGGGGGGGAATGAGAGTGACAAGGGAGGGAGGGGGGAATGAGAGTGACAAGGAAGGGGGGGAATGAGAGTGACAAGGGAGGGGGTTGAGAAAGAGAGTGACAAAGAAGAGCCACAGACATGGATCCCTGTTGCTGACTGAGGGAGAGAGAAGCACCCCGGCTGCCCCCAAGCTCACCTTCCACTCAAAATGTCTTCCCTCTCCTCCCCCTGTTTTTTTCCCTGACTGGCAATGGGAGGCGTGGCTTCACGGAGGTGGGCGTGGTTTGTCAGATTGGGGGCGTGGTCGGTGAGGTGCGGCTTTCTGAGGTGAAGCCAGTGGCCATCCTACTGGTAGACCCAGTTACTTATTTAAAAACTCCAGCACCTCCAACCAGTAGGCAGCAATAACTGGACAGCTCCAGACAATGTGGATCAGAGTCCCTCTGTCTCCATCACATCTAGTGCACTGGGCACTATCCAGTTCCTGCATACGCTCCAGTCTAACTGGAGTCAAATAGATACGAAGGGCCCAATGATCCCTAGCACTAATAACTGTAGTCCTCCAGTTCTATATTATCTCCTTCTCATGTCTATCTTCCAATTCCGAAATATCCGCCATCCATTTTACCAGAGATCTGGACAGTGGTGAAGAAAGCTGTGACAAAGGGACCAAATAAAAGGAAGACACCGGCTGGCACAGATTTCTTTGTCTTGCAATTTTTTCAATCTCTCTGTATTCCAGCTTGATCGGGTCTCTTCCAAATTCCTCTGCTCACGCGTGTCTGAGCTGGAAGTATTTAAAAAGGCTGGACTGGGGGAACTGCAATTCTCCCTTTAAGACCGTGAGGGTCTTACAATTATCATTGGGATATAACCGGGTAACATACTTAATGCCGTGTTGCGGATAAAGGTCAGTCAGGTTAAACAAAACAGGCAGTTTAGTGTTTGGCCACAAAGGGAGCACCGGGGACCCCCCTCCACTGCCCATCACCGTCTCACCTGTCTTGATACAGGAAATTTGCCAAGGCTTCATATAATCTCAAGAATGCCGCCTCTAAGACAATTGCCGGGTTAATGGCATCTGCCCGGCTCTACCAACTTGCATACGTTAGTTGGACAGCCTGGTAGTATCTATATAATTTGGGCAAGGTCAGACCTCCCCTCACATAAGGCGCTTTCAGCGTATCGCTAGCAATCCTGGGTTGGGTGTTCGGCCAGAGAAATGGGGTAAGTAGTCTATCAATAGCCACAAAGTGGGATTTCTGAAGTATCACTGGGGCTGCCCTGTAGGAATAGAAAAGCTTAGGTAATATTATCATCCTATCAACGACAGTGGAAGTGTCCCCCCGCCTTCAGCTTCTGAGTTATATACTTCATAGTAGTGTCGTGGGGCAAACTCCCACCTCTATAATTGTCAGGGTCCAAAGAGCTCCTTTATTATTAGACACCAGCATACATATTTAAATCACTGAAAATCATAACCAATCCTGGCACACCACGAAGAGAGTGGAAATTGAGACTAATAATTTAATTGGTTACTCATATAAGGCAATACTTCCGAAATATACAAAAAAGATTCTCATAATAATAGACAAAAACCAAGAGGTTTCTGTAGCATCTTATCTCAGGGCTGACATTCCTCATCAGTACATACAGAACACGACCTTCTGGAGAATGTCAAGCTTTGATAGGAGAGGAAGAGAAAAATACCTTGTCCTTGCTTCTCAGTTAACTCAGTAATTTTCCACAGGTCATCACAAGATGGAGGATATATTCAGACAAAATGGATTCTCATCCCTCACAATTCCCCCATTTTAAGATATCTTGGAACTGACACAATAACCCCGAGGTACTTCAGGTGGGATAGGTCCAACTGCCAGCCTGAGGCCAGATTTCCTGTCAGGTATTGCTGCAGTCTCCAAGACCTTTTAATAATCTTGGAAGTTTCTTCTTTTGGTACAGAACCTGTTGGCGCACATAAACATAAGCTTAATCACAGCATATACTGCTATTATAATCAACACTACTTGCATTATTCCTTGTACAATTCCCGCCAACCACCCACCGACCGTTTTGAACCAGTTAGCGAGATTTAGAAATGAGAAAGTGTCCCCCCCCATGAATTTTTGTCAGCACTATGTTCTCTCAACCATTTTTCATGCATTTCCTTCATTTTCTCTATCCCTGCTCATACTTGAAGGTTTCCTTGAGGGTCTATATTGTGGCAGCAGGCGGGACCTATCACTTGGCACATCTGTCTGCAGCCCCGCGGTAAAGGATATGCGTGGGGACTGCGTTCACATCAACCTTACCTTGTGGTGAATTTAATGTGGTGGGGTGGGGGTCAGTCTTACTAGTGTGCATGTCCCAGATGCTCCTGGAGGGATCCACTTGTATGCTGCTATTCCACAGACAAAATATAGATCATCGGGCAAAGTGTAATTATAGGTAAAGCAATATATATGCTGCAGCAGTAACAGTTATACTTTGGTTATAAAGACACCACTCCTCCTCCACTGTTGCTTCCTAAGCTATTTACAAACTGGTAGGAGTATTTCAGACCTGTTTCTGTTATGGATCCGTTATTATAAAAACTGGTTATATTGCCATGACTTATTATGGAGTGTCCTAACTAATCCCTGCATACCACCTTAATCTGTACTGTAGCCGTCCAGAAGCCCAAAGGAGAATTGGACAGGAAATCCAAGTTTCCCAGATAAAGCCGTGGTACTTTTCTCCTAGCCCTCTTCTGCCCATCAAAATCCT
Organism: Bufotes viridis; assembly: GCA_033119425.1. Classification (NCBI taxonomy): domain Eukaryota; kingdom Metazoa; phylum Chordata; class Amphibia; order Anura; family Bufonidae; genus Bufotes; species Bufotes viridis. The sequence goes on along the minus strand of CM065589.1, from coordinate 9,710,373 downwards.
ATACCCGCACTGTAGCATCTTTCTGGGCAGTCACATTTGCTTGCCACCAGGGAGCCTCCACCTACCCTGCTATGGGAAGAGGGACTGCAGTGGGTTTATTGTGAGACAAACTGCAAGACATATGAATAAGTTCTTTAAAAGTCAAAGGGATTGCCAGATAAGGCAGAGTTCTTGACCTCACGGGACTGCGAGTACAGACCCAACAGTCTTTCATTTTACTGTCAGTATCATTGAGTCCTCTAAACAGCACTTGGTGGTGTCGGATAAGTGCATTGTCCCCGTTATCCTTCAGTTGTTGGTACAGGGCTGTTGTTCCCAGGATTAGGGCGGCCATCAGCAGGAGGATCCTCATCCTTGGGTGTCGGAACTTTCTTGCAGTGAGAAGCTTGTATCCAATTAGGCTTTTCTTTAACCTTTACTGCTGTATGAGTAGTCAACAGGACTTGGAAAGGACCATCAAATCTGGGATCCAGACCTTTCCTCACATGTCTTTTTATCACCCCCCAGTCTCCTGGTTGCAGACTGTGTGTTCCTTCTACTGAATCTGGAAAGGAAGCAAACACTTTTTATGGGTGTGCTCAAGTCTCTTTGTGAGGGCCCGCATGTAGCTTGTTAGGCTTTCATAGTTCATTTGCAATTGTTGTGGAAAATACAATCCTAATCTGGGGGCGCTTCCAAACAGAATCTCAAATGGGGATAATCCTATCTTTTTATTTGGAGTGGTCCTGACTGAGTATAAGGCTAAAGGCAAACACTCTGGCCAAGGCCGCTGAGTTTCCAGCATGGCTTTCTGAATTTTCAATTTGAGCGTGCCATTTAGGCGCTCAAAGCGGCTGCTTGTTTGGGGATGGTATGCTATATGGAATGCTTGGGTGACCCCTAAAGCCTGCATCACTTTCCTCATTACTTCTCCTGTGAAGTGGGAACCCCTGTCTGATTCAATAACTTCAGGGACACCATACCTGCACACCAGTTCACTGACCAGCTTCTTTGCTGTGTTCTTTGCATTTGCCTTTGCTACTGGGAAGGCTTCCAGCCATCCTAAAAAGAGATCAACACACACAAGGACAAATTCATATACTCCTACCTTAGGCAGTTGTATATAGTCCATATGCAGTGTCTGGAATGGATAAAGTGGCCTGGGGGTGTGCTTGCTTGGAGTCTTCACCACTTGACTGGGATTGTTCAATGCACAGACCATACATCCTTGTACAAACCGAGTGGCTACTGTAGAAAATCCTGGAGCAATCCACCCTGCATTAACCACACTTACCATGGCACCTTTTGATAGGTGAGTGGGCCCGTGGGCCTCCTGAGCCATAGCTGGGTATAGACGGCATGGTAGACAAATTGCTATCCTTGTTTCTCAAAATTCCAGGGGCTTGTTCGAGCATTCTTTGAAATGTACTTACAGAAATGTCCTCAGCTCTCTAGACTCTCACCAGGCTGGTGTCAGCATTTAGTGGCTGGAGTGCTGCTTGTTTGGCTGCTCGATCATTGCCTTTTGCTTCCACCGTGGTACATCTTGTATGAGCCTTTACCTTAATAATAGCAACCTCCTCTGGTAATAACAGAGAGTTTATAAGTTCAAGTATAGAGTCTTTATTTTAATTGGCTGGCCTGCTGATTTTAGAAAGTCTCTAGCCTGCCATATGGGTCCATAGTCATGTGCAATACCAAAAGCATACCTTGAGTCTGTGTAGATGTTCACCTTCTTCCCCTTGGCCAATTTAAACGCCTCAGTGAGTGCCTTCAGCTCCGCCTCTTGAGCTGACATGTGAGGTGGCAGTGGTTCAGCTATCCCTACCTCATGCTGTGTGACCACTGCCTATCCAGTGTGGAACCGGCCGTCCTCTCCCATGAACCTGCTTCCATCTACAAAATACTCAAAATCAGGGTTATCAAGGGGATTTTCATGTATATAATGTACATTATTAAATCCTGACGTTTCTTGTTGCATTAATTGTACACAGTCATGGGGGTCATGTTCCATCACGGCATTTAGGAGGCTGCCTGTACCTTCTATGCCCCCTTCCCCCATTTCTGAATCGGTGATTGGTAACAAAGTAGCAGGATTCAGAGTAGTACATCTTTTGAAAGAAATGTTAGCAGACATGAGGAGTGCACACTGGAGTCTGAGTTGCCTGGCCATAGAAATATGCTTAGGTTGAACCTGTGTTAATATGCCCTGTATGTCATGGGGTGTTTGTACAATCACCGGCTAGTCTAACACAACTTCAGAGGCTTTTTCTATCATTGCCTGCACTACCGCTACCGCCCTGACACAGGAGGGGGCGCCTCTGGCGACAGGATCTAATCTGGCAGAAAAGTATGCCACTGGCCGCTGGCGATCACCATGTTTCTGAGTCAGTACAGCTATGTTGTGACCCTGCATTTCTGAACAGAACAGGTTAAATTCCTCGTCAGAGTTTGGAATACCCAGGGCTGGGGCTGGGGTTATGCACAGCTTCAATGTATGAAAATTATTCACTGCCTCTTCTGTGAGGTAAAATGGGTCAGATGACAGACAATCATACAGAGGCAGCATTAACATGAAGGGCATGTCTATTCCAGTGGCGACAGTATGACACCAGACCCAAAAACACCCTTAGGCTTTGTGCTCCTTTGGGCACTTGTATCCTTTCAACAGCCTCCTTTCTTTCTGGGGTTAGGTGGTGAGCTCCGTGGGAGAGACAGTGTCCTAGAAATACAACCTTGTTTTTACAAAACTGCAACTTCTGCTTTGAGGCTTTACACCCGTTCTGATGTAGGAAAATTAAAAGAGATATGGGTGCCTCACAGCAAGTCTCATTGTCTTCAGCACACAGGAGCAAATCATCCACGTATTGTAACAGGACCACTGAGCTGGGCAGTTCCCAGTTTGTAAGGACAGATTGCAGAGCCTGTGTATACATGGTCAGGGAGTTCTAAGCTGTCAGGCTGTCCTTTAACTGGTTTCTTCTTTATTGGGAACAGCAGGGTATTAGTGGGAGATACTGTTTTAATCAATACACCAGACTGGAGAAAAGCATCAATTTCACTGGCTACTGCTATCTACTGGGCATGACTGAGGGGCTACTGCTTCACTCAAGCGGGCTGACATCCTGGCTTAAGATGCACAATGACTGAGAAACAGGAAGTTTCCCTATGTCTGTTTTTGATGTTGCCCATAAACCCTTCGGTACCACCTCAAGAACAGCCTGGTCTACAAGGGTTAACCCTGATGGTTCAGTCTCAGGCAGGGCTAATGTCGCGATTAAGTAAAATAATACTTCCTCTGGATGAAGTAAATCTACACGGGTAGTGCCATCGCGGTAGAAGTGTATGTGGGCTCCCAGTGATTGCAAAACATCAATCCCTAAAAGAGGTTCTGGCAAGTTTTCTTTAACTAACTATTGGGTAACAACTGTACTGTCTTATCCATAGTTTAACTGGTTCAGATTCAATGACAAAAACTGTTTCTCCTATAAATCCCACAGCCGGGTACATAACAAGGGGTTAACTGATGTGGCCGCAAGAAACTCTGGTCTACAACTGTTTTGGCTAACCTCATGTCAACCAGGAATGGTACTGACTTTCTGTTGCCTATGGATACGGGTACATGCATTTGACGGCACTTTCCTTTAGTTTTTGCGAGCAGTACATGCACAGGGTTGCCTATTTCCTAGAAGGGGGTAAAAATGGCAGGTGAGGTCTGTTGATCTCCACTGTCAGCATCAGTGGGTGCTTCCCGTTACCGTCGTGGAGCATGGCATTCTCGTTTTATGTGGTCAAGTTTCCCACAGTTATAACATCTGAAACCTCTACGGGATGTTTGTTGATGTCCTTGGCCCTGATTGACATATTTGACTGCAGCCCCTAAATTTTTTTCCATGTCCAGTTCTAAACCTTTTGCAGCAGCAATCAACTGCGACAGTGGAGTGACTCGCCATTCAGGTTTGCAGGCTTTTAACTTGGCTTGTAGAACAGGTCTCAAGCATTTTATGAATGCTGCTGTAACAGTTTCTCACCCATTAGTCCAGTCTGATCCCAACCCTTGTCAGTCCAAATCGTCTGCAGTTCAGCTGCATACGTCTATACTGTCTCTTGGGGACCCTGAACGACGTCTTTTAGACTCCTGGAACTCTCATCTTCATGTCCCTTTGCCCATTCCTTAAAAACTCGGACAAACTCTGCCCCTGATGGCAGAGTCTTCACTCAGTCCTATAGAGACAGATTGTCAAAAACTCTCCTCCTATGCTCAGTCAGGAAAGGGTCCACAACCTGATACTGGAATTCCTCAAGTTTCAGCAACATCAACTCCTTCAGGTCAGCCCATGTGGCTCTGTATGTCACCTGAATATGTTGTAACATCCTGTCAGCAGGTATTGGTCTCATTAGGGGGTCTGGGAGTCTAGTCAACAGTCCTAGCCGGTCTTTAGGGCTCCAAGGGTAATATTCTGTCACAGTTACATAACCATACTGTCCTGACGGTCCTCGGGCTTCTGGAGCCATAGGGACGGATGGGTCTGTGGCATCTGTTTTGGATGTCTGAGCAGGTAGGATTCTGGTCTTAGTCAATACAGGATAAATGCCTGCAGGGGCACTGGTCAAGGGGTATGGAGGCGGCATATTTCCAGTTTTCTAACATTTTTGTTGTTGAGTATACAGCAATCTACCTCGTACAACTTCCCCTCTCCATCCCTCAGCTTCAATCTCACAAGCTACTTTTATCCATATATCAACCACTTCTTCACTTCCATGATCTTTTATCCAACCACAATGCATCCTCTTGAATCTTTCCCAGACTTCTAGGTCAAGATGCCCATACTTCATCCCTGCCTTTTCCACTACTCCATTCACATTCTTTAGACCCTCTTTACCTCCTTTTTCCTTCACCATGGTTTTGGCTGTCTTATATCCTTCAGGTATACTAAAATTATTTGCCATTACTTTTCAAACTGTACCAGAACAATTATAGAAAGTAACAAAATTCAGACGTCTATTTCCCCTTAGTCTGCACAGAGTTTCCTCACTATTCACTTCACCTAGTGTAATCTGTACTGAGCCTCAGTTTTCAATAGAGTTTCCCCAACATATTCACCTAGTGTACTCTGTTATTGAGAGTTATTTTTTACAGATCAAGTCTACAAACCGGACATCAGAGTCTAAGGACTTTGATTTCCCTGTCTATAATGTTCTGCAATTTTCCAAACACAGTAAAGAACAAACAAATGTATACCATGACTCCTAAAGCCAGACCAAAAACATCCCAATCAAAGTTACTCATGTTCAGAAACCAAACCCAACAATCATAGGTATTTTCAACTTTTAAGGTTCTTTATCAATATGGACTTGACTGTAAAAGGACTTTGTACGTACTTTCCTTCAACAATCTCTCAAACCAGACAACCGGTCAGGGAGACATAGATACAATGTAAGATAAAGTCTCTTACCTTGCAGCACTGTCTTTTATAGCTGTCTGTCCCAGTCCGGATTATCCAAGTTGTCAGGAGATCAATGAAGCGTCCTTTTGTCAAGCCCCGTGTTGGGCACCAAGTTTTGTCAGGACAAACGCCTTTCTCTAAAATTGTCGGGGTCCAAATTAAAATGTCCTGTCCAGAGAGCTGACACAGACACATTGTTGAATCAGATTCACTCTCCTTTAATTCCACACACCGTATACATCTTTTTAACACTACAGATAATCATAGACAAATCTTGCACACCACCAAGGGGGTGGAAATCAAAACTAATGATTTGATTCGTTATTCATAAAAGGCAATACTTCCGCACTATAATAAAAGAATTCTAATAATTAATACGTTTCTGCAGGATCTTATCTCAAAGTTGACATTCTTCAGCAGTACATCTCGAAACTCAGATAAGGAAGTGAGGGAGCTGCTATCATACAGAGGCTGCATTAACATGGAAGCATATCTAATCCAGGGGCAACAGTATGACACCAACCCCAAAAACACCCTTAGGCTTTGTACTCCTTTGGGCACTTGTATCCTTTGAACAGCCTCCTTTCTTTCTGGGGTTAGGTGGCGAGCTCCATGGAAGAGGCAGTGTCCTAGAAACACAACCTTGTTTTTTACAAAACTGCAGCTTCTGCTTTGAGGCTTTGTTTACACCCATTCTGATGTAGGAAAATTAAGAGATATAGTTGCCTTCAGCACACAGGAGCAAATCATCCACGTATCTTAACAGAACCATGTCAACCAGGAATGGTACTGCCTTTCTGTTTCTGAGTATACAACAATCTACCTCGTTTAACTTCTCCTCTCCATTCCTCAGTTTCAACCTCACAAGCTACTTTTATCCATATATCAACCACTTCTTCACATCCATGATCCTTTATCCAACCACAATGTGTTCTACTGAATCTTTCCCAGACTAGCTTCCTCCCTAAATCGAGGGGCCACCATAGTAGTACTCCCAGGGTTTAATTCCCATACTTCATCCATGCCTTCTCTAACACTCTGTCCAAATTCTTCAAACCCTCTTTACCTCCTCTTTCCTTCACCAAAGTTTTGGCTGTCTTTTATCCTTCAGGTATACAAAAATTATTCCCCATTTCTCTTCAACTGTACCAGAACAACTATAGAAAGTAACAAAATTCAGACGTCTATTTCCCCTCAGTCTGCACAGAGTTTCCTCACTATTCACTTCACCTAGTGTAATCTGTACTGAGCCTTAGTTTTCCACAGAGTTTCCCCAATATATTCACCGTCTGGTTTTCCTGTGAGCCTCCCCACTATATCACCTAGTGTACTCTGTAATGAGATTTATTATACAAATCAAGTCTACAAACCGGACATCGGAGTGCAAGGACTTTGTTTTTCCTTTCTATAATGTTCTGCAATTTTCCAAACACAGTAAAGAACAAACAAAACATATACCGTGACTCCTAAAGGCAGACCAAAAACATCACAATCAAAAGTTACTCATTGTCAGAAACTAAACCCAACAATTATAGGTATTTTCACCTGTTAAGGTTCTTTATCAATATAGACTCGACTGTAAAAGGACTTTATACACATGTTCCTTCAACGATCCCTCGAGCCGATCAGAGAGGCACAGATATAATGTAAGATAAAGTCTCTAACCTTGCAGCTTTCACGCCGGCCTAGAATCAGAGAGAGAGAGAGCGTGCACCCAGTAGACTGCCACCCACGCCTCTGTCCTTGCCTACTTGCACTTCCCGTCCTAAACAACGGAGTGCAACTGGCCAGCGGTCCCTAACGTGAGTAAGTGCGGAAGGGACAGAGTAAAGCAGAAACAGGAAATGGGCGGCTGGTGGCAGCAGGAGCGTACAGCAGGCAAGGAGGAAAATCAACTAGCAAAGGCCACAACGAGAGGTCACGTCAGAATACAAGGGAGAGGCAAAGACAATACGAGTAACTAGCCAAAGGTCAAACCGGGAGGTCACGTCAGAATACAAGGGAGAGGCAAAGACAGTACGAGGAACAAGCCGGAGGTCAAACCTGGAGGTCGCGTCAGAATACAAGGGATAGGCAAAAAGGAGGTCAAATCATAAGCAGAAGGTCAAATTCAGACCAATTAAATGGAGTATAAAGTAGCCCAATAAGCACAATTACAGGCAACCTGTGGCCAGCAGGTTGCCTGCTTATATACACAGGGGCTAAGGTCACGTGACGTGGCCAGCGCCACATGACCTGCCCCAGGACTGACAGCTGAGCACCGAGTGCCCAGCTTGGCGCTCAGTCCACACAGGTATCCTGGCAACGGAGGACCCCAGCCACACATAGAGGGAGCGTGCAGCCGGGCGCGCTCCGCCCTTCGTTGCCATAGCAGCAGAGACGCTGGGCGGCTCCCCGCTCTGCTGGAAAGGCGTCTCCTGCTGCTGCAGAAGGACAGGATGCCGGCGGCGCAAGGTGGAGGACGCGTGTCGCCGGCATCCTGTGAAAGCAGCGCTGTCTTTTTTTTTTTTTTAAATAAAGATTTTTATTGAGGAAATACAAAAAATGGAAACAATATTACATAAATCAAAATGATGCAGGTAAGAGCATTAGATTGTCACAAGAAACCAATAAAGGACGTCTACATTCCTCATTTTCAAATTTTCTCCCCAAATACCTCCCCCCTCCCCCCTGTGAACCACAAAACCCTAGTTATACCCAATGCCCATCATTAGAACAACCAGCAATTCCCAATCTCCTCGAACACGGCGAATATCACTATTATCTATGTTTACTAACATATAAGGATGGATGTTATTGAGCCAATCGTCCTAGTCTCCTCTTCAACTGTTCTGTTAAGTACCATTTAGTGAGAGTAAATGGTTTTATTAAGCGACTAATCTCACTGTCAGAAAGTATGTGCGTCAAAAAGCCCCTCCATCTCTTCAAGAACTTGTCCCCTTTCCTCTCTTTACTTCTCTCCACCTCTCTACTCTCCAGCCCCAATAACTTTTTGATGTTAACGATTATATCCTCTTTAGTGGGGACCAATGGTTGTAACCAATGTTGTAAAATACAACGTTTGGTGGCCATACAAAGGGCATGAAAGAGAGATGACACAGAACGAAAGCTTCCCTCTCTGTATTCTTCCCAGTAATGGAAAAGATATGTCATGTCATGGGATGCAGGGGGATTGTCATATTCCAGATATTTTTAGCTAGTACCTCAATCTATTGCCATAAAGCATAGATCTTGGGACATGTCCACAGACCATAGTATAGATCAGTATAAGGTGAGAGACAGGTTGGGCAGTTCTTCAGTCTGTCTGGTCTGTTAGGAAATTGGGACAGATTGAAAGCATAGATAGCGTTGTACATTAACCTGAAATGGGTATCTCGCCATACTTCATTTATCACATTTTTCGCAAGGCCCCCCATCCTTTCAAGATCTTCTCCTTCGCCTCTCCATCTTGCAGTATCTGATTCCATGGTCGGAATGCCCTATGTGGCAGGCTGTTCCCCCATACCTCCCTCAATTGGAAATACAGCATTGAGATCGACTGGGGACCAGTACCTCGTAGTACAATTTTATCAAATTGATTATTGGAAAGTTCCCCAGATAGATCTGCCAAACCCCCTACAAGGAAATTTTTAACCTGTCCGTATTGAATGGTCTGGAAAGGACTTAAGTTAAACTTTTCCGTAATTTCCTGGCATGTAAGCCACCGTTTGTTGGATACCGGCATTAAATTGTGAGCCGTCAAAATTCCTTTGCGCCTCCATTTAGTGAACAAAGCGTTAGTCCTCCCCTGGATACATTCTGGATGGCCCCAGAGCGGCAAAAATTTTGATACTCTATGACACAAGCGGAACTTCCTCCTGATACTTCTCCATGCTGCCCAGGTATGCCTGAATAACAAAGAGTTCCTGAGAGGAAGAGGCAGACCTTTCATATTACTGTGTAACAGGGTGCAGGGATCCCAAGGACTGCAAATTCCCTACTCTAGTGCATAATCCGAGTGGAAATCAGTGCATCGCACCCAATCAATGATGTGTCTGAGGCTAGGTTATAAACCCGTATGTCAGGTTGGTTCATACCTCCCTTCTCTCTAAGGGCCATTAATTTTATCAGGCTTATTCTGGGCCGTTTACCCTGCCATATAAAACGCGATATCGCCTCATGTATCTTGTTAATATCGACGTGCTTGATCAATAACGGTAGTCTTGCGAAACTCATCATCTTAACTAAATGCACCCTACCTAGTAATGGTAGTGGAAGATTATGCCACCTTCGTAGCTCTTGCACAATTTTAGTGATTAGAGGGGAATAATTCAAGCGATAAATGGCATCATTCGAGGCTCCTATCCTGATACCTAAATAGGTGATATAGTCCCTCTTAACCGGAATACCACATAGTCTATCAAGAAGATATACCCTTTCCCGTCCTTTACCAAGAAACAACATAGCACATTTCCCTACATTGATCCCGACAGTTTCCCAAAGTTCGCTATGTAGTCCAGAACCTTTTGCAATTCCTCCCTCGGACATTCCATAAACAGAAGGATATCATCCGCGAAAAAAATAGCACGTAGCTCTTTATTCCCCACCTTGATACCCTCAAATTTGCCATTGCCATTTAAAAAGCGCACTAGAGGTTCAATCGCCAGGTTGAACAGCAAGGGCGAAAGAGGGCATCCTTGTCTCGTACCTCTAAATAACAGGAAAGACTCAGATAAGAAGCCCGGTAAACCTATCTTAACTAATGGATTCTGGTATAATTGGCCCAGGTATGCGCGGAAAGGACCAATGATCCCCATCGCGTCTAGTACCCTCCCCAGCCAAGTCCAGTTAACGCTATCAAACGCTTTTTCAGCGTCTAAGGTGACCAGGGAGGGTGCTGACGTGTCCCTCGCCCTTCCCCCACTACGTCTAAGGCGGCCAAGACTCTGCGGATATTAGTGACTGCAGATCTTTGCTTCACAAAGCCCACTTGCATTGGGCTGATTAAGTCAGGCAACAACCGGGCCAGCCTGTTCGCCATTAACTTTGACAGAACCTTCAAATCTTGGTTTATGAGGGAAATTGGGCGATAGGACGCCGGGTCATCTAATATCTTTCTCTCCTTGGGGAGCATCCGTATATGAGCAACATTTGCATGTAACGGCAGCCCTTCTCCCCGTAAGAGAGCATTTCCCATGTCTGATAACACTGGTGCCACCTGAACTTTCAATGCCTTATAAAAATCACCGGAGTAGGCCAGGCGCCTTATTACCAGGCAGTGAGGAAATGGTACTCTGAACTTCCAATTCTGTGATAGGTGCATTTAGCAATGCCAGATTCTCCGAAGAGACGGATGATAAGCGCAAGTTCTGCAGAAACTGATCAGCCCCTTCATCCGTGTCTACCGGCTTACTATAAAGGTCTGAATAATAGGACCTAAAGATCTGTAGGATATCTATCGGATGAGAAACAAGATCTCCACTCGGACTACGCAGGCAAGTCACATAGCCTAGCCAATAGCATCCCTGGTTTACTCCCAAATTTAAGCAGCTCCAATTCCCATTGCGCTGTGTAAAATCCCTCCCTCCTCTCCGCCCACATGTCAAACTCTTTCCTAGCTGCTATCCACTTCTGTTTGCTTTGCATTGATTTACAGCGCAGAAAATCTATATAGCAAGCCTGAACCTCCGCAATAGCTTTGAGATATTGCGCTTTTGTCGCCTTCTTGAGTCCCGCCATATATGCCATCAATCTGCCCCTCATTACTGCTTTGCTCGTTTCCCAATAGAGCATTGGGTTCGTGACGTGCTCCTGATTGGTAGAGCTGAACTCCAGCCACCAGCCCCTTAATAGTTCGACAAAGGTCTCGTCTTTCACTAGGAAAGACGGGAACTTCCAGATGAAATTCGTCCCCCTCGGCACCGTGTCCGAGAGCGACAGAGCCACTGGTGAGTGGTCTGAGATCACCATGTTCGCAATAACCACTGCCTGTAATCTAGGAGTCAGTGCTGCAGGGGCTAGCCAGTAGTCAATCCTGGACCAAGAATCATGTGAATAATGCGTGTATTCCCTGACGTCTGGGTGGAAAGTTCTCCATACATCTATTAGTGCCGTGTCATGCATAAGGGATGATAACAGACTTGTTGGAGCAGAAGAAACCATGGGCTGTGTGCCATTTCTTTGCCTATCCTCCAACTCTATTACAGTAGAATTGAAGTCTCCCCCCATGATCTTGTCAGCTATCGGGTCCTGCAGTAACCTGTGTCTTAAGGAGGCAAAAAAGTTTGATTGCGCTGTATTAGGTGCATATATGGTATACAGACTTATATCTCTATTAGCATCCCTCAGTTTCAGAACTAACACTCTCCCCTCCCCATCTGAGGTATGAGCTACAACATTATGTGCAACTGATCTGCTCACGAGGGTAAGCACCCCCGCCTTTCCTTTAACAGCTGGAGAGCCATATACTTTGCCCACCCAGAGTTTAGACATTCTCTGGAAGTCATCCTCCTCCAGGTGCGTTTCGCTATGTCCGCACCCAGGCGTTTTAAATGGTGCAACACAATCATGCGTTTCTGTGGGGAACGCAGGCCCTTTATATTCCACGTGATTAATTTAACCATTCTGTAATCCACCACGTCGCCATTTCACCGTAGAGCAGACCAGAATCAGAAATAGGGCTGATAGGGTAACCAACAAATAAAGCATAACAAACCCCAACAACATATAAAAGCAGTAAAATAAACTCAAGAGTAAACAATAGATTCAGTTGGTGACTTCTCCTTTTTCTGGCCGTCCACGCCAGGCTGCGGTAACCCCCGCTATATGTGACAAAGAGGGGGAGACGAGAGCCCCCATCAACCCCCTAGGTGTAAGAAGACAAGCTGAAACATAGCAGTTTAAAGGCCAAAGCCAGGCTAGGCACATTTATCTCCTGTGGCGACGCTGACTATTGAAAGACAAATTGTCAGATTCCTGGTGTCACCCAGGATGGATCTGTGATGTAGTAGAAGCGGAGCGCTGCTGACATTGCGGTGAAGGGGTCCCTTCCATCCCCACTTCTGCCCTCTCAGGTAGGTATGGGCCTTGTGCGAAGAAAGCTGTGGCGTCTGATGCCGAGGCAAAGGTCTTGAAACCGCCATCTGCACATTTGACTCTCAGAGTTGCGGGATACAGCAGCTGGAACCGAATGTTCCGATTATACAGAGAAGTACAGATCTCGCTGAAACTTTTCCTTTTTTTTGCCACAATAGCCAAATAATCATTAAAAAGCAGGATCTTTTGGTTGTTAAAGGTGAGCGGGTCTTTTCGTGCTCAATAAGCTCGAAGTATATCCTCTTTATCAGCATAATCAAGATACTTCATAATGACTTGTCTGCTTTGGCGAGGCCGATCAGCGGAATTAGTATCACGCGGCGTAGCAGTAGATGAGGGCCCCAGCCTATGTGCCCTTTCCACTTTTCTAGGCGTAGAGAGGCCAAGTGCTCTAGGTAGGTCAGACTCGCATATGTGCTTAAGCTCCGCTCCCGGAATGTCCTCCGGTAGGCCCACCAGCCTGAGATTGTTGCGGCGCGAGAGATTTTAAAGATCATCTACTTTATCACGTAAGTCGCTCACTGTTTGCTGCAGCCTCGTCAGCTTGTTCTGTGTGCCGCCTAAATCCTCCTCCATGCACAAGGTACATTGCTCCAGCTCGTCAAGGCGGCATTCTTGTTGGTTGAAGGTCTCCTGTAGGTCTGTGAGGGCCCTTTGTATCGTGGAAGAGAGAGTGGCCTTTAGATCCGGAGCCAGGTGATTAGCCACCTCAATCGCCTATCTTTTAAGGTCCGCAGATGAGAGAGGACTGGTTCCGAACATATCTTCCTGTAAGGGAGCAACTAGCAGGTCCTGCAATGCAGCGTTCACCTCGCTGTCTCTCGCCATCTTGTCAGCCTGCTTCGGCATGGCCGGTCCTGGTTCTTCCTGGTCGCCTGGCTTCTTTCCGCTCCTCAATAAGTACCTCTCCATGCAGGTTATATTTGCAGGTTGGTACCCCACGTTTTTTGCGGGGAGATGAGCCCTTAGGCGATGTGTGGAGGGTAAATTGAGCGGAGGGCTATCGAAGCTCCACTAAGCGCACCTCCTCATGCCAGCGCCGGAACCGGAAGTCAGCGCTGTTTTTTTATCTGTCTATCCCGGTCCGGCTTATCCAAGTTGGTGAGAGATCAATGAATTGTCCCTTAGTCGAGCCCCACGTTGGGCACCAAGTTTGTTGGGGCAAACACCCACCTCTATAATTGTCAGGGTCCAAATTCCAATTGAAATGTTCTCATGAGAAGTTAAGATAGCTGACACAGACGCAGACGCTGAGTCAGATACACTCCTTTAATATTAGACACCAGCATACATATTTAAATCACTGAAAATCATAATCAATTCTGGCACACCACCAAGGGGGTGGAAATTGAAACTAATGGTTTAATTGGTTACTCATATAAGGCAATACTTCTAAAATATACTAACAAGATTCTCACAATAATAGACAAAAACAAAAAGGTTTCTGACATTCCACATCAGTACATAACATGGCCTTCTGGAGTATGTCAAGCTTTGATAGGAAAGCAAGAGAAAAATACCTTGTCCTTGCTTCTCAGTTAACTCAGTAGTTTTCCGACATGTCATCACAAGATGGAGGATATATTAAGACAAAATGGATTCTCATCCCTCACACAAGAAATAACAGTAAGAGGAGTAAATTAGTGTACTTTTAAACATTTAGGTGTAAACCACATTGACATCATGCGATTTACCATATTGTTCGCTTTATAAGACGCACCTGATGATAAGACGCACCTATATTTTATACGGAAAAAAAATAAGAAAAAATATTTTGAACCAAATGGTTTGCTTTGGTGGGTTTTGTACCAATGATGATCTAGGGATGACACACTGTTATGAGGGATCTGTGGATGACACACTGTTATGGAGAATCTGTGGATGACACTGTTATGGGGGATCTGCAGATGATGCACATATTATATTATTTGACTATAAACCCACTAAGCAATAAGAATGCATAAAGGCCCTGCAGTACATAAATACATTCTTAAGGAGGAGAGGGGTTATAGTCACATTTAATATCAACTCTGTCCAGGCACTGTACCGTAATTGTTGAAGGAATGCACCCATGCACCCATGTTCTGTAGTACAGGGATGTATCCTTAAGGATAATGAGGGGTTATAGTTACATTTAATATAAACACAGACCAATTACAGTACAGTCTGAGAGTGTTTATACAGTCTGACAGTGTTTAACCCCCTCAGAATACAACCATGTTCTGCATGAGGGTTATAGTAATTTAATGCCCAAGTTTGCCCTGGCCTGAGCTCCCTTTCATGTTCCTCTTCATGTCCTGGCTTTCAATCACTCAGATACGGTACACAGTCCATCGAGGGCTAGTGATCCGGCCTGGCTTCCTGCTGAGTGCAGGAGTGCACGGCGTTATTGCTTGCTATGACGCCGTGCACTTGCTGCTGCTGCCTCTTTACAGTAATACACTCGTCTGATCTATACGAGTGTATTACTGTACAGCAGCGGCGGCACAAAGCACACAGCGTCATAGCAACCAATGACACCATGCGCTCCTGCACTCAGCAGGAAGCCATGCTGGGATCTCAGGGACCATGCCTTCCTTCCTTTAGCAGCGGTGCATGGCTGGGCGGGAGGCGTCAGAGCAGCACTTCCTGCCGGCGCTCCAATTATCGCACCATGCAGGGCAACAGAGGAATGGAAGAATCGCTTTTCTCCTTTTTCTTCGGCTGTTGAGTGACAACAGGCTGGCTGGCAGCATTCAGCTTCACTGACTACTTCAATGCCGCCAGTGTTAGGTTTGTCCGACAGTCTGTTCTGGCAGGAGAACAGGCTGCCGGAACCGTACTAATGCTTGCACACGTGTGCTGCCAGATAGCAATTCAGCATTAGAGGTTCTCTCTCTTGTGTGAATTCGCTCATGTGTAACAACATTTGATTTCTGTGCAAAACGTTTCCCACATTCTGAACATGAATATGGTTTATCTCCTGTGTGACTTCTCTCATGTTTAACAAGATATGATTTATATGTAAAACATTTTCCACATTCTGAACATGAATGTGGCTTCTCTCCTCTGTGACTTCTCTCGTGTGTAACAAGATATGATTTTGCTGTAAAATTTTTCCCGCATTCTGAACATGAATATGGCTTCTCTCCTTTGTGACTTCTCTCATGTAAAACAAGATGTGATTTTCGTGTGAAACATTTTCCACATTCTGAACATGAATACGGCTTCTGTCCTGTGTGAATTCTCTCATGTGTAACAAGATATGATTTAACTGCAAAACATTTCGCACATTCTGAACATGAATATGGTTTCTCCCCTGTGTGACTTCTCTCATGTATAACTAAAGTTGATTTTTGGGTAAAACATTTCCTACATTCTGAACATGCATACGGTTTCACTCCTGTGTGAAATTTCTGATGTGTAACACGATATGATTTCTGTGTAAAACATTTCCCACATTCTGAACATGAATATGGCTTCTCTCCTTTGTGAATATTCTTATGTCTAACAAGACTTGATTTATCTGTAAAACATTTCCCACATTCTGAACATGAATATGGTTTCTCCCCTGTGTGACTTTTCTCATGTCTAACAAGACTTGATTTATCTGTAAAGCACCTACCGCATTCTGAACAGGAGTATGGCTTCCTCCCTGTGCGAGTCTTTCTGTGTGTAGAAAGACCTAAGCTTTTTGTGAACTCTTTACCACGCTGAAAACATTTACCCCCTTTCTGGCCTGCGCTTGTAATAATTTTTGATTGGTCCGGAGAAGGTTCCTCATGATTAGAGGGATTATATGACAGACCTGTGCTGTGAAGTCCTGGATATAAATTAAGAGTAATGAGGTTTCCTCCTGAAGAGCGTGGCGGGATATCATTATCTTCTACATCATAATTTAGTGATAACATGACATCCTCAGAATTCCTATTGGGATTCTCTGTGAAGATAAAAATTAGAATTTGTGATTTTTTTCAATTGACCTCCTGCCTCCTATCAACACATTTTGACCTTCAACGCCAAGTAAGCGTCATATTAATACAACAATAGAGATGAGCGAACTTTAAAAAAAAGTCCGGTGTTCGGCGTTCGGGTTGTGGTAAGTCGCGCATCCCGTTATGGATTCCACTATAGCGGCATATGGAATCCATAAGGGGCGGCTGGAGCGTGATAGGAAGATGCGCGAGTACAAGCGCACGCTGGTAGAGGCGCTCCTGAGTAGAGATGAGCGATGAGCGTCATGTGATCAGTACAGGGGGCGTGGCTCAACACGGGATCAAATACAGTGCCCCCTGCACTGATCACATGACAGTGACGTCACCCCAGGTCCTTCGGCTGTTCAACAGTTCGGGTTGGTGGCAGCCGCCCCTTATGGATTCCATATGCCGCTATAGTGGAATCCATAACAGGATGCGCGACTTACCACAACCCTAATGCCGAACACCGGACTTTTTTTTAAAGTTCGCTCATCTCTATACAACAAATCTACTGAGGATCCGTCCCCACATTCCTCAACACAAACTGCATTCATTATCAAATAGATCTTTTAAATCTGATGAAGATGGTGGTTTCATTAGAAAAATCCATGCCATAATGCCCACCTAGAGCTTAATTGTGGATATGCAAGAGACAAAGTCAGCAGGCAAAGGCGAGGTCACAACTAGCCAAACACAAGACAATGTCCAATATCAAGCAAGGTCAAATAACAGACAGAGTCAAATTCCAGGAGGTCACGTCAGAGGCAAAAATCAGTATACAGAGGCAAAGTCAAAGAAACAGGCAAAAGGTCAGTGATCCAGAGAAAAACACACAACTAGCTAGTGAGGAAGGAATACTAATCACAGGCAACTGTGGCCAGCAGCTGTCGGTTTAAATAGCCTGCCCTCAGGAAGTATGGGACGCAGAAACTGAGCCTGATTGGTCCAGCATCCCTGCTCCCTGATGGAAGATTGGAAAATGTTCAAAAAGGAACAGCTATTCTGACATGGAGTTTCCCAATAAGCACACCAGCCTCATCAGGTCTAAGAGATCTATTTAATACTACATGCATCGTATATTGTGAAATCTAGTGAGTGACCCTCTATAAACCCCTTGACAGCAATAGTACAGGTGTTTTTGTACATTATTCAAATATAAAAATATTTATCCCATATTATGAATGGCATAATGGAAAAAAAAATCAGTATGGCCGATTCCCCAGGGCCCCGATTTATTCATTCGATCAGTAATCACCGTCAGCTGGATAAGGGGAACACTTCATGATGTGATGGAGACATCTCCAATCAAAGAGCAGCAGCCAGTGATCAGATTCTCCTCCTGCCCTGAAGGCACCAAGGACAGAATCTGAGGTCACTTTCTCCATCCATGATCCCATACCTGTGGTGACATCTCCTGGAACGTCCTCCTCCACCTCACTCTTACACGGGGGATCGCCCATCATCCGCTCTTCTTCATCCTCCACTTTAATATCAGTCAGATCTTCTCCCTGATTTGTCATCTGTAACAATTCAGTACAATACAGCAGACAGGTGGGAAATCTAACAGATCCACAGAAGAGACCCCCACAATCTATGACCCCTCTATGACTGCAGGACCCCCCTATATAGATGTGTATAGGGCTCAGCTCCATCTACCTGAGGATTCTCCGGGACCTTCTCCTCTGGACAGTCCTGGGAATACAGAGGACGGGGACATCTCTCTGGGGGATTTCTCCTCCTGGATCCATCTGTGGAGACACAAGCAGTGACTGAATACATGGCCTCCATTACATGTCACTGCACACACGTGTATACACTGCACATGACGGCTCTTACCCTGTGATATAAGAGGCTGGTGCTCCTCCATTACATGTCACTGCACACACGTGTATACACTGCACATGACGGCTCTTACCCTGTGATATAAGAGGCTGGTGCTCCTCCATTACATGTCACTGCACACACGTGTATACACTGCACATGACGGCTCTTACCCTGTGATATAAGAGGCTGGTGCTCCTCCATTACATGTCACTGCACACATGTGTATACACTGCACATGACGGCTCTTACCCTGTGATATAAGAGGCTGGTGCTCCTCCATTACATGTCACTGCACATGACGGCTCTTACCTTGTGATATAAGAGGCTGGTGCTCCTCCATTACATGTCACTGCACACACGTGTATACACTGCACATGGCGGCTCTTACCCTGTGATATAAGAGGCTGGTGCTCCTCCATTACATGTCACTGCACACACGTGTATACACTGCACATGACGGCTCTTACCCTGTGATATAAGAGGCTGGTGCTCCTCCATCATGGCCTCCTTGTACAGATCCTTGTGGCCTTCTATATACTCCCACTCCTCCATGGAGAAATAGACAGTGACGTCCTGACACCTTATAGGAACCTGACAACACAATGACACCGTCATCACCCAGACCCTCCAGTGCTGTTACTGGAGAATTTCCCAGCATTCCCAGCAGTGTCACCTCTCCAGTCAGCAGCTCCATCATCTTGTGGGTGAGCTCTAGGATCTTCTGCTCATGTATCAGGGGGTGAGGGGAGGCTCTGTGATGGGGTGAGGGGTCCTGCTCCGCCCTCCTGACTCCTGGAGATGGATGATGGGAGTCACACAGTCCCCGATGTCTTCTTCACTATTGTGTACTCCTGTGGATGGAGAGAGACACTTAGGGAATAAACCCTTCAGGGGCCATGTGCTCTCCTCCGGCCTCTCCTCCTGGTACAACGTGCCTACTTACCTCCTCATGGCTCCTACATGACTATTGGTCACTGGTCACATGACACATCACTCACCATACTGGGGGCTGATCTTCAGGTTCTCCGTCACTTGGAAGGTGTGGGGGCCGTTCTCCAGGACCCCGGACTCTTCCTATCACTTCCTATGATGGATTCTCCTTCCCGATGTCTGACTTGTTACAGAATACAATACAGAGGAGAGAAATCTAGAGAAGTTTACCTCTCCGCTCAGCAGGGAGATGATCTCCAAGGTGAGGTCTAATATTCTTCTGCTGATCTCCTTCCTGTCCATCCTCGGTGGCTCATTCAGGAGAAGGCTCGTATTGCTGGTTTTCTTCATCCTCCTCCAAAAAAAGGGAATAAAGGTTAATCAGTGAGTCCCATGTCCCCGATAATGAGGCCGAGAAACAGTACAACTCATCCCGCAAAACTCAGACCCTCATAAAGCTGCACTGACGGGAAAAACCCTGAGCTCTGTGTGTATCTAAGCTCCTTGCAGTGCAGTCTGTGGAGGCAGGAGACTCTGAGCTCCATGTGTATCTAAGCTCCTGGCAGCGCAGTGTGTAGAGGCAGGAGACTCTCAGCTCTGTGTATCTAAGCTCCTGGCAGTGCAGTGTGTGGAGGAAGGAGACTCTGAGCTGTGTGTATCTAAGCCCCTGGCAGTGCAGTGTGTAGAGGCAGGAGACTCTCAGCTCTGTGTGTATCTAAGCTCCTGGCAGTGCAGTGTGTATCTAAGCTCCTGGCAGTGCATTGTGTGGAGGCAGGAGACTCTGAGCTGTGTGTATCTAAGCCCCTGGCAGTGCAGTGTGTATCTAAGCTCCTGGCAGTGAAAACCTCAGTCACAGGGAGCAAATTCTCACAGAATGATGACAACCCCCACTATACTCACTACTCCCCCCATCATACTAAGCTGAGGAGCGAAGAAGGATTCCTTGTGTGTAATGGAGGAGAATCTCCAGAGGTGACATGTCTGAGCTCTCCACCACACTGTCTCCTCACAGCTCATCTTACCTGCAGGCTGGAGGAATGGCTGATACCAGAGAGAACAAGAGCCCTGACTACCGACCAGGACCTGCCCAGTATCTGCTGCACTGCCAGAGCTGAAGGACCTGGGGTGATGTCACTGTCATGTGATCAGTGCAGGGGGCGGGGCTCAGCAGTGGCGAGGATAAGAGGCGGTGAAGGGCCTGGGGTGATGTCACTGTCATGTGATTACAGCAAGGGGTGGGTTGGGTTGGACAGAAACTGATCACATAACAGTGATGTCATTCCAGGTCCTTCACAACTTCTCTCTACTGCTCAGGCCCCGCCCTTGCACTGATCACATGATAGTGACATCACCCCAGGTCCTTCAGCTCTGGCAGTGCACAACACTCGCTTACACTCCTGACAGGCTGAGAGAGCCCTTCCACTGCCCCAGTGACAGAGCCCTGCCCGCCCAGTAGACTGCCACCAGTTCCCCCTTAGATATAAGTCCGGTCCGTTAATGGGATTATATTGGGCCAGAAAGCAGCCCACGTAGCATGTAACGTTATACCGAGACACAGAAGTATGGGATTCATGGATCAAGACAAAAAAACAGCGCAAGATTTTTAATATATATATATTTTTAAAGCCTTTATTTTCATTTTTCAGAGATATAACAGACTTACAGTACAAGTCTCAAAAACGGCTCCTTCTCACTGATAACACGCAGTCATGGTAGATTTGTACAGCAATACAAAAATATCTCTCACAGGTAGGGTGTCCAGACGTCCGGTTTTAGGATCTGGTCAAGATACCAGGTAGGTCGATGTACTGATCCAAATTAGTTTAAAGGTGTCTTAACTCTGACACAACCATCGGTAAATCTCTGGTTTATTGTCCACACAGAATACATCCTTCCGGTCGGAGGTAACTAAGGGCGGTGCATTTTTATTGGTTACTGGGAAATAATAGCAAGCATTCAATGGGTTAATCTTACATTTCCTTTCCATCAGACTGAAAGATATCAGCTTCACAGCACAGCTACGCAGCCCCCTGACTCTACCTGGGGCCTTGGAATGCGCTCCTTCCCCCCTCCCATCTTCAAGATAGCGGGAAAGCTGAGTGCCGTGCCTGGTACATCCAGGAAGCAGGAGTTTTCTACTAAATGGTGGCTGAGCAGTGTATAAAACAAGCAAGTATCCATACTGTTCAATAGTCCATAACACTGGTTTTAGGACGGTCAGTCCGGTTTTCTGGTTCTCTGTCCTCTTTGCGGTGCAGGGTCTGGACGGACGCAGGGATTTCCACCCTTTCAGTATCTCTGCGCTGTCTGAGCGTGAGCTGCAGCAACTGACTGAGGCTTCTCTCACCCCCAGTCACTAGAGCCGCAGACATGGCTCCCTGTGTCTGACTGAGGGGGAGAGAAGCACCGCGGCTGCCCCCAGCTCACCTTCCAGTCACAAATTTTCTCCCTCTCCTCCCCCCCGGCCGGCAATTGGGGGCACAGGTTCATGGGAGTGGGCGTGGTTTGTCAGATTGGGGGCGTGGTCGGTGAGGTGCAGCTTTCTGAGGTGAAGCCAGTGGCCATCCTACTGGTAGACCCAGTTACTTATTTAAAAACTCCAGCACCTCCAACCAGTAGGCAGCAATAACTGGACAGCTCCAGACAATGTGGATCAGAGTCCCTCTGTCTCCATCACATCTAGTGCACGGGGCACTATCCAGGTCCTGCATACGCTCCAGTCTAACTGGAGTCAAAATAGATACGAAGGGCCCAATGATCCCTGGCACTAATAACTGTAGTCCTCCAGTTCTATATTATCTCCTTCTCATGTCTATCTTCCAATTCCGAAATATCCGCCTTCCATTTTACCAGAGATCTGGACAGTGGTGAAGAAAGCTGTGACAAAGGGACCAAATAAAAGGAAGACACCGGCTGGCACAGATTTCTTTGTCTTGCAATGTTTTCAATCTCTCTGTATTCCAGCTTGATCGGGTCTCTTCCAAATTCCTCTGCTCACGCGTATCTGAGCTGGAAGTATCTAATAAGGCTGGACTGGGGGAACTGCAACTCTCCCTTTAAGACCGTGAAGGTCTTACAATTATCATTGGGATATAACCGGGTAACATATAAAATATTTAATACAACACAAGGATCAAAAGATCACAGATTGATGAGGTCTCTATTTGGATACCAGTGAATCAATCAACAAACTAATTCTCAGAGAGATAAGGTGACCTTAAAAAATAACTTTTATTGATACATATAAAACGCCCAATATATTATAAAAAAGGAGAGGTGTAAAGACATAAGCTCAGGATCCTACCACCTAATAGGGTATCGACCAGGTAAGAGGGAGGAAGGGAATGCTGGGTCTCTGACCCTTTTGTGTCCCTATTGGAACAGATATAGACCCATGCTGTGGCAAATTATAGCTTGGTCTATCTGAACTATACGTATAAGTTACAGGGCCTCCAACCCCTCCTTCCCTTCCCCCTTCAGGACGAGGCTGGGCAGTCGGATCACAGACCAGGGAAGTGAGTGAGGGTGGAACAGGAGGCGTCGGCCTATTAATAGGGTGAGTAGATGGGGACACAAAAGGGTCAGAGACCCAGCATTCCCTTCCTCCCTCTTACCTGGTCGATACCCTAGTGACAATTATCATGTGCATCAATTGGTGGTAGGATCCTGAGCTTATGTCTTTACACCTCTCCTTTTTTATAATATATTGGGCGTTTTATATGTATCAATAAAAGTTATTTTTTAAGGTTACCTTATCTCTCTGAGAATTAGTTTGTTATAACCGGGTAACATACTTAATGCCGTGTTGCGGCCAAAAATCAGTCAGGTTAAACAAAACAGGCAGTTTAGTGTTTGGCCACAAAGGGAGCACCGGGGACCACCCTCCACTGCCCATCACCGTCTCACCTGTCAGGGTATTCCCCTTCCAAAAATCACTGCTGACATATTGGACGTGAGACACTTGACTGGGTATTTGTCTGCTCGATACAGGAAATTTGCCAAGGCTTTATATAACCTCGAGTGCCGCCTCTAAGACAATTGCCGGGTTATTGGCATCTGCCCGGATCCACCAACTTGCATACGTTAGTTGGACAGCCTGGTAGTATCTATATAAATTGGGCAAGGTCAGACCTCCCCTCACATAAGGCGCTTTCAGCGTATCGCTAGCAATCCTGGGTTGGGTGTTAGGCCAGAGAAATGGGGTAAGTAGTCTATCAATAGCCACAAAGTGGGATTTCTGAAGTATCACGGGGCTGCCCTATAGGAATAGAAAAGCTTATGTAATATTATCATCCTATCAACCACAGTGGAAGTGTCCCCCCCCCCCTGCCTTCAGCTTCTGAGTTATATACTCCATACTAGGAAGTACATTAGGAGGAGTAGATTAATGTACTCTTAAACATTTAGGTGTAAACCACATTGCCATCATGCCAAATATATCATTGAGTTGCACCATTTCAGAAATTTGGCCCAGACACAAAAACCAAAGACAGATTTAAAAATGACACAATTCACCAAAAACGATAAATGTCCCCCTATAAATCTTCCTAGGATTTTTCAGATGTTTCCTAGAAGTCGTCATGTGGCATCAATGGAGCTTCTATATCCAAATATACAACCGGAAATAAACCTGTCAATCTCCCAGAGATATGCTGTTCGGCTTTACTGTATAAAGCTGTATATTATGTTGTTCTGGTGCAATTATATATTATTTTACTTATAGCTTTATAATTCCCCATACCCGAGGTTCAATGTTATATAGAGAAAATATATTAAAATATTCTGGAAAAAATTTCTAAAAATGAGTGTTACAAATGAAATAATGCGGGAAGTGTATTCATTATTCGACAAGCAGAGCCCTAATGTGCGCCAGTATCTAGATAGGTTTACCATTAAACCGCAGGAATATACATAAGGGGTTAATTATCACAGATCACCCGGTCAGATAAATCAGTGATATAGTCATCATGCCCCCAATATCACTGTCTCCGCACAGGAGGGTGAGTCTGTAGGGGCAATGAAGGTCACAGCGCGAGGAGAAATCTAGGAGAAAACCAAGAAGACGATGTCTGTCAGTGACAATGGTGACGCCGTCGTGGAGCAAATAGAAGAGTTTATTTTACCTTTGGGCATTTGGTCTAAGTAGTGAATGGTGCTAACCTGTGCAGGGAAGCTCTTTTACGTAGGACTTACCCTCCCCCAATGCTGCCATCTGTACTGCACTGTTGCTGCAGCATCGGGGGTTCAAGCGATGGTAGGTCCTATGTAAAAGAGCTGCCCCTCACAGATTAGCACCGTTCACTAATTGACCCCAAAGCTGGAGAACACCTTTAAATACTGTATGAAGATGAAATATTAATATGTCCACATACGATATAGAACAATTACATGGAACGTCGTTACTTCTCCCCCTGTCACTCTGGACTCTCCTGCTGTGTGGGGGAGGTGTGAATACAGTGATAAGAAGCAAGGTTCATGGGCACAGTTCATCCTCACTGCTCTGGAGGTAAACAAGGCTCTTTTCTTCTGAGCATTACATTGTTGGATAGAGCCAGGATATTTTCATCCAAAAAAACAGAACAGCTAAAAAAGCTGCGTGACAGCAAGTTGCTTGACTATTCTGAGACTTACTATGGAGCGACTCATGTTGTCATGTAGCCCCAACTTTGTAAGGCTACTTTAACATTAGTGTTAGGTTTGGCCGACAGTCTGTTCTGGCAAGAGAACAGGCTGCCGGATCTGTACTAATGCTTACACACGTGTGCTGCCGGATAGCAATTCAGCATTAGAGGTTCTCTCTCTTGTGTGAATTCGCTCATGTGTAACAACATTTGATTTCTGTGCAAAACGTTTCCCACATTCTGAACATGAATACGGTTTATCTCCTGTATGAATTTTCCTATGTCTAACAAGACCTGATTCATCTGTAAAGCATTTCCCACATTCTGAACACGGATATGGTTTCTCTCCTGTGTGACGTCTCTCATGTATAACAAGATATGATTTATATGTAAAACATTTTCCACATTCTGAACATGAATATGGCTTCTCACCTTTGTGACTTCTCTCGTGTGTAACAAGATATGATTTTGTTGTAAAACATTTCCCGCATTCTGAACATGAATATGGCTTCTCTCCGGTGTGATTTCTCTTGTGTAAAACAAGCCGTGATTTTCGGGAGAAACATTTTCCACATTCTGAACATGAATACGGCTTCTGTCCTGTGTGAATTCTCTCATGTGTAACAAGATATGATTTAACTGCAAAACATTTCCCACATTCTGAACATGAATATGGTTTCTCCCCTGTGTGACTTCTCTCATGTATAACTAAAGTTGATTTCTGGGTAAAACATTTCCTACATTCTGAACAGGAATACGGTTTCACTCCTGTGTGAAATCTCTGATGTGTAACAAGATATGATTTCTGTGTAAAACATTTCCCACATACTAAACATGAATACGGCTTCTCTCCTTTGTGAATTTTTTCATGTCTAACAAGACTTGATTTATCTGTAAAAAATTTCCCACATTCTGGACATGAATATGGTTTCTCCGCTGTGTGACTTTTCTCATGTGTAGCAAGATGGGATTTATCTGTAAAGCACCTACCACATTCGGAACAGGAGTATGGCTTCCTCCCTGTGCGAGTCCTTCTGCGTGTAGAAAGACCTGAGCTTTTTGTGAACTCTTTACCACGCTGAAAACATTTACCCCCTTTCTGGCCTGCACTTGTGATAATTTTTGATTGGTCAGGAGAAGGTTCCTCATGATTAGAGGGATTATATGACCGATCTGTGCTGTGAAGTCCTGGGTATAAATTAAGAGTAATGAGGTTTCCTCCTGAAGAGCGTGGCATGATGTCTTTATCTTCTACATCATACTTTAGTGATAACATGACATCCTCAGAATTCTTATTGGGATTCTCTGTGAAGATAAAAGTTAGAATTCGTGATTTTTTTCAATTGATATCCTGCCTCCTATCAACACATTTTGACCTTCAACGCCAAGTAAGCATCATATTAATACAACAAATCTACTGAGGCTCCGTCCCCACATTCCTCAACACAAACTGCATTCATTATCAAATAGATCTTTTAAATCTGATGAAGATGGTGGTTTCATTAGAAAAATCCATGCCATAATGCCCACCTAGAGCTTAATTGTCAAGCTGATCCTCTGCTGCTGCTGAAATCTCACACACTCTCAGTACAAGCTGTAGTCTCCCTGGCTCTGTAGTGAGAGATCCTCCATCTTCCAGCAGCAGTTTAAGTGTGTAACTAAAAAAGCTACAATTTATGTGGAAATTGCGTGAAGTGTTCTTGCCTCCACCAGTAGTCTACAACTGGGGTGGGCGGAGTAACTGGGTTGATCGGCTTGAGTAACTTGTGTGGTTGGAGTGGCTGGAGTAACTGTAAAAAGGCTGGACTGGGCAGAGTAACTTTATGGAGTGGGCAGAGTAACTGAGGAGCTTCCTCAGACAGGCTGTGTGGGCGGCGCCGCTGTAAAATGAAAGTAAACATCCCAGCATGCATTGCAGCAAGTATCTTCAGAGGAGTAGTCACATGACATTCCCACCCACCTCTGTTCCTATAGAGACACGAGCCCCTCAGACTTCTGTACAGACACAGCAATAGAAAGCATACCCCAGTCCCAGCAGTAAAGAGAGGTCACTTCACTGGCGGTTGCCATCTTCAAACGGTTGTAGTTTAAAAATTATAAATCCTACAGCGAAGAATATATTGTGAGAATCACAAGACCCAGACCTACATTTCGCTGCATAGTATGTCTCTGAAATATTTAAAATGAAGGCACAGTCACAGTTTGGAAATTGCCCTTCAAATTTGAGGTGGCTAGAGTGGAGTTTCAATAAATGTCAATGGACGGCGTGAGTTTCAAACAAATGGTCATATTGTGAAAACTATCAGGACTATGGCTTAGCCGTGGACATTTTTAGTGGCAGCAGGGATAGCTGAACGTTTTGATATAATATTTGTGTAGGTGGGCTTGAAAATGAGGGAGTGGTGGCAGTTTAGAAATCATGTCCTGATTTTTCAGCTCACACTCTAGCTTTTGTCAGCTCCCACTCTAGTTTTGAACATTCCACCATTCATTCCTATGGGACCAATTTCACCACAAAAACGCAGATATTTCGTGAATCATTTGGCGAAATGTTCCACAAAGTAATAGCACACCAATTGGGAACAATCCACACGTTTCGGTATATTACTGTCTATGTAGTGTAAAAACTGTGGGAGGTAAATTTGGCTATAATAAGAATATATTTGTGAGATAACAGTAAGTGGTCTTGCCATGCAAGAACACTTAATTACAGATTCTAATTCCATCTTCAGCTTTATTTTACTGCTGCCTGTACTGAGCATGTGTGAAACAGCAGCAGAGGAGGAGGTGCAATGAAAGGAGCTTGTCAACTGAGCTATAGGTGGATGGAGACTGACTTTAGCTAGTAA
The DNA here is from genome assembly GCA_033119425.1 of Bufotes viridis. Classification (NCBI taxonomy): domain Eukaryota; kingdom Metazoa; phylum Chordata; class Amphibia; order Anura; family Bufonidae; genus Bufotes; species Bufotes viridis. The sequence continues at coordinate 9,682,693 of CM065589.1, read as the reverse complement.
ACACAGGTGTCATGAAAGGGTAGGGAGAAGTGCAGCCCTGTACTCCGCCCGCACCACTGTCCCTACCTACTTCCACGGCCCACCCTAAATAGTAGGCCACAACTTGATGGCAGTTCCTGACTTGACTAAGTGCAGAGGCCTAAAACAAAATGGGTAAAGAGTAGTCAGACAGGAAGAGGAGAAAACCAGACAGGCAAAGCCAAGACTGGATAACGTCGAAGACAAAGTCAGCAGACGAGGTCACAACTAGCCAAACACAAGACAATGTCCAATATCAAGCAAGGTCAAATAACAGACAGAGTCAAATTCCAGGAGGTCATGTCAGGAGCAAAAAAATAGTTTTTTGTACTTACCATAAAATCTGTTTCTCTTCCGTTCATTGGGGGACACAGGCTTTGACCATATATATAGCTGTTGCCGCTAGGAGGCAGACACAAAGTGTAAGCTCCTCCCTCTTCAGCTATACCCTTCCTACAGGGACTAAGCTAAATCAGTTAGTGCTAAAGCAGTAAGGGAAGCCAGACACAAGAAAATCACACTATGTACAAACCCAGAACCACACAGGCCCGAAAAAGGGCCAAACAAAAGAATGGGTGGGAACTGTGTTCCCTAATGAACGAAAGAGAAACAGATTTTACAGTAAGTACAAAAATCTAGTTTTCTCATCCGTCTCATTGGGGGACACAGGCTTTGACAATGGGACGTTACAGAGCAGTCCCGAAGGGTGGGCATAACAAGCAACCCTCCTGTCAATCAGAGAACCGTCATCTGCAAAACTCTACGCCCCAGAGCGCTTCAGCAGACGCAAAAGGTGTGCACTCTATAAAACTTAGAAAAAGTATTCAAAGACGACCAAGTAGCCTCCTTGCACCCCTGGAGGGCCGAAGCCCCGTGATGCACCGCCCAAGGGGCCCCCACTGCCTGAGCCGAATGAGCAGTCACCCAGAACACAGTACGCTTCCACAACTGCTCCCCAGGATGAGACGGGTCCGGAAAAAATGAAGGGAGAATAATCTCCTCATTTAGATGGAATGCCGACACCACCTTCGGCAGGAAGGACTGCACAGGGCGAAAGGCCACCTTATCCTGATGGAGGATCAGGAAGGTCGACCGACATGACAGAGCCACAAGTTCCAACATTCTACGGATAGAAGTAATTGCAACCAAAAAAGCCACCTTATAAGATAGGAAGCGCAGCAACACCTGCTGTGAAGGCACAATCGGAAAAGATTGGAGAGCATTGAGCACTAGATTAAGATCCCAATGACTAAATGGAGGACGGAAAGGGGGCGCAGTATGCGCCACCCCCTTTAGAAAAGTCTGAACTGCCAAAAGCGAAGCTAAATTCCGTTGAAAAAGAATGCAGAGAGCCTTTGAGGGAGCTGAGAGGCAGCCCCAAGTCCATGCCCGACTGCAGGAAAGCCAAAAGTCGCGGCAAAGAAAAACAAATGGGAGACAGCGGTCGCCACTCGCACCAACTAAAGTGGGACTTCAAAGTCCGGTGGTAGATTCTGGAAGACGACGGCTTCCTGGCCCGAATCATAGTCTTCAACAGCCATGCCGTTAAATGTAGAGACCCTAAATTCGGGTGGAAGATCGGCCCCTGCGACAGCTGATTCTCCCAGAGAAGAAGACGCTAGGATTCGTCAGCGAGAAGGGCAACTAGGGACGCCTGCTACTCCCTGCGCAGCCAATCTGGGGCAACGAGAATGACGGGCAGTCCCTCGGACCTGATCTTCCAGAGAAGACACGGAATGAGAGGAAGAGGCGGGAACACGTAAGGAAACATGAACCGACTCCACGGCATCACCAGCGCGTCGCACGCCAGGGCCATGGGGTCTCTGGACCACGCGACAAAGTCCTCGACCTTGTTGTTGAACCGTGAGGCCAAGAGATTCACATCCAGCCAACCCCACCTCTCGCAGATGGCCCGAAAGATCTGCGGGTGAAGAGCCCACTTGCCGGGATCGAGACGCTCCTGGCTGAGGAAGTCTGCATTCCAGTTGTCTACGCCGGGTATGTGAACTGCCGACAGTGCCGGGGCTCCGGGTGCCGCCCTGGTAATTGATGTAAACCACCGCCAAAGAGTTGTTGGACTGAACCCGCACCGGACAACCCCTGAGATGGTTGGTTCAGTGTCGCAGAGAGAGCCGAATCGTCCTCAACTACAGAACATTGATTGGAAGGAAGCGCTCCTCGCGTGACCATACCCCTTGAACAGAGAGATTTTCCAACACTCCCCCAACCCTTGAGGCTTTCATCCATTGTTAACGGAGAGGGAGGAACGAGCGACCCGACGTCAACATCGGACAGACCATCCACCATTAGAGGGCCCGGCGCACTGGGCAAGGAGAAGCATTGGCCGATCCAAGGAGGCTGGGGAGCAATGCCAGCTGGACAAAATGGCTCGCTGAAGCGTTCTGGTATGGAATTGAGCATAGGGAACTGCTTCGAAGGCAGAGACTATGTGCCCCACAGTCCACATGCAGCTACAAATGGAAACCGGAGCTGGCCACAACAAGGGGAGAATCTGAAGATGGAGAGCGGATAGGTTTTCTGGAGGCAAGAACACCTTGGCCTGACAAGTGTGCAGTTTCATACCCAGATAAGTCAACTGCTGCGATGGATAAAGACAAGACTGCTGCCTGTTCAGGATCCATCGGAAGAGCTCCACAGTGTCTAAAAAAATGTTCAAGCTATCTGCCGTCCCCTGGAACGACTTCACCAGGATGTCATCTAAGTAAGGGATCGCCACGACCCCCCTGGCATGAAGCAGGGCCATGACTGCCGCCGGAACCTTCGTAAAGACCCCGGGAGCCGTGGCCAGGCCGAATGGTAGGGCTACAAACTGGTAGTAAAATGGACCCACTGCGAACCGGAGAAACCTCTGATGACTGACGCATATGGGCACATGAAGATAAGCGTCCTTGATGTTTATCGAGGACAGGTACTCCCCCGCTTCCATGGACACAATGACCGACCTCAGTGACTTCATCTGGAATCTGCGGACGCGAAGGAAACGGTTAAGTGCCTTGAGGTACAGAACGGATGGACCATCCCCTTCTTTGGGAAACACAAAGAGATTGGAGTAAAACCCTGAAAACAGTCTTGCGCAGGAACCGGAACAATTATACCTTGCTGCAGCAGCGTGCAAATTGCCAGAAAAAAAGAAGTACTTGGAGCCCCGTTGACAGGAACGCCAGGAAAAGCACGGCTTGAAAGAAGGTTTGCGCTTCTGATCCGTGGCCGACTTGTCGGGCGCCCCCTTGGGGCTGGAAAAACTCCGAAAGGGGTAAATGGGTGCTCTTACCACCTGTAGTGTCTGAAATGATCTCATCCAGGGGCTTACCAAAAAGTCTGCTGCCTGTAAAGGGGAGGGCCGTCAGGGTCCGCTTTGAAGCATTATCTGCCGCCCAGCAGGAGAGCCATAGGGTACGGTGTATAGCCGCCAACAGGGCTGACGAGCGAGCCATAAATCTGTCCGCGTCCAAATATGCTTAATACGTAAATTACTTGCCCACTCTCCCATAGCCTTGCTCACTCATGTAGAGGCAAACACTGGCTGCAGCGCTGTGCCCACTGCTTCAAAGGCAGATTTTGCAAATGCTTCCAGCTTCTTATCTTTGATATCAGAGAAAAAAGCCCCATCCGCCACTGGCAAGGCGGTATGTTTAGCCAAGCAGGCAACTGGCGGGTCCACTATAGGTGGAGCCAACCATTTCTTAGTCAAATCCTCCGGAAAAGGATAAAGGACGTTCAAGCGTTTTGACAACATGAAATGTCTAACAGTGAAATTTCACTCCTTGGAGAGAGAGGAATCAAACTCCTGGTGGTTGGGGAAACACTTGTGGGAGCGACGGGACTTCCTAAAGGAAACACCCGCCCTGGCAGATGTCGGTGGGGGATCCTCAACCTGCAACGTCTCAATAACCTCCATAATTAGATTGTCCACCATGGAGGACAGTTTGGACGACTGACCCAACGGCGAGACAACATCCTCATCTGACCCTCTCTACTCAGAACATGCATCTTCAACTAAGGACACGTCGGAGTGAGACTCTCTAGTAGAAGGAGGAGAGGCAGAGGAAACGGGAGACACAGACACCCTTTTGGGGGAGGATGTTCTGGCCCGTTTTGTGGGACGGCCGTGATGTGCACGCACCCCATGATCCCCAGAGTCGGACTGGTCAGAGGACTGCCTTGCCGACAAATGCCCCAATATATCCACAATAGCTTTGTTGGTATTGGAGACATCCTGTACCACCCTAGACAGGAAACGCGCCCATTCTGGTTCTTCTGTAGGTTGGGCAGCCGGAAGCAACGGGTTCGGGGACGAGCCACTTGATGGTGGCGCAGCACACGCAAAGCAGAGGGAGTCTGATGAATAGGATGGAAATATTGCGCGACGCACAAGCATAATGACGCACCAAAGGGACCGCCTGCTTAGGGACCTGGGGTCTGGGCTCAGACATAATGACAATCCTCGCGCCGAGGAAAAGGGTAAGGTTAGGCCCTGTAAGAAGGGACAAACAGCACTTAGCCAGCCTGTGTCCCTCCAAGCAGCAAGCCAGTCCATCAGCGTCCCGCCAGGTGCTTTGAATCTAAAAGTGGGTGGAGCCCACTCCCCCTCTGCTGCTGATATGGGGGGCAGGGCGAACACGAACTCTCAATGCCCTCCCATTATCTCTGGCCCCGCCTCAACCCCCCCCACCCCCGCTCGCCAGCATCTCTTGCCGAACCGAGACGCGGGCCAGGGAAAAATAAGACGCGGGGGGGCCCTGGAGTAGAAGCAGGCTGCACAGGAGTCGGGCCTCAATTAACAATGGCCCTGGCGGCCCTGTGGAAGAGGTAATGTTCTCAACACAGAGGATAGTAACTCCGACCTCTCCTCTCCCCGGCGTTCCGGAAGACGCCGCCGGACTAAGAAAGCCGCAGGAGGACGCGCCGTGGTGTGCGGCGACACAGCAGGAACAGCCCCCTGATCCTTGTACTCTGGCCCTGGAAGACAGACGCCCGCAGGTGCCATTTAACATTTAAAGGGCTCTCATTGCTGCCCATAGTACAGGGCGACAACATGGGGACCATCACATGTGGGGAGGAGAGGGTAACTAGAGGACGGCACTATGGGCAAACTTTATACGCACCTGTCCGACGTCTTCTGCCCCCCTGGCTCCAGCCGGATCACCACCTTCGGTGTGCGGCCCCTTGGTGAGGGACGCTATACCGGAAACAGAGGGGACTTGCGGTGGGCTGCCATGGTGATGCGAATGCTGGCGGGAGACAGAGGTTTTTACAGGAACCTCTGGTCCTCCTTTTTTCCGGAGAATGGGAATGAAGAAGGGGGTTTGGGTGACTCCCTGGTCTCCGGTCTCCTGGGTGGGAGTGCAGGCAGTTTTACGGACTGCCTGAAGCTTCCTGCTAAAGAAGGAAAGAAGAAAAAACAAAAAACCAACAGACACTAAGCTAAAATGGATTTAGCTGAGTCCCTCTAGGAAGGGTATAGCTGAAGAGGCAGGAGCTTACACTTTGTGTGCTTGGTGTCCGCCTCCTACAGGCAATAGCTATACCCATGGTCAAAGCCTGTGTCCCATAATGAGACGGATGACAAATCAGTATACAGAGGCAAGTCAAAGAAACAGGCAAAAGGTCAGTGATCCAAAGAAACAAATACACAACTAGCTAGTGAGGAAGGAATACTAATCACAGGCAACTGTGGCCAGCAGCTGTCGGTTTAAATAGCCTGCCCTCAGGAAGTATGGGACGTAGAAACTGAGCCTGATTGGTCCAGCATCCCTGCTCCCTGATGGACGATTGGAAAATGTTCGAGAAGAAACAGCTATTCTGACACAGAGTTTCGCAATAGTAACATCAGCCTCATCAGGTTTAAGAGATCTATTTAATACTACATGCATCCTATATTGTGAAATCTAGTGATCGACCCTCTATAAACCCCTTGACAGCAATAGTACAGGCGTTTTTGTACGTTATTCAAATATAAAAATATTTATCCCATATAGTGAATGGCATAATGGAAAAAAATCAGTACGGCCGATTCCCCAGGGCCCCGATTCATTCATTTGAGCAGAGATGGCCGTCAGCTGGATAAGGGGAACCCTTCATGATGTGATGGAGACATCTCCAATCAAAGAGCAGCAGCCGGAGATCAGATTCTCCTCCTGCCCTGAAGGCACCAAGGACAGAATCTGAGGTCACTTTCTCCATCCATGATCCCATACCTGTAGTGACATCTCCTGGAAGGTCCTCCTCCACCTCACTCTTACACGGGGGATCGCCCATCATCCTCTCTTCTTCATCCTCCACTTTAATATCAGTCACATCTTCCCCCTGATTTGTCATCTGTAACAATTCAGTACAATACAGCAGACAGGTGGGAAATCTAACAGATCCACAGAAGAGACCCCCACCATCTATGACCCCTCTATGACTGCAGGACCCCCTATATAGATGTGTATAGGGCTCAGCTCCATCTACCTGAGGGTTCTCTGGGGGCTTCTCCTCTGGACAGTCCTGGGAATACAGAGGACGGGGACATCTCTCTGGTGGATTTCTCCTCCTGGATCCATCTGTGGAGACACAAGCAGTGACCGAATACATGGCCTCCATTACATGTCACTGCACACACGTGTATACACTGCACATGACGGCTCTTACCCTGTGATATAAGAGGCTGGTGCTCCTCCATTACATGTCACTGCACACACGTGTATACACTGCACATGACGGCTCTTACCCTGTGATATAAGAGGCTGGTGCTCCTCCATTACATGTCACTGCACACACGTGTATACACTGCACATGACGGCTCTTACCCTGTGATATAAGAGGCTGGTGCTCCTCCATTACATGTCACTGCACACACGTGTATACACTGCACATGACGGCTCTTACCCTGTGATATAAGAGGCTGGTGCTCCTCCATTACATGTCACTGCACACACGTGTATACACTGCACATGACGGCTCTTACCTTGTGATATAAGAGGCTGGTGCTCCTCCATTACATGTCACTGCACACACGTGTATACACTGCACATGACGGCTCTTACCCTGTGATATAAGAGGCTGGTGCTCCTCCATCATGGCCTCCTTGTACAGATCCTGGTGTCCTTCTATATACTCCCACTCCTCCATGGAGAAATAGACAGTGACGTCCTGACACCTTATAGGAACCTGACAACACAATGACACCGTCATCACCCAGACCCTCCAGTGCTGTTACTGGAGAATTTCCCAGCATTCCCAGCAGTGTCACCTCTCCAGTCAGCAGCTCCATCATCTTGTGGGTGAGCTCTAGGATCTTCTGCTCATGTATCAGGGGGTGAGGGGAGGCTCTGTGATGGGGGAGGGGTCCTGCTCCGCCCTCCTGACTCCTGGAGATGGATGATGGGAGTCACACAGTCCCCTGATGTCTTCTTCACTATTGTGTACTCCTGTGGATGGAGAGAGACACTTAGGGAATAAACCCTTCAGGGGCCATGTGCTCTCCTCCGGCCTCTCCTCCTGGTACAACGTGCCTACTTACCTCCTCATGGCTCCTACATGACTATTGGTCACTGGTCACATGACACATCACTCACCATACTGGGGGCTGATCTTCAGGTTCTCCGTCACTTGGAAGGTCTGGGGGCCGTTCTCCAGGACCCTGGACTCTTCCTATCACTTCCTATGATGGATTCTCCTTCCCGATGTCTGACTTGTTACAGAATACAATACAGAGGAGAGAAATCTAGAGAAGTTTACCTCTCCGCTCAGCAGGGAGATGATCTCCAAGGTGAGGTCTAATATTCTTCTGCTGATCTCCTTCCTGTCCATCCTCGGTGGCTCATTCAGGAGAAGGCTCGTATTGCTGGTTTTCTTCATCCTCCTCCAAATAAAGGAATAAAGGTTAATCAGTGAGTCCCATGTCCCCGATAATGAGGCCGAGAAAAAGTACAACTCATCCCCCAACTCAGACCCTCATAAAGCTGCACTGACGGGAAAACCCTGAGCTGCATGTGTATTTAAGCTCCTGGCAGTGCAGTGTGTATCTGAGCTCCTGGCAGTGCAGTGTGTATCTAAGCTCCTGGCAGTGCAGTGTGTATCTAAGCTCCTGGCAGTAAAAACCTCATTCACACGGAGCAGATTCTCTCATCCAGCACAGAATGATGACAACCCCCACTATCCCCACTACTACTCCTCCCATCATACTAAGCTGAGGAGCGGAGAAGGATTCCTTGTGTGTAATGGAGGAGAATCTCCAGAGGTGACATGTCTGAGCTCTCCACCACACTGTCTCCTCACAGCTCATCTTACCTGCAGGCTGGAGGAATGGCTGATACCAGAGAGAACAAAGGCCCTGACTACCGACCAGGACCTGCCCAGTATCTGCTGCACTGCCAGAGCTGAAGGACCTGGGGTGATGTCACCATCATGTGATCAGTGCAGGGGGCGGAGCTGAGCAGTGAAGAGAAGAGGCGGTGAAGGACCTGGGGTGATGTCACTGTTATGTGATCAGTGCAGGGGGCGGGGCTCAGCAGTGGAGAGAAGAGGCGGTGAAGGACCTAGGGTGATGTCACTGTTATGTGATTACAGCAAAGGGGGGGTTGGGTTGGACAGAAACTGATCACATGATGGTGACGTCACCCCAGGTCCTTCAGCTCTGGCAGTGCACAACACTCGCTCACACTCCTGACAGGCTGAGAGAGCCCTTCCACTGCCCCAGTGACACAGAGCCCTGCCCGCCCAGTAGACTGCCACCAGTTCCCCCTTAGATATAAGTCCGGTCCGTTAATGAGAATATATTGGGCCAGAAACCAGCCCACGTAGCATGTAACGTTATACCGAGACACAGAAGCATGGGATTCATGGAGCGAGACAAAAAAACTGCGCAGGATCAAAGTATATATTTTTTTAAAAGTCTTTATTTTCATTTTTCAGAGATATAACAGACTTACAGTACAAGTCTCAAAAACGGCTCCTTCTCACTGATAACACGCAGTCATGGCAGTTTTGTACAGCAATACAAAAATATCTCTCACAGGTAGGGTGGCCAGACGTCCGGTTTTCTGGTTCTCTGTCCTCTGTGCAGTGCAGGGTCTGGACGGACGCAGGGATTTCCACCCTTTCAGTATCTCTGAGCTGTCTGAGCGTGAGCTGCAGCAACTGACTGAGGCTTCTCTCACCCCCAGTCACTAGAGGCGCAGACATGGCTCCCTGTGTCTGACTGAAGGGGAGAGAAGCCCCCCGGCTGCCCCCAGCTCAACTACCCCTCAGAAAGTTCTTCCCTCTTCTTCTATTAGTTTTTCTTTACAGCTGGAGATGTGGGCGTGGCTTCACTGAGCAGGGGGCATGGCTATCTGTTTGGGACGTGGCTGGCGAGGTCCGGCTTTCTGGGGTGAAGCCAGTGGCCACCCTACTCACAGCACATGTCAGTAATGTGGATGTGGAGCCACGACCCAGCTGTATTCCATCACTACTTTTTCAGAGATTTGACAGAGAAAAAACACCCTCACACCCACATCCAATCACAGCGCTGCGGGCTCACACCATGTCTAGGCGATTCATTTTCCCGCCGCCAACCAAGGTCCCCAGATTTTTTCAAATGTCTCCGGCTTGCTCCTCGCTAAGAAGGTTAATCTGTACATCGGTAGACGGATTGATGACCTGCATCCAGTGGTGAACAGAAGGGATATAAGGGGGTTTCCAGTGTAATAGGACGGTTTTCCTGTCATAGAACATTAGGAGCCGGTACAACATCCTAAAATGTTTGGTCTGGATCAGATCACTGATTACTCGCAGAAGACTTTCCTCCAGAGAACAGACCGCTGCTAGACCCAGTTTCTTATTTACAAACTCCAGCACCTCCAACCAGTAGGCAGCAATAACTGGACAGCTCCAGACAATGTGGATCAGAGTCCCTCTGTCTCCATCACATCTAGTGCACGGGGCACTATCCAGGTCCTGCATACGCTCCAGTCTAACTGGCGTCAAATAGATACGAAGGGCCCAATGATCCCTGGCACTAATAACTGTAGTCCTCCAGTTCTATATTATCTCCTTCTCATGTCTATTTTCTAATTCCGAAATATCCGCCTTCCATTTTACCAGAGATCTGGACAGTGGTGAAGAAAGCTGTGACAAAGGGACCAAATAAAAGGAAGACACCAGCTGGTACAGATTTCTTTGTCTTGCAATTTTTTCAATCTCTCTGTATTCCAGCTTGATCGGGTCTCTTCCAAATTCCTCTGCTCATGCGTATCTGAACTGGAAGTATCTAAAAAGGCTGAACTGGGGGAACTGCAATTCTCCCTTTAAGACCGTGAAGGTCTTACAATTATCATTGGGATATAACTGGGTAACATACTCAGTGGCCGATTATAATAGGGTCGTTCGGAACGGCAGCCCCGGGCCCTGCATCGCTGGGCTACCCAACCCTGACCCGAGCGCCCACATACTGCTGTGGGGCTTGGGAGCACATAGTACCCTGCGCCGCCGCCTTTCACCACCATAGGCTTCAGGACTAGTAGGCCTGAGGCCTATGTGGTAGTAAAAGCCCGGTGCACGCGTGCTTGATAATGTCATCTAGGGTGGCAGACGTCTGGTTTTCAGGCTCACTGTCCTCCGTCTGGCGCAGTGCCTGGACAGAATCAGGGATGTCCACCCTTCGGTTATCTGAGTGTAAGCTGCAGTAACTGACTGAGGCTTTTCTCAACCGCAGTCAGTCACTAGAGCCGCAGACATGACTCCCTGTGGCTGACAGAGGGGGAGAAAAGCGCATCGGGCTGCCCCTGCTCAACTTCCTGTGTCATAGTTCTTCCCGGACCTCTCCTGTGTTTTTTGTCAGCTGACATTTGGGGGCGTGGCTTCACGGAGGTTGGGGCATGGTTCCATGAAGATTTCTATCATTGTGGGCATAGTTTGATGTTTAATGGGCATAGTTTGGTGCATTATGAGCGTGGTTTGGGGCCGGCTTTCTAGGATGAAACCAGTGGCCACCCTAATGTCATTGCGTGCATGTGCCGGGGCGCAGGGCTTTGATGTATACGCCCCTGCCTCACCATCATGGACACAGGTAAGTATTAGCCTTTATTTATTTATTTTTTTGTGTGTGTGCCAACATTGGGGGGCAGTTGGTGCAAATTATTACATGGGGACAAATTACTTAATGGGGGGCAGTGTGGACGAAATTACTGAATGGAGGCAGTGTGGGAGAAATTACTATATGGGGGCAGTGTGGAGGAAATTACTGAATGGAGGCAGTGTGGGAGAAATTACTATATGGGGCAGTGTGGGGAAATTACTATATGGGGGCAGTGTGGGGGAAATTACTATATGGGGGCAGTGTGGGGGAAATTGCTATATGGGGGCAGTGTGGAGGAAATTACTATATGGGGGCAGTGTGGGGAAATTACTATATGGGGGCAGTGTGGGGGAAATTACTATATGGGGGCAGTGTGAGGGAAATTACTATATGGGGGCAGTGTGGGGGAGATTACTATATGGGGCAGTGTGAGGGAGATTACTATATGGGGGCAGTGTGGGGGAGATTACTATCTGGGGGCAGTGTGGAGGAAATTACTATATGGGGGCAGTGTGAGGGAAATTACTATATGGGGGCAGTGTGGAGGAAATTACTATATGGGGGCAGTGTGGGGGAAATTACTATATGGGGGCACTGTGGGGGAAATTACTATATGGAGACTGTTAGGAATATTCTTTTCTTTCCCTCTTATTGGTTTCCCTGGTACCAGACCTTGGTATTCAGCTTGATTTGATTCTTATCTGGCGCCAGAGAGAGCGACGTTGACACAGGACACAATTAGGTGTTGTTCAAAGTCACTCTAAATCTTTAATGATCTTGTGAAACATATATAGTCCTAATCCCATAATATTATGTTTAAATTAACCAATCACAGAGTAACACACGTCTCAGCTACAGATTTCAGTTATCTTATCTTTCATCAGAGTCAAGGCTATATGTGGGAAAAACACTTAGTTCTTATGAAACAGTTTTCCAAGAACTCTTTACCCCTATGTGTTCCTGTGTGTGTGATGTACTGATGTACAGATAGTGATGGAATTTAAAGCTTATATACAAAATAGACTTTAAACGGTATTAGAACCCTTCAAGCCCCTCTTAAAATCCATCTACATATTTCTATATAATGTGTTTTTTTATTTTGTTCCTTTCTTTGTTTTTTCTTTCAAAATATTTCTGTAAATATTGTTGGTAATCCTCTGGAGACCCTTTTTTTTTTTTTTTGAGGTATCTGAATGTATGCAGCTTGTGGTGTATTTGGGACTCGCTTACATCTCATAAATGTATTAATTAATGAGGGTATACATTGGATACAGCAACAACACATGTTTGTATAAGGTCTCGTGAACTCTGTAAATCTTTAAGGCACGATGAGCTAACATTTAGGGCCTTCACTATCCTGATTATACTATTCTGTTCAGAATAATAGGGGCCAGGAACAAAAGGATCTTGCTCCCGAGCTCTTTTAGAGACTGTGTGATTATTTGGTGCACCACATAATAAGCTCATCTCCTCTGGATGATAAATACAAGTGGTAATGAGTCCGATTGGCAAGAAAACACAAAGATTAATAATCAGCAGCAGACAAACAAATCTCCCAGAATATTGTGGGGTCTTCATCTTCAGCCTGTGCAAGGCTTCTTCTGAGCTCCCCTCTTTGTCTTTGTTGGACACCGGAGAAGAAACCTCAGGGACCCTTTTCTCTCTGCCAGCATGAATCCAGATCGGAGCCTCCTCTGTGATTATCGCTGTTCTAGTGACTGCTACCAATGTGGTAGGGGGTCCGAATGCCAGCTCCTTGGGATCTTTTCCTTCACGTAGTACCCTGACCACCACCGTGTCCCCAGCCCGGAAGAGGTGCGTTGGTTCCTGTGGAAGAGAGGGAGACTTACAAGCAACTTTTTCTTCAGTTTTGCTAAGAACTTTAATCAGTTTTGTGACATATTCTTCCCTAATCTGGTCTATGTCGCCTTTCTGTACCACTAGGGGGTGACTTGCCCAAGGAGTTGGAAAGGGCCTACCCATAAGGATTTCAAAGGGTGACAGTCCGAACCTCTTATTGGGGGTCATTCTTATTTCTGCAAATATAATAGGTAGGATTTGTTTCCATTTCTCAAAAGTACCTGCTGTGGCTTTCCTAAGTTTGTCTTTAACTGTTCGATTCATGCGTTCTACAATTCCGGAGCTTTGGGGGTTATGCGGGATATGAAATCTCCATTCCACCTGTAGCAATCTGGCTATTTCTCTATTTAACTTGGATGTAAATGCTGGCCCCCGATCTGATTCAATGACCAGGGGACATCCCCATCTCGGAATTATCTGCTGAGTGATAATCCTTGCTGTGGTCTTGGCATCTTTTGTCTTTGTAGGGAATACCTCTGGCCATCTAGAAAACATGTCCACTATGACCAAAGCGTATTCTTGCTTATCCTTTGTCTTGGGGATATTTGTGTAGTCAACCTGTAAATGGGTGAATGGAGTCGTGGGATAATCAAGATGTTGGTGTAATATCCTATGTGGATTACCAGGATTAGCTCGAAGGCAGATCAGGCATCTGCCTATGTAGTCTGCAACCAAATGTTGCATGTCTGTTATATGGAAATTTTGGCTCAAAAGGGTGCATGTTGTTTTGATGCTGTTGTGCCCTACTCTGTGAAAATGTGCTATGAAAAGTGCAGCGCTGTGCTGGGGTATACATGGTTTCCCCTCTTTGCAGATCAATCCAGTTTGTGGATTTTTCTGCAAAACAGTCTTTTTCTTCCTCCTCTGTGGCATATCTCTGGAGCTCTGTCAGCATGTGTGTGGAGCTTAAGGATGGAGGCTTTAGGCAAGCCATTGCCCAAGGGTCTGGTTCATAAATCCGATTGGGATGTTTTTGGGCCGTTTCTTTTGCCACCTTGTCAGCCAGGGCATTGCCCTAGGAAATTTAGTCTGTTCCTCGAGTATGTGCTTTGCAATGTATAACAGCTATTTGTGAGGGAAGCTGGAGGGCGGCCAACATATCATCTATAAGCTGGGAATGTGATATTTTCTTACTGTCAGCTGTGGTGAAACCCCTGCGTTGCCAGATTACCCCATGGTCCCACACAACGCCATGTGCATATCTGTTGTCTGTGTATATTGTGACAGGTTTGTTTTTGTGTATTTGACATGCCCTTGTAAGTGCTATTAATTCTGCAGCTTGGGCTGATTGCACATGAACGGGTCGTGACTCAAGGATAATATCTGGCAGCATCACTACTGCATATGCTGCACAGTAGACGGTGTCGAGTTGACGTGAACATGAACTGTCTACAAACACTTCTGGTGCGTCTGGTATGGGGGTGGCTGACAAGTCTAGTCTGGGGGAGGTTTCGTATTCTAGTACCTTGAGACAGTCATGTTCGTCTGGTAAAAAGTCTTCTGTCCCTTTTAGTCCTAGTAATGCATTTAGTATAGGAGCTGGTCCTGCCGTATGTGAGGCATATTTAATCTGTAATGATGGATCACTGAGTAAAAGGACTTCATATCCTGACAATCTTTGTGCTGACATGTTGTCACGGGTATATGTGAACAACAGGAGCATAAACAGTGCTGAAGCTACTGACCGGACCCAAACTAGGGAGCTTAAAGGGTTACCCCTGTCAGACCCTAAGAGCTCTCCCTATGTTGCTATGCCCATGCCCAGACCCTGATGGTGGGTCATGGCATGCCCGCGTAACTAAGGCTGGTGACAGCTGAAAGCCCTACAATAGTGGGAGGGGCACGGCTACAGAAACACAGAAACAAACAGAAACACACAATGTCTGCCAACTTATCTGTAGGAGCTGCAGCAGCAGTGAAGACAGATCCAAACTCAGCAGACAATATCCGATGTACTTGCTTCAGCAGAACACAGGTCCAGTGAAAAGAGACCACACAAGTGTAGATACTCCAGCGGCTGAAACAACTCAGATGAGAAATATAATCCGCACGATTAAACAGGATGTTTTATAGGAAGAGGAATCAATCACACGAGGGACAGCTGGGAGGAGGGAAACTGAAAGTAAAGACCTCATCACAGGGGCGGAGGAACAGAGCTGTGAGAACTCCTCAAAACTCTGGTAGTGACATCATCACAGGGGCAGAGAAACAGAGTTGTGAGAACACCTCAAAACTCTGGTAGTGACAGTACCCCCCCCCCCTCTACGGGTGGACTCCGGACACCCAGGACCCACCTTCTCAGGATGAGCCCTATGAAAAGCCCTGATGAGGCGAGTGGCTTTAATGTCCGACACCGGAACCCACATCCTCTCCTCAGGACCCTTCCAATGAACGAGGTACTGAAGAGAACCGCGGACAAGGCGAGAGTTCACAATTCTGGAAACCTCAAACTCCAGATTGCCATCAACCAAAATTGGAGGAGGAGGCAAGGAGGAGGGTACCGTAGGCTAGACATATGGTTTTAATAGAGACCTGTGAAATACATTATGTATCTTCCAAACCTGTGGAAGATCAAGACGGAAGGCAACAGGATTGATGATGGACAGGATCTTATAAGGCCCAATAAACTTGGGACCCAATTTCCAGGAGGGAACCTTCAGTTTAATATTTCTTGTAGACAACCACACCAGATCACCCACATTCAGGTCCGGACCAGGCACACGTCTCTTATCAGCCACACGCTTATATTTCTCACTCATCTTACTTAGATTACTCTGAATCTTTTGCCAAATAGTAGACAAAGACGAGGAAAATCTCTCCTCCTCAGGCAAACCAGAAGGGACCCCTCCCGAGAATGTCCCAAACTGCGGATGAAACCCATATGCACCAAAGAATGGTGACTTATCAGAAGATTCCTGACGACGGTTGTTCAAAGCAAACTCAGCAAGAGGCAGAAACAAACACCAATCCTCCTGGTTCTCTGCCACAAAACAGCGCAAATATGTCTCCAGATTCTGATTGAGGCGTTCAGTCTGACCATTCGACTGCGGGTGAAAAGCAGAAGAGAAGGACAGCCGAACCCCCTAGCGAGAACAGAAAGCCTTCCAGAATCTGGACACAAACTGCGTGCCTCTATCGGAAACAATATCAGAGGGGATGCCATGCAATTTAACAATGTGGTCGACAAAAGCTTGCGCCAACGTCTTAGCATTGGGCAAACCAGGGAAGGGTATGAAATGAGCTATCTTGCTAAAACGGTCCACCACCACCAGGATCACCGACTTCCCTGAGGAACGAGGAAGATCCGTGATAAAGTCCATGGACAGGTGTGTCCAAGGACAGGAAGGTATGGGTAACGGGAGAAGGGGACATGAAGGCCATGAACGAGGGACCTTAGCTCGAGCGCACGTCTCACAAGCTGCCACAAAACCCTCCACTGACTTACGAAGGGCCGGCCACCAAAATCTCAGAGTAATGAGATCTACAGTGGCTCTCCTCCCGGGGTGACCAGCAAGAACAGTATCGTGACGCTCCTTGAAAAGTTTGTGACGTAACTCAAGAGGTACAAACAACTTCCCAGAAGGACAACGAGCAGGTACCTCTGTCTGGGCAGCCTGGACCTCGGCCTCCAAATCAGGATACAGAGCAGAAACAACTACCCCCTCCGCCAAAATGGGACCCGGGTCCTCGGAGTTTCCCCCTCCCGGAAAACAGCGAGAGAGGGCATCCGCCTTCACATTTTTAATCCCAGGGCAGAATGTAACCACAAAATTGAATCTGGAGAAGAACAGAGACCATCTGGCCTGTCTCGGACGCTTGGCCGACTCCAAGTACGCCAGATTCTTATGGTCAGTAAAAACGGTGATAGGGTGCCTGGCCCCCTCCAACCAATGGCGCCATTCCTCGAAAGCCAACTTGATGGCCAACAACTCCCTATCTCCCACATCATAGTTTTTCTCTGCAGGGGAGAGTTTTTTAGAGAAAAAGGCACAGGGTCGCCATTTGGCAGGAGAGGGGCCCTGGGACAAAACTGCACCCACACCCACCTCGGAAGCATCCACCTCAACAATAAAAGGTAAAGAAACATTGGGATGCACCAAGATGGGAGCAGACGCAAAACTCTCTTTAATCTTAAAAAAAGCTGTAAGCGCTTCTTCCGACCAAGAGGAAAAATCTGCCCCCTTTTTTGTCATATCCGTGAGTGGCTTGACAACAGAGGAATAATTCAAAATGAACTTTCTGTAATAGTTCGCAAAACCCAGAAAGCGCATCAATGCCTTCTGATTCTCAGGAAGCTCCCACTCAAGCACAGCATGGACCTTCTCCGGGTCCATGCGAAAACCAGAAGCAGAGAGGAGAAAACCCAGAAATTGAATCTCCGATACCATAAACACACATTTCTCCAGCTTGGCGTATAATTTATGTCCCCGCAGAATCCGCAGAACCTGAAAAAGATGATCCTGATGGGTCTGGACATCAGGGGAAAAAATCAAAATATCATCAAGATACACCAACCCAAATTTCCCCATTAAATGGTAGAAAATACTGTTAACAAAATGCTGAAAGACGGCCGGAGCATTCATCAAGCCAAAAGGCATAACGAGATTCTCGAAATGCCCCTCAGGGGTATTAAAGGCCGTTTTCCATTCGTCCCCCTCTCTGGCCCTTACCAGGTTGTACGCGCCTCTCAAATTCAATTTGGAAAAAACCTTAGCCCCAACAATTTGATTGAAGAGGTCCGGGATCAGAGGAAGGGGATAGGGATCACGAATTGTGATACGGTTCAGCTCCCTAAAATCTAGGCAAGGTCTTAAAGAGCCATCTTTCTTTTTAACAAAGAAAAAGCCAGCAGCAACAGGTGATTTTGAGGGACGGATATGCCCTTTACCCAGACTCAGGATTTCTCTCATGGAAAGCAAAAGCATCTTTTAATCTCTCTGAGAGACCATGACAGAACTGACTCCGGAGTGCAGCATCATTCCAACCTGAATCAGCTGCCCATCTCCGAAATTCAGAACAATAAAGCTCAGCAGACAGTTTGTTCTGGCATAAAAAATGTAAGCTAGATTCAGCCAGAGCAACACGATCTGGGTCTTCATATATCTGCCCCAGGGCCACAAAAAATCCATCCACTGATTGGAGGGGGATTGCCCCCGATAGCAGCGAAAAAGCCCAAGTCTGAGCATTACCCCTGAGCAGGGAGATGACAATCCTCACCCTCTGCTCCTCATCACCAGAGGAATGGGGAAGCAAGCGGAAATGAAGTTTGCATGCCTCTCTGAAGCGAACAAAATTCTCACTGCCCCCGGAGAACGTTTCCGGAAGTGAGACCTTCGGCTCGCAACAAACTCCATGGACCCGAGCAGAGCCAGAAGCTTGAAGCTGAGTCATAGATTGACGGAGATCCGCTACCTCCAAAGAAAGACCATGCATGCGGTCAACCTGGTCAGAAAGCGGATCCATGTCAAAAGACGGTTATGGCGGATTATAATGTCATGGGTATATGTGAACAACAGGAGCATAAACAGTGCTGAAGCTACTGACCAGACCCAAACTAGGGAGCTTAAAGGGTTACCCCTGTCAGACCCTAAGAGCTCTCCCTATGCTGCTATGCCCATGCCCAGACCCTGATGGTGGGTCGTGGCATGCCCGCGTACCTAAGGCTGGTGACAGCTGAAATCCCTACAATAGTGGGAGGGGCACGGCCACCGGCACCCTGCACAGAACACGGACGGAACCGGGGTCGCCTCGGATCCAGTCAGCAAACAAACCAAAACACACAATGTCTGCAAACTTATCTGTAGGAGCTGCAGTTCTTGAGTGAGTACCCCCGCCATGGTTTTACAGTTTTGTCGTGCAAACATGTGGAATGGTAGGTTATAATCAGGGAGGCCCAATCCTGGGCTACACATCAATGAACATTTCAGAGTATCGAAAGCATTCAACATTTCTTCTGACCATCTTATTAGCTCTGGGGATTCTTCCAGAGTGGCTTGCCTCAAAATATTGTCATAATAAGAACAGTCGGGGATCAATTGTCTGCACCCCGTTCACAAGTGTCCTGTACAAGGATGAATAAAGAATGTCAAAGTTTCTACCTCGGTGAGTGCCGCAAGTCTCTTTTTGTTACTTCTCTCAACGTTCCATTGTCTACAGTAGTTTATCATACCAAGAAGGGACAGCATTTCCTTTTTGGTGCGCGGGGTGACCAGGCCCGCAACATACTGGATTCTCCCGGGACTGATTCTTCTTTCCCCCTGTGTGAAGACAAAGCCCAAGTATTCAACCTGCTGTTTGCACCACTGCAGTTTCTTTAACGACACTATATGACCACATTCTGCCAACCATTTCAACAAGGATATACCATCATGTACACTTGCCTCCACTGACATGCTGCACAACAGTAGATCATCAACATACTGTATCAGGATGGAACCTTGGGGGGGGGGGGGGGTGGTGCAAGGGTTTCAAAGTGGCTTGGAGGACAATGCTGTACACAACTGGTGAATCAGCATACCCCTGTGGCATTCTACCCCAGGTCAGTTGACGTCCATTAAAGGAAAAAGCAAAAAGGAGTCGGGTACTCTTATTAACTGGGACTGAGAAGAAAGCATTTTTCAAATAAATCACGCTAAAACAGACGGCTTCCGTGGGGATGGAGGAAAGGAGAGTTGGGACATCAGGAACCACCGGGGCTATGGGCACAATGAGATTGTTGATTGCCCTCAAATCCTGGACAAAGCGGGTAGTACCATCTGCCTTTGTCACAGGATTGATAGGGGTGGAGTAAGGTGAAATCATCTCCTCGAGGATTCCTTTATTCAGAAATTCTTCTATTATTGGCCGTAGCCTCTCAATCTTTTCCTTGGACAGTGGGTATTGCTTTTGATACACTGGTGTGGCACCGGGTTTAAGATTGGCTTGATAAGGTGTGCAATCAATCAGGCCCGTGTCATAGTCGCCCTGTGACCATAGTGAAGGGTTTATGTCTCCTAGCTCAGGGTGGTCCTGTAAACTAACAAAAGTACATATAGCCGGGGTCACTATGGGCATGGTGGCTGAGTGAATACTTAGTCCGTCATTTTTAACTGTCACCCCCAAGTCCAACTTCACAAACAGGTACCTTTCTTAAAAAAACTTACAGGGCAATCTGGTATGATGCTGAAAGTATGGTCCGTGATGTATTCATTGTCCACTGTCTCTATTGGGAGGGCACTCATTTTATATGTTTTAGTTAATACCCCGTTGATTCCCATAGAGGGGTCAGACTTTCTTAAAGGTCCCTTGTACATGTCTTTGTTTAACACACTGGAGGTGGCGCCGCTGTCTACCATGAATCCTACCTTCCTTCCCGCAACTTTAAGCAAAATAATCGTTGTATCTTTCCAGTGGGTTGTGACCTGTGTGAAAGATGGGGTCACTTCCTCCGGGCCCCGTCAGTAGGGTTGTTGATGATTCCAATTAATGGGGAACCTGGGCTGAGTCTACGTACCCTGTCTATCTGTATTCTGTCCCCTTTGTGTCATGGGCTGTTGTTGGCTGTGTGCTCCCCGATTCTGCGTGTCTCTCCTGGGCATTGTGCACTGTCTAGCCCAATGTCCCTCCTGTCCACAGTTATAACAGCGGTTATTCATGGTTTGGAAGTCTTGGTTTCTATCATTTGATCTATGAAAGTTTCCTGCTGTCTTTGCCTTGTTTCTCCCTCTCCCTCTGTTCCCTGCATACGCATGTGTGGATTTGCTAATGTCGAAACACCCTGCGGCTTCCTTTTCATAAAGGTGTTTTTCAAATTGATATGTGCTGTCTGACGTCCACTTGGAGACGTTCTGTTTTACTGTAAGCATTAGCCTATCAGATAGATTGTTAATAAATGTGGAAATAATTAGACTGTCATTCTGGAGAACCAGTAGCCCTGCCTCCAATTTCCAGCAATCCATAAATCTCCTCCAGAAATCAGTAACGCTTTCTGAGGGTTTTTGCTTACATGCTACGGCTACTGGGAGTGAAGACTTTTGTTTAAATACCTCTATCATGTGTTCTTCTATCTGCTTCCATATTAACTGTTGTCCGTGCTCAGTGTTACAAATATAGTCCTTTGCGTTAGTATTGGGGTTGTGGGGGGTTAGCTCTGGTCTCGAGGATCGTCCACACACAGATTGTCGTCCACCGCAGCTTTAGGGGCCAAACATCGCTTTATTGTCCCAGCATCAACATAAACAAATCAAAACAAACACCTGCCCGGCTGGGCTCTAACTCAACACAGTGTATCCCTGACTCACTTAAGTCACTGTTCACACACATGGCACCCATGCGGCTTTCCCAGCCCAATGTCCATCAGCCTCCTGGCTGTTACCTCACCGGTGTCTTTTAGGGGGTTGTGGTCCAGTCGTCCGCCCGACGCTGACCATGCGACCCTTATCCCTAGGCGTCGCGGGACCCCCCAAACTTCAGGCTACTCCCAGCCTCGTGGTCTCTCAGCGCTCCCAGCTCAGACCACACACAGAACCACTCCAGGCTTCTGTACCACACAGGACACACCCATCTCACTGTGAGGACAGCTTTATGCTCTGTTGATTGTGGCACCTGTTGCTGCCTCAGGCCTGCCCACTGATGGGAAAGAGATGGATAATCCTGCCATTCCTCTCTTCTATCAGCCATGAGGCCTGTCACTGCCTCACAGGGTCTATTTCTGATACTGTTGTTACCTTTTTCCAATCCCATGAACTGTGGGAACCCACTATTCCGTCAATTGTGAGTCTAAGGTCTTCTTGGGTGAAATTTCTCCCTTTACAGGCTTTCTTTAAATAAGCCACTGTGCCAGACGGAGCCACAGTAGGCTTGGGGCAGTGTTTAATAATTTTATTAAGGTCATCTATGTCCAAAGCCTTTTTCATCAGTTGATTACCAACCGTCAAAAAAGGCATGGATGTCTCAGGTCCGCTGGTCTCACTATCCTTCTCCTCTTTTTCCTTGTTCCTTAAATTATATCTCGATACAGTTGGGGGTGGGGGTTGTTTACTAACTGTGTGTCCTGCTATTATGTGACTGGCTGCTATTAAATCCTCTTATTCATCCTTTTATATCATATTGCTGTAAGGACGGGTAGAGAGGGAGGAGTGTGTGAGGGGGTGGTAGGGGCGCTGAACAGTTAATTTTATGTACATATGAAGGTGGGGGATACATCTGATGTTTTTTATCATTTTCCTTCTTAGTCTGTATCTCATGTAGTTTTCTATCGTCTTTTGATCTTTTTAAACCTTTTGTCTTGCACATGTTGGGGTCATACCAGTGGGGAGCTATTTCTAGCCATTGTTCTCCTCCTTTCTGCATATAATCCATATCCCATGAAGAGTCAGGTTCAAAGTACGGCCAGGCGGCAGTGTCGCCTAATCATAGACCCTTCACCATGTCCATGTGATATATGCTATTGTCTCCTTCCCTGGGAAAGGGGTCTACCGCTTCCATTGCCTCTGTCCACCCTGCCAAATTATCTACCCATGGGTTAACAAGGTAATATTTTGTAGGACTGGCTCGGGCAACATATTATTTACATCTTTCTCCTGGTTCTGGTTTAGGGTATTCAGTCTTAGATTTTTTTTGACTACCCATTATTAAAACTTATTTTCTTACAAAAAGAATTCAAAACAGTGTTTTAGGACGACAGCTGTACATTTACGACCCAGCCTGTAACTTCCCTTATATAACTATGTTAGACAAAACAACTTATCATGCAAAACTTCTACAATTATAAAACAACTTATCATGCAAACTTCTACAATTATCTTATTAAGAATCAAATCAAGCTGTAAAACCTTCTGTTCCCTAAACAGATCTTTTACGGGACTCCCTGAGCCCTCTGAAGTGCACTTTCCTTGTTACTGGACTTCCCTGAGTCCATTCTGTTCCATGAACAGATCTTTTACGGGACTCCCTGAGTCCTAAGGCAAAACTCCCTGAGTTATGCTTACTATATCACTGACACAGTACTTCACCCGAAGTCTATTTAAGGGTCCCTTATGTACATAGCCAGTGCCCTCGGATCGGCCAGAGGACAAAATCGGTGTCTCTTCTTACCAGACCCGAGGATGACCTTCTTGATCCCGGACAGAGCCCCCAGATTGTTAGGAATATTCTTTTCTTTCCCTCTTATTGGTTTCCCTGGTACCAGACTTCGGTATTCAGCTTGATTAGATCTTATCTGGCGCCAGAGAGAGCGATGTTGACACAGGACACAATTAGGTGTTGTTCAAAGTCACTCTAAATCTATATATATAATCCTAATCCAATAACATTATGTTTAAGTTAACCAATCACAGAGTAACACATGTCTTAGCCAGCTACAGATTTCAGTTCTCTTATCTTTCATCAGAGTCAAGGCTATATGTGGGAAAAACACTTAGTTCTTATGAAACAGTTTTCCAAGAACTCTTTACCCCTATGTGTTCCTGTGTGCGTGATGTACTGATGTATAGATAGTGATGGAATTTAAAGCTTATATACAAAATAGACTTTGAACTGTAAAAGAACCCTTCAGAGACAGTGTGGGGGAAATTACTATATGGAGACAGTGTGGGGGAAATTACTATATGGAGGCAGTGTGGGGGAAATTACTATATGGAGACAGTGTGGGGGAAATTACTATATAGAGACAGTGTGGGGGAAATTACTATATGGGTTAGTGTGAGGGAAATTACTATATGGGGCAGTGTGGGGAAAATTACTATATGGGGAAGTATGAGGGAAATTACTATATGGGGGCAGTGTGAGGGAAATTAATTTTTGGGTCAGTGTGAGGGAAATTAATTTTTGGGTCAGTGTGAGGGAAATTACTATATGGGGCAGTGTGGGGGAAATTACTATATGGGGTAGTGTGAGGGAAATTACTATATGGGGGCAGTGTGGGGGAAATTACTATATGGGGGCAGTGTGGGAGAAATTACTATATGGGGGCAGTGTGGGGGGAATTACTATATGGGGCAGTGTGGGGGAAATTACTATATGGGGCAGTGTGCGGGAGATTTCTATATGGGGCAGTGTGAGGGAAATTACTATATGGGGGAAGTGTGGGGGAGATTACTATATGGGGCAGTGTGAGGGAAATTACTATATGGGGGCAGTGTGAGGGAAATTACTATATGGGTGCAGTGTGGGAGAAATTACTATATGGGGCAGTGTTCGGGAGATTTCTATATGGGGCAGTGTGAGGGAAATTACTATATGGGGGAAGTGTGGGGGAGATTACTATATGGGGGCAGTGTGAGGGAAATTACTATATGGGGGCAGTGTGGGGGAAATTACTATATGGGGGCAGTGTGGGGGAAATTACTATATGGGGGCAGTGTGAGGGAAATTACTGTATGGAGGCAGTGTGGGGGAAAATACTATATGGGGACTGTGTGAGGAAAATTACTATATGGGTGCAGTGGTGTGAAATTACTATATGGGGGGCAGTGTGGGGGAAATTACTATATGGGGGCAGTGTAAGGGAAATTACTATATGGGGGCAGTGTGGGGGAAATTACTATATGGGGGCAGTGTGGGGGAAATTACTATATGGGGTAGTGTGAGGGAAATTACTATATGGGGGCAGTGTGGGGGAAATTACTATATGGGGCAATGTGAGGGAAATTACTATATGGGGCAATGTGAGGGAAATTACTATATTGGGTAGGGTGAGGGAAATTACTATATGGGAAAGAATGGGGAAATTACTATATTGGGCAGTGTGAGGGAAATTACTGTATGGAGGCAGTGTGGGGGAAATTACTATATGGGGGCAGTGTGGGAGAAATTACTATATGGGGCAGTGTGCGGGAGATTTCTATATGAGGCAGTGTGAGGGAAATTACTATATGGGGGAAGTGTGGGGGAGATTACTATATGGGGCAGTGTGAGGGAAATTACTATATGGGGGCAGTATGAGGGAAATTACTATATGGGGGCAGTGTGGGGGAAATTACTATATGGGGGCAGTGTGGGGAAATTACTATATGGGAGCAGTGTGGGAGAAATTACTATATGGGGCAGTGTGGGGAAATTACTATATGGGGCAGTGTGAGGGAAATTACTATATGGGGACAGTGTGGGGGAAATTACTATATGGAGGCAGTGTGGGGAAATTACTATATGGGGGCAGTGTGAGGGAAATTACTATATGGGGACAGTGTGGGGAAATTACTATATGGAGGCAGTGTGGGGAAATTACTATATGGGGGCAGTGTGGGGAAATTACTATATGGGGCAGTGTGGGGAAATTACTATATGGGGCAGTGTGGGGAAATTACTATATGGGGGCAGTGTGAGGGAAATTACTATATGGAGACAGTGTGGGGGAAATTACTATATGGGGGCAGTGTGGGGAAATTACTATATGGGGGCAGTGTGGGGAAATTACTATATGGGGGCAGTGTGGGGAAATTACTATATGGGGGCAGTGTGGGGGAAATTACTATATGGGGCAGTGTGAGGGAAATTACTATATGGGGCAGTGTGGGGAAATTACTATATGGGGCAGTGTGAGGGAAATTACTATATGGGGCAGTGTGGGGAAATTACTATATGGGGACAGTGTGGGGGAAATTACTATATGGGGACAGTGTGGGGAAATTACTATATGGAGGCAGTGTGGGGAAATTACTATATGGGGACAGTGTGGGGGAAATTACTATATGGGGCAGTGTGAGGAAATTACTATATGGGGGCAGTGTGGGGAAATTACTATATGGAGGCAGTGTGGGGAAATTACTATATGGAGGCAGTGTGGGGGAAATTACTATATGGAGGCAGTGTGGGGAAATTACTATATGGGGACAGTGTGGGGAAATTACTATATGGGGACAGTGTGGGGGAAATTACTATATGGGGCAGTGTGGGGGAAATTACTATATGGGGGCAGTGTGAGGGAAATTAATTTTTGGGTCAGTGTGAGGGAAATTACTATATGGGGGCAGTGTGGGGGAAATTACTATATGGAGACAGTGTGGGGGAAATTACTATATGGGGGCAGTGTGGGGGAAATTACTATATGGGGGCAGTGTGGGGGAAATTACTATATGGGGGCAGTGTGGGGAAAATTACTATATGGGGTAGTGTGAGGGAAATTACTATATGGGGCAGTGTGGGGGAAATTACTATAAGGAGCAGTGTGGGAGAAATTACTATATGGGGCAGTGTGCGGGAGATTTCTATATGGGGCAGTGTGCGGGAGATTTCTATATGGGGGAGTGTGAGGGAAATTACTATATGGGGCAGTGTGAGGGAAATTACTATATGGGGGCAGTGTGGGGGAAATTACTATATGGGGGCAGTGTGGGGGAAAATACTATATGGGGACAGTGTGAGGAAAATTACTATATGGGTGCAGTGTGGTGGAAATTACTATATGGAGGCAGTGGTGTGGAAATTACTATATGGGGGGCAGTGTGGGGGAAATTACTATATGGGGGCAGTGTGAGGGAAATTACTATATGGGGGCAGTGTGGGGAAAATTACTATATGGGGGCAGTGTGAGGGAAATTACTATATGGGGGCAGTGTGGGGGAAATTACTATAAGGAGCAGTGTGGGAGAAATTACTATATGGGGCAGTGTGAGGGAAATTACTATATGGGGGAAGTGTGGGGGAGATTACTATATGGGGCAGTGTGAGGGAAATTACTATATGGGGGCAGTGTGGGGGAAATTACTATATGGGGGCAGTGTGGGGGAAATTACTGTATGGAGGCAGTGTGGGGGAAAATACTATATGGGGACAGTGTGAGGAAAATTACTATATGGGGGAAGTGTGGGGGAGATTACTATATGGGGCAGTGTGAGGGAAATTACTATATGGGTGCAGTGTGGTGGAAATTACTATATGGAGGCAGTGGTGTGGAAATTACTATATGGGGGGCAGTGTGGGGGAAATTACTATATGGGGGCAGTGTGAGGGAAATTACTATATGGGGGCAGTGTGAGGGAAATTACTATATGGGGGCAGTGTGGGGGAAATTACTATATGGGGGCAGTGTGGGGGAAATTACTATATGGGGGCAGTGTGGGGGAAATTACTATATGGGGCAGTGTGAGGGAAATTACTATATGGGGGCAGTGTGGGGAAAATTACTATATGGGGGCAGTGTGGGGGAAATTACTATATGGGGGCAGTGTGAGGGAAATTACTATATGGGGCAATGTGAGGGAAATTACTATATGGGGACAGTGTGAGGGAAATTACTATATGGGGTAGGGTGAGGGAAATTACTATATGGGGTAGGGTGAGGGAAATTACTATATTGGGCAGTGTGAGGGAAATTACTGTATTGAGGCAGTGTGTGTGAAATTACTATATGGGGGCAGTGTGGGAGAAATTACTATATGGGGCAGTGTGCGGGAGATTTCTATATGGGGCAGTGTGAGGGAAATTACTATATGGGGGAAGTGTGGGGGAGATTACTATATGGGGCAGTGTGAGGGAAATGACTATATGGGGGCAGTGTGAGGGAAATGACTATATGGGGGCAGTGTGGGAGAAATTACTATATGGGGCAGTGTGAGGGAAATGACTATATGGGGGCAGTGTGAGGGAAATGACTATATGGGGGCAGTGTGGGAGAAATTACTATATGGGGCAGTGTGCGGGAGATTTCTATATTGGGCAGTGTGAGGGAAATTACTATATGGGGCAGTGTGGGGGGAATTACTATATGGGGCAGTGTGGGGAAATTACTATATGGGGCAGTGTGAGGGAAATTACTATATGGGGCAGTGTGAGGGAAATTACTATATGGGGGCAGTGTGAGGGAAATTACTATATGGGGGCAGTGTGGGGGAAATTACTATATGGGGCAGTGTGAGGGAAATTACTATATGGGGGCAGTGTGAGGGAAATTACTATATGGGGCAGTGTGGGGAAATTACTATATGGGGGCAGTTTGGGGGAAATTACTATATGGGGGCAGTGTGGGGAAATTACTATATGAGGGCAGTGTGGGAAATTACTATATGGGGCAGTGTGGGGGAAATTACTATATGGGGGCAGTGTAAGGGAAATTACTATATGGGGGCAGTGTAAGGGAAATTACTATATGGGGCTGTGTGGGGGAGAAATTACTATTTGGGGCAGTGTGATGCAAATTACTATATGGGGACAGTGTGGGGGAAATTACTATATGGGGGCAGTGTGGGGAAAATTACTATATGGGGGCAGTGTGGGGGAGATTACTATATGGGGACAGTGTGGGGGAAATTACTATATGGGGGCAGTGTGGGGAAAATTACTATATGGGGGCAGTGTGGGGGAAATTACTATATATCGCTAGCAATCCTGGGTTGGGTGTTAGGCCAGAGAAATGGGGTAAGTAGTCTATCAATAGCCACAAAGTGGGATTTCTGAAGTATCACGGGGGCTGCCCTGTAGGAATAGAAAAGCTTATGTAATATTATCATCCTATCAACCACAGTGGAAGTGTCCCCCCCCCCCCCTGCCTTCAGCTTCTGAGTTATATACTCCATACTAGGAAGTACATTAGGAGGAGTAGATTAATATACTCTTAAACATTTAGGTGTAAACCACATTGCCATCATGCCAAATATATTATTGAGTTGCACCATTTCAGGAATTTGGCCCAGACACAAAAACCAAAGACAGATTTAAAAATGACACAAAAGGCACCGCAAATGATAAATGTCCCCCTATAAATCTTCCTAGGATTTTTCAGATGTTTCCTAGAAGTCGTCATGTGGCATCAATGGAGCTTCTATATCCAAATATACAACCGGAAATAAACCTGTGAATCTCCCAGAGATATGCTGTTCGGCTTTACTGTATAAAGCTGTATATTATGTTGTTCTGGTGCAATTATATATTATTTTCCTTATAGTTTTATTATTCCCCACATCCGGGTTTCAATGTTATATAAAGAAAATATAATAAAATATTATGGAAAAAAATTATAAAAATGCATGTTACAAATGAAATATTGCAGGAAGTGTATTCATTATTCGACAAGCAGAGCCCTAATGTGCTCCAGTATCTAGATAGGATTACCATTAAACTGCAGGAATATACATAAGGGGTTAATTATCACAGATCACCCGGTCAGATAAATCAGTGATATAGTCATCATGCCCCCAATATCACTGTCTCCGCACAGGAGGGTCAGTCTGTAGGAGCAATGAAGGTCACAGCGCGAGGAGAAAGTATAATCTGAGCCAAGAAGAAGATGTCTGTCAGTGACAATGGTGACGCTGTCGTGGAGAAAATAGAAGAGTTTATTTTATCTGTAAATAATGTTTGGATGGAGATGAAACATTAATGTCCACATATGATATAAAAATATTACGGTCCATGGAGCGTTGTTACTTCTCCCCATGTCACTCTGGACTCTCCCGCAGTGGCGTGGAGGTGTAAATACAGAGATAAGAAGCAAGGTCCATGGGGACAGTTCATCTTCACTGCTCTGGAAGTAAACAAGGCTCGTTTCTTCTGAGCATTACATTGTTTGATAGAGCCAGGATAATTCCATCCAAAAAAATATAACAGCTAAAAAAGCTGCGTGACAGCAAGTTTCTTGACTATTCTGAGACTTACTATGGAGCGACTCATGTTGCCATATAGCCCCAACTTTGTAAGGCTACTTTAACATTAGTGTAAGGTTTGTCTGTCTGTTCTGGCAGGAGAACAGCCTGCTAGATCCTTACTAATACTTGCACACGTGTGCTGCCGGATAGCAATTCAGCATTACAGGTTCTCTCTCGTGTGAATTCACTCATGTGTAACAACATTTTATTTCTGTGTTAAACATTTCCCACATTCTGAACAGGAGTATGGCTTTTCTCCTGTGTGAAGTCCTTCATGTGAAACAAGATTTGATTTATGTGCAAAATATTTCCCACATTCTGAACATGAATATTGCTTCTCTCGTTTGTGACTTCTCTTATGTAAAGCAAGATGTGATTTTGTTGTAAAACATTTCCCACATTCTGAACATGAATATGGCTTCTCTCCTGTGTGACTTCTCTCGTGTGTAACAAGATATGATTTCTGTATAAAACATTTCCCACATTCTGAACATGAATATGGCTTTTCTCCTGTGTGACTTCTCTTGTGTAAAACAAGATGTGATTTTGTTATAAAACATTTCCCACATTCTGAACATGAATATGGCTTCTCTCCTGTGTGAATTCTCTTATGTGTAACAAGATGTGATTTATGTGCAAAACATTTCCCACATTCTGAACATGAATATGGTTTTTCCCCTGTGTGACTTCTCTTATGTCTAACTAAAGTTGATTTCTGAGCAAAACATTTCCTACATTCTGAACATGAATACGGTTTCACTCCTGTGTGACTTCTCTCATGTGTAACAAGATTTGATTTCTGTGTAAAACATTTCCCACATTCTGAACATGAATACGGCTTCTCTCCTTTGTGAATCTTTTCATGTCTAACAAGACTTGATTTATCTGTAAAACATTTCCCACATTCTGGACATGAATATGGTTTCTCCCCTGTGTGACTTTTTTCATGTGCAGCAAGATGGGATTTATCTGTAAAGTACCTACCACATTCTGAACAGCAGTATGGCTTCCTCCCTGTGCGAGTCCTTTTGTGTGTAGAAAGACCTGAGCTTTTTGTGAACTCTTTACCACGCTGAAAACATTTACCCCCTTTCTGGCCTGCACTTGTGATAATTTTTGATTGGTCAGGAGAAGGTTCCTCATTATTAGAGGGATTATATGACAGATCTGTGCTGTGAAGTCCTGGGTATAAATTAAGAGTAATGAGGTTTCCTCCTGAAGAGCGTGGCGTGATGTCTTTATCTTCTATATTATAATTTAGTGATAACATGACATCCTCAGAATTCTTATTGGGATTCTCTGTGAAGATACAAATTAGAATTTGTGATTTTTTCAATTGATATCCTGCCTCCTATCAACACATTTTGGCCTTCAACGCCAAGTAAGCATCATATTAATACAACAAATCTACTGAGGATCCGTCCCCACTAGAGATGAGCGAACATTTAAAAAAAGTCCGTTGTTCGGGGTTCGGGTGGTGGTTAATTGCGCATCCCGTTATGGATTCCACAATAGCGCATATGGAATCCATAAGGGGCGGCTGCCACCAACCCGAACTGTAGAACAGCTGAAGGACCTGGCGTGACGTCACTGTCATGTGATCAGTGCAGGGGGCTGGATTTGATCCCGTGCTGAGCCACGCCCCCTGCACTGATCACATGACAGTGACGTCACGCCAGGTCCTTCAGCTGTTCTACAGTTCGGGTTGGTGGCAGCCGCCCCTTATGGATTCCATATGCGCTATTGTGGAATCCATAACGGGATGCGCAATTAACCCCCACCCGAACCCCGAACAACGGACTTTTTTTAAATGTTCGCTCATCTCTAGTCCCCACACCTCAACACAAACTGCATTCATTATCAAATAGATCTTTTAAATGAAGATGGTGGTTTCATTAGAAAAATCCATGCCATAATGCCCACCTAGAGCTTAATTGTCAAGCTGATCCTCTGCTGCTGCTGAAATCTCACACACTCTCAGTACAAGCTGTAGTCTCCCTGGCTCTGCAGTGAGAGATCCTCCATCTTCCAGCAGCAGTTTCAGTGTGTAATTACAGATCCTAATTCCATCTTCAGCTTTATTTTACTGCAGCCTGTACTGAGCATGTGCGAGACAGCAGCAGAGGAGGAGGTGCACTGAAAGGAGCTTGTCAACTGAGCTATAGGTGGATGGAGACTGACTATAGCTAGTAAACACAGGTGTCATGAAAGGGTCGGGAAAAGTGCAGCCCTGTACTCCACCCGCACCACTGCCCCTACCTACTTCCACGGTCCACCCTAAATAGTAGGCCACAACTTGATGGCAGTCCCTGACTTGACTAAGTGCAGAGGACTAAGCAAAATGGGTAAAGAGTAGTCAGACAGGAAGAAAACCAGACAGGCAAAGCCAAGACTGGACAACGTCGAAGACAAAGTCTAATATCAAGCAAGGTCAAATAACAGAGTCAAATTCCAGGAGGTCACGTCAGAGGCAAAGTCAAGGAAACAGGCAAAAGGTCAGTGATCCAGAGAAACAAACACAACTAGCTAGTGAGGAAGGAATACTAATCACAGGCAACTGTGGCCAGCAGCTGTCGGTTTAAATAGCCTGCCCTCAGGAAGTATGGGACGCAGAAACTGAGCCTGATTGGTCCAGCATCCCTGCTCCCTGATGGAAGATTGGAAAATGTTCAAAAAGGATTACATAATTATTCTGAATTCGAGTTTTTTCACAACACTAATAAGGGATTTTTTAGCGATTAAAACTTAGCTTTTAATAAATTAGATCTAAAAATAATTCAGCGCACTACGAATAAACAAAAAAGGAACAATCTTACCAGTATGGTGAAAGTGTAATCAGTATGCCGCCTAACCGGATTGATGGAACAGCGTACATCAAAGTCTGGGTCACAATGCTGTGCCGGGTCATAGAGGAAAGCAGGCGGAGCCAAAAAATAAATGAAGGAGGGGAGGATTAATGATACCATAGTGCGTGCAAGGCCGCCGCATATCAGTAAACCTTGCAGCCACAAAGATTAAAACAGATCCCCGGTCGCCTGATGATTCTGGGGTAACTTATTATGATGAAACGCGTTGGAACAACAATTCTGCAGACATCTGACCCCGGCTTTAGACCAGTTTTAGTCTTTTGCTAGGTAGGGTCTACTTAGACCTTCTCTTTTCCCTGATAGGTTCTTAAAGGGCTTATATAATAGGGTGTGGCTCCAGATGGGGCCTCTCTTGTCAGGGCGATGACTCCGTATTAGGAGGTCAATTAGGGCTTAATAGTCCCAAATAGGGCGAGACAGGGATAGGATAAACACTATTGTATCATTAATCCTCCCCCTCTTTTATTTATTTTTTGTCTCTGTCTGCTTTCCTCTGTGACCCAGACTTTGATGTACGCTGTTCCATCAATCCGGTTAGGCGCCATACTGATTACACTTTCGCCACACTGGTAAGAGGGTTCCTTTTCTGTTTATTCGTAGTGCGCCGAATTATTTTTAGATCTAATTTATTAAAAGCTAAGTTTTAATTGCTAAAAAATGTATTATTAGTGTTGTGTGTAGTCGATTTTCAAGGTAATTGTATAGATTGTCATTACTTTGACAATTTATACATTTACACACATTTTTTGATTATAATGACATGGAGTTTCACAATAGGCACACCGGCCTCATCAGGTCTAAGAGATCTATTTAATACTACATGCTTCGTCTATTACAGAGACTAAGGTGGCTCACCTGTTAATTGGGATGTAGTATGTGCTCTAGGTCTAATCTGACTCAGTGAAGAGTAATTGAAGGTAAGAATAGAGCTATAGGCCGGCACTCTATATCTCAGGTCACGCAGAAGGTTGAAACAAACGATCTATTAATTAATTATTCAAGGTAAGAGATAAAACAAATAATAGAGATGTTACTTCCAAAAGATAATTGCGCGCATCATGATGCTTAAAAATATGCTAAGTACATGTACATTACGGTAATTTTAAAAATGCAATAATGGAGACAAAAATATATAATTATACAAAGTAAAAAATGGAAGAATATAGAAAAGTATAAAATTAAAAAAAAAAGTATAAAAACAATTTATCCTGAAATGTCCAGGGTGATACTGATGGATATCATAATAATAATTGGTAATCCGATATAAAGTCCCTCTTCCCAAGTGTAGCTGATGTCTTTCAAATATTAGTAGTAATTGTGTGGTCTCATCATCTGAAGGACCACAGTAACATGATCCACTCTATTATATTGCGCAGGACCAGTTTAATATTGTTCCATATAGCAGGTGATGACAGTCTAATAGAATGTCGGTACTTCAACAGTTCCTCAATAGTTCCAATTTGCGCAATCTAATATGTATGATCATGTAAGGCAGTACATGTGCATAGCAGTACTCCAGACTTTGGGAGTGATATTATCTGAGAGAGCGGACCAGTATATTTGTGTGCCTCCGGTGGCGTCCCTCCATGCACTAATATACTGACCGCTATTACCTCTTTTGAAGACTATGTCCGCTGATGTATTGCAGGCACCGTGTGTGTTGGCGTCCCACGTGGTTCTGTAATAAGATGCTCGAATTCTGGGACGCAAGCTCTGACTGATACGGGTAGGTATATTTTCTTCTGCTGTATAGTCGGCAGTGTGCGCGCGCAAGTGTAGGCGTCCCACGTAACCGCATATTTCCACACCCGGATGAACTTTGGTTGACTAAGCGCTTCTCCAAATCTAAGTGGTCCATCTATACCGGCCCATGCATGCTGTCTGACATCTCGGCACAACAGCAAAGAACCACGTGGGACTACTACACTTGCCCGCACACACTGCCGACTACACAGCAGCAAACAATATACCTACCCATATCGGCCAGCACTTGTGCCCCAGCATTCGAGCATCTTACTACAGAACCACGTGGGACGCCAACACACCCGGTGGCGGCAATACATCAGCGGACATGGTCTGTGAAGACTTCAAGAGAGGTAATAGCGGCCAGTATACTAGTGCATGGTGGGATGCCACTGGAGGAAAACAAATATACTGGCCCGCTCTCTCAGATAATATCACTCCCTAAGTACTGTTATGCAAATGTACTGCCTTACATGATCATACTTATTAGATTGCGCAAATTGGAACTATTGAGGAACTGTTGAAGTACCAACATTCTATTAGACTGTCATCACCTGCTATATGGAACAATATTAAACTGGTCCTGCGCAATATAATAGAGTGGATCAAACTTATAGTGAGTCCTATGTTACTGTGCTCCTTCAGATGATGAGAACACACAATTACTACTAATACTTGAAAGACATCAGCTACACTTGGGGAGAGGGACTTTAGATCGGATTACCAATTATTATTATGATATCCATCAGTATCACCCTGGACATTTCAGGATATATTGTTTTTATACATTTTTTTATATTTTATACTTTTCTATATTCTTCCATTTTTTTATATTTATATATTTTTGTCTCCATTATTGCATTTTTAAAATTAATGTACATGTACGCAGCATATTTTTAAGCATCATGATGCGCGCAATTATCTTTTGGAAGTAACATCTATTATTTATTTTATCTCTTACCTCGAATAATTAATAAATAGAGCGTTTGTTTCAACCTTCTGCGTGACCTGAGATATAGAGTGCCGGCCTATAGCTCTATTCTTACCTTCAATGCATCGTCTATTGTGAAATCTAGAGAGCGACCCTCTATAAAGCCCTTGACAACAAAAGTACAAGCGTTTCCGTACGTTATTCAAATATAAAAATATTTATCCGATACTCTGAATGGCAAAATGGAAAAAAATAAATAAAATTCAGTATGGCCGATTCACCAGGGCCCTGATTCGTTCACTTGATCAGTAATCACCGTCAGCTGGATAAGGGGAACGCTTCATGATGTGATGGGGACATCTCCAATCAAAGAGCAGCAGCCGGAGATCAGATTCTCCTCCTGCCCTGAAGGCACCAAGGATAGAATCTGAGGTCACTTTCTCCATTCATGATCCCATACCTGTGGTGACATCTCCTGGAACGTCCTCCTCCACCTCACTCTTACACGGGGGATCGCCCATCATCCTCTCTTCTTCATCCTCCACTTTAATATCAGTCAGATCTTCCCCCTGATTTGTCATCTGTAACAATTCAGTACAATACAGCAGACAGGTGGGAAATCTAACAGATCCACAGAAGAGACCCCCACCATCTATGACCCCTCTATGACTGCAGGACCCCCCTATATAGATGTGTATAGGGCTCAGCTCCATCTACCTGAGGGTTCTCTGGGGGCTTCTCCTCTGGACAGTCCTGGGAATACAGAGGACGGGGACATCTCTCTGGGGGATTTCTCCTCCTGGATCCATCTGTGGAGATACAAGCACACGGTGACTGAATACATGGCCTCCATTACATGTCCCTGCACACACGTGTATACACTGCACATGACGGCTCTTACCCTGTGATATAAGAGGCTGGTGCTCCTCCATTACATGTCACTGCACACACGTGTCTACACTGCACATGACGGCTCTTACCCTGTGATATAAGAGGCTGGTGCTCCTCCATTACATGTCACTGCACACACGTGTATACACTGCACATGACGGCACTTACCTTGTGATATAAGAGGCTGGTGCTCCTCCATTACATGTCACTGCACACACGTGTATACACTGCACATGGCGGCTCTTACCTTGTGATATAAGAGGCTGGTGCTCCTCCATTACATGTCACTGCACACACGTGTACACACTGCACATGACGGGCCTTACCTTGCGATATAAGAGGCTGGTGCTCCTCCATTATATGTCACTGCACACACGTGTATACACTGCACATGACGGCTCTTACCTTGTGATATAAGAGGCTGGTGCTCCTCCATTACATGTCACTGCACACACGTGTATACACTGCACATGACGGCTCTTACCCTGTGATATAAGAGGCTGGTGCTCCTCCATTACATGTCACTGCACACATGTGTATACACTGCACATGACGGCTCTTACCCTGTGATATAAGAGGCTGGTGCTCCTCCATTACATGTCACTGCACACACGTGTATACACTGCACATGGCGGCTGTTACCCTGTGATATAAGAGGCTGGTGCTCCTCCATTACATGTCACTGCACACACGTGTATACACTGCACATGGCGGCTCTTACCCTGTGATATAAGAGGCTGGTGCTCCTCCATTACATGTCACTGCACACACGTGTATACACTGGACATGACGGCTCTTACCTTGTGATATAAGAGGGTGGTGCTCCTCCATTAAATATCACTGCACACACGTGTACACACTGCACATGACGGCTCTTACCCTGTGATATAAGAGGCTGGTGCTCCTCCATTACATGTCACTGCACACACGTGTATACACTGCACATGGCGGCTCTTACCCTGTGATATAAGAGGCTGGTGCTCCTCCATTACATGTCACTGCACACACGTGTATACACTGGACATGACGGCTCTTACCTTGTGATATAAGAGGGTGGTGCTCCTCCATTAAATATCACTGCACACACGTGTACACACTGCACATGACGGCTCTTACCCTGTGATATAAGAGGCTGGTGCTCCTCCATTACATGTCACTGCACACACCTGTATACACTGCACATGACGGCTCTTACCCTGTGATATAAGAGGCTGGTGCTCCTCCATTACATGTCACTGCACACACGTGTATACACTGCACATGACGGCTCTTACCTTGTGATATAAGAGGCTGGTGCTCCTCCATTACATGTCACTGCACACACGTGTATACACTGCACATGACGGCTCTTACCCTGTGATATAAGAGGC
This sequence comes from Bufotes viridis, assembly GCA_033119425.1. NCBI lineage: Eukaryota > Metazoa > Chordata > Amphibia > Anura > Bufonidae > Bufotes > Bufotes viridis. Next base: position 9,645,392 of record CM065589.1, on the reverse strand, counting down.
TGGTGCTCCTCCATTACATGTCACTGCACACACGTGTATACACTGCACATGACGGCTCTTACACTGTGATATAAGAGGCTGGTGCTCCTCCATTACATGTCACTGCACACACGTGTATACACTGCACATGACGGCTCTTACTTTGTGATATAAGAGGCTGGTGCTCCTCCATTACATGTCACTGCACACACGTGTATACACTGCACATGACGGCTCTTACCTTGTGATATAAGGGGCTGGTGCTCCTCCATTACATGTCACTGCACACACTGCACATGACGGCTCTTACCTTGTGATATAAGAGGCTGGTGCTCCTCCATTACATGTCACTGCACACACGTGTATACACTGCACATGACAGCTCTTACCTTGTGATATAAGAGGCTGGTGCTCCTCCATTACATGTCACTGCACACACGTGTATACACTGCACAAGATGGCTCTTACCATGTGATATAAGAGGCTGGTGCTCCTCTATTACATGTCACTGCACACACGTGTATACACTGCACATGACGGCTCTTACCTTGTGATATAAGAGGCTGGTGCTCCTCCATTACATGTCACTGCACACACGTGTATACACTGCACATGACGGCTCTTACCCTGTGATATAAGAGGCTGGTGCTCCTCCATTACATGTCACTGCACACATGTGTATACACTGCACATGACGGCTCTTACCCTGTGATATAAGAGGCTGGTGCTCCTCCATTACATGTCACTGCACACACGTGTATACACTGCACATGGCGGCTGTTACCCTGTGATATAAGAGGCTGGTGCTCCTCCATTACATGTCACTGCACACACGTGTATACACTGCACATGGCGGCTCTTACCCTGTGATATAAGAGGCTGGTGCTCCTCCATTACATGTCACTGCAGACACGTGTTTACACTGCACATGACGGCTCTTACCCTGTGATATAAGAGGCTGGTGCTCCTCCATTACATGTCACTGCACACACGTGTATACACTGCACATGACGGCTCTTACCTTGTGATATAAGAGGGTGGTGCTCCTCCATTACATATCACTGCACACACGTGTACACACTGCACATGACGGCTCTTACCTTGTGATATAAGAGGCTGGTGCTCCTCCATTACATGTCACTGCACACACGTGTATACACTGCACATGACGGCTCTTACCTTGTGATATAAGAGGCTGGTGCTCCTCCATTACATGTCACTGCACACACCTGTATACACTGCACATGACGGCTCTTACCCTGTGATATAAGAGGCTGGTGCTCCTCCATTACATGTCACTGCACACACGTGTATACACTGCACATGACGGCTCTTACACTGTGATATAAGAGGCTGGTGCTCCTCCATTACATGTCACTGCACACACGTGTATACACTGCACATGACGGCTCTTACTTTGTGATATAAGAGGCTGGTGCTCCTCCATTACATGTCACTGCACACACGTGTATACACTGCACATGACGGCTCTTACCTTGTGATATAAGAGGCTGGTGCTCCTCCATTACATGTCACTGCACACACGTGTATACACTGCACATGACAGCTCTTACCTTGTGATATAAGAGGCTGGTGCTCCTCCATTACATGTCACTGCACACACGTGTATACACTGCACAAGATGGCTCTTACCATGTGATATAAGAGGCTGGTGCTCCTCTATTACATGTCACTGCACACACGTGTATACACTGCACATGACGGCTCTTACCCTGTGATATAAGAGGCTGGTGCTCCTCCATTACATGTCACTGCACACACGTGTATACACTGCACATGACGACTCTTACCCTGTGATATAAGAGGCTGGTGCTCCTCCATTACATGTCACTGCACACACGTGTATACACTGCACATGACGACTCTTACCCTGTGATATAAGAGGCTGGTGCTCCTCCATTACATGTCACTGCACACACGTGTATACACGGCACATGACGGCTCTTACCTTGTGATATAAGAGGCTGGTGCTCCTCCATTACATGTCACTGCACACACGTGTATACACTGCACATGACCGGTCTTACCTTGTGATATAAGAGGCTGGTGCTCCTCCATTACATGGCACTGCACACACGTGTATACACTGCACATGACGGCTCTTACCCTGTGATATAAGAGGCTGGTGCTCCTCCATTACATGTCACTGCACACACGTGTATACACTGCACATGATGGCTCTTACCTTGTGATATAAGAGGCTGGTGCTCCTCCATTACATGGCACTGCACACACGTGTATACACTGCACATGACGGCTCTTACCCTGTGATATAAGAGGCTGGTGCTCCTCCATTACATGTCACTGCACACACGTGTATACACTGCACATGACGGCTCTTACCCTGTGATATAAGAGGCTGGTGCTCCTCCATCATGGCCTCCTTGTACAGATCCTTGTGTCCTTCTATATACTCCCACTCCTCCATGGAGAAATAGACAGTGACGTCCTGACACCTTATAGGAACCTGACAACACAATGACACCGTCATCACCCAGACCCTCCAGTGCTGTTACTGGAGAATTTCCCAGCATTCCCAGCAGTGTCACCTCTCCAGTCAGCAGCTCCATCATCTTGTGGGTGAGCTCTAGGATCTTCTGCTCATGTATCAGGGGGTGAGGGGAGGCTCTGTGATGGGGAGGGGTCCTGCTCCGCCCTCCTGACTCCTGGAGATGGATGATGGGAGTCACACAGTCCCCGATGTCTTCTTCACTATTGTGTACTCCTGTGGATGGAGAGAGACACTTAGGGAATAAACCCTTCAGGGGCCATGTGCTCTCCTCCGGCCTCTCCTCCTGGTACAACGTGCCTACTTACCTCCTCATGGCTCCTACATGACTATTGGTCACTGGTCACATGACACATCACTCACCATACTGGGGGCTGATCTTCAGGTTCTCCATCACTTGGAAGGTCTGGGGGCCGTTCTCCAGGACCCTGGACTCTTCCTATCACTTCCTATGATGGATTCTCCTCCCCGATGTCTGACTTGTTACAGAATACAATACAGAGGAGAGAAATCTAGAGAAGTTTACCTCTCCGCTCAGCAGGGAGATGATCTCCAAGGTGAGGTCTAATATTCTTCTGCTGATCTCTTTCCTGTCCATCCTCGGGGGTCATTCAGGAGAAGAGGAGAGAACTGGAGAACCACTGAAATGAAAAGGTAGGGAGAGACCTCTGCTGATGTCACCGTCACGTGATGATTGCCTTAACTACTGAACTTCGCCGTTGCGCCCTCTTGGCCCCCTCCCCCTAAACTGATTACATGACAGTGACATCACCCCAGGTCCTCTTCATCACCTCTTATCCTCTCCACTGCTGAGCCCCGCCCTCTCCACTGATCACATGACAGTGACATCACAAACACACCCCAGGTCCTCTTCACCAACTATTCTCTCCACTGCTGAGCCCCTCCCCTGTACTGATCACATGACAGTGACATCACCCCAGGTCCTTCAGCTCTGGCAGTGCAGCAGATACTGGGCAGGTCCTGGTCGGTAGTCAGGGCTCTTGTTCTCTCTGGTATCAGCCATTCCTCCAGCCTGCAGGTAAGATGAGGTTAGATACATTCTCACAGTCTAATTCCTCCACACACTGCACTGCCAGGAGCTTAGATACACACAGAGCTCAGAGTCTTCTGCCTCCACACACTGCACTGTCAGGAGCTTAGATACACATTGCACTGCCAGGAGCTTAGATACACACAGAGCTCAGAATCTGCTGCCTCCACACACTGCACTGTCAGGAGCTCGGGGTTTTTCCCATCAGTGTAGCTTTATTAGGGTCTGAGTTTTGTGGGATGAGTTGTGCTTTCTCTCAGCCTATTAGGCCCGAGCACATGAGCGTTCCTCCCGCAGCGCAGCTCCCGGCCTGACCTCCCAGCACTGACCGGGGTCACATAGCGTTATATTGATTTATGATGCGGTGTAACCCTTACAGTTCTGGGTGATGCTGCCAGTGTTATCCAATACATTCCAGAACTGTAAGGGTTACACCGCATCATAAATCAATATAATGCTATGTGACCCCGGTCAGTGCTGGGAGGTCAGGCCGGGAGCTGCGCTGCGGGAGGAACGCTCATCTGCAAGGGGCCTAATAGGGGACATGGGACTCACTGATTAACCTTTATTCCTTTTTTTGGAGGAGGGATGAAGAAAACCAGCAATACGAGCCTTCTCCTGAATGAGCCACCGAGGATGGACGGGAAGGAGATCAGCAGAAGAATATTAGACCTCACCTTGGAGATCATCTTCCTGCTGAGCGGAGAGGTAAACTTCTCTAGATTTCTCTCCTCTGTATTGTATTCTGTAACAAGTCAGACATCGGGAAGGAGAATCCATCATAGGAAGTGACAGGAAGAGTCCAGGGTCCTGGAGAACGGCCCCCAGACCTTCCAAGTGACGGAGAACCTGAAGATCAGCCCCCAGTATGGTGAGTGATGTGTCATGTGACCAGTGACCAATAGTCATGTAGGAGCCATGAGGAGGTAAGTAGGCACGTTGTACCAGGAGGAGAGGCCGGAGGAGAGCACATGGCCCCTGAAGGGTTTATTCCCTAAGTGTCTCTCTCCATCCACAGGAGTACACAATAGTGAAGAAGACATCGGGGGACTGTGTGACTCCCATCATCCATCTCCAGGAGTCAGGAGGGCGGAGCAGGACCCCTCCCCCCATCACAGAGCCTCCCCCTCACCCCCTGATACATGAGCAGAAGATCCTAGAGCTCACCCACAAGATGATGGAGCTGCTGACTGGAGAGGTGACACTGCTGGGAATGCTGGGAAATTCTCCAGTAACAGCACTGGAGGGTCTGGGTGATGACGGTGTCATTGTGTTGTCAGGTTCCTATAAGGTGTCAGGATGTCACTGTCTATTTCTCCATGGAGGAGTGGGAGTATATAGAAGGACACAAGGATCTGTACAAGGAGGCCATGATGGAGGAGCACCAGCCTCTTATATCACAAGGTAAGAGTCGTAATGTGCAGTGTATACACGTGTGTGCAGTGACATGTAATGGAGGAGCACCAGCCTCTTATATCACAGGGTAAGAGCCGTCATGTGCAGTGTATACACATGTGTGCAGTGACATGTAATGGAGGAGCACCAGCCTCTTATATCACAGGGTAAGAGCCGTCATGTGCAGTGTATACACGTGTGTGCAGTGACATGTAATGGAGGAGTACCAGCCTCTTATATAACAGGGTAAGACCCGTCATGTGCAGTGTATACATGTGTGTGCAGTGACATGTAATGGAGGAGCACCAGCCTCTTATATCACAAGGTAAGAGCCGTCATGTGCAGTGTATACACGTGTGTGCAGTGACATGTAATGGAGGAGCACCAGCCTCTTATATCACAAGGTAAGAGTCGTAATGTGCAGTGTATACACGTGTGTGCAGTGACATGTAATGGAGGAGCACCAGCCTCTTATATCACAGGGTAAGACCCGTCATGTGCAGTGTATACATGTGTGTGCAGTGACATGTAATGGAGGAGCACCAGCCTCTTATATCACAAGGTAAGACCCGTCATGTGCACTGTATACACGTGTGTGCAGTGACATGTAATGGAGGAGCACCAGCCTCTTATATCACAAGGTAAGAGCCGTCATGTGCAGTGTATACACGTGTGTACAGTGACATGTAATGGAGGAGATCCACAGTTTCTTCTCGTATTACATTAGAGGCTCCTTGTTCTGGATATGTTAGTCATATCTATAGGGCTCCAGTCACATGATGGGAGCGTGTCCTTCTGGCCTCCCTCGGGCCGGTAGAGTAGACTACACTGATCTATCAGAGTCGTCCTGTATAATCCGTGTTCCGCAGCGTATACATTGTAGATCATACATGGAGCTTATGGGCAATGTCCGCCCCTGTGTGACTGTATAGAGCTTGACGTTGGAGCTTCTGTCAGGCAGATATTAGGAAACCCTCCGCACATATGTTCTGCTGGAGGCTCAGACGTGGTGTGAACAGGTTCTTACTTTTATAAGGAGAGTCCATGTAACTTTTGAATCGTTCTCTTTTATGTGACCTTTATGTCTGGGATCCTCTAGTCACTCCACAAGCAGAGAAGATACAACCTGCTACACGTGACTGGAGGAGGAGGTCGGATTCCCCCCTTATTACAAGCCACATTCAGAGGAGCGGGACAGTTACAGAAATGTCTGCAGCTGATCTGCCATGTGTGGATGTGCTCTTACCAGTGGCTGATCTGTGCTGCTCTTATAGTCTGTCCAACATGAGGATTGTAACGTTCTGTCATATGGAGACGGCGAACAACAGGCAAGTTCTGCAGGGGCGGAGCTTAAGATGCATCATTGTGACACAAAAGCCAGTTACTAGGAGGTATAATGTGTTACTTGTCGCTCTGCTGGTCATACAATACGAGGCAGCAAAGTGAATCCAATCTCCAGATAACTGGCAACCATCCAAGATGAAAAACAGATCCAAATAGAAATTCACTTCATATTAGTCAGTACCGGCCCGGTACCGCTTCATCACCTCCTTAACACAGTGCAGAAACTTGGCGGTGTCTGTAATGTTTCCAATGAGCCTTTATTTTTTCACATGAACAGTGTGAAAGCTGCACAGATTCCATAAAAATGTCCAACCTGAGTTTCCTCTTGTTTTCATCTTCTGTGGCATAAACTCCATTTCCTCCTAGAGGGAGACATACCGAGACACATACCGAAACATACAGACTTTCGCGCGACAGGTGGCAGGAGATCGGTGAGACTGGCAACACGTAGTTTGATCTGACATGTTTTCCTTTTGGATCAAATGACGTCTGTGTTGTTTCTGGTGCTTGCCAGACCTTCTTTCCCCAGGTGTGGATATTGTGGTCATTTAGCCTTCTCTATTTATTGTTGTTTCTCCCACTATGCTATGCGGTTTATAGTTTCAGTTGGACTTGTGGTTAGCTTGTGTTTGGTTCTTGGCTGAATTCCTGGTGCTACTAAAGCTTCATTGAAGATAAGTGTTTCCTTTCCCTTTTGTATTTTGTTTATATATGTGTGTGTTGCCTTTCCCTGTTGTTTGTCATTAGGCCTGAGGGAGACTCCTGTTCAGCCTTACCTTTGGAGGAACAGAGAGACTCAGTCCTGACATTAGTTCCAGGGTCCTATAGGGTGAGATAGGAATTCTAGGTATCCGGTGTATGAATTGCCTACCTTTGGGGCCTGTTCATACTGGTAGTCTGTCAGGACTGGAGTTAAGGTTTTCTCCAGGAGGTGTCCATCTTTCTTCCCTAGTTTCCAGGCCTTATTCCGGTATCCCCTTTCCCTCCTATGCTCGGTGTGGTGTTTTCCTCCCACACACAAGCGTGACATTATAAACTGCCAAAACCATCATTTTTGCTTGTTTCAGTATAGCCATGGATCCTATTGCTGCACTTGCCGGACAGCTGCAGGGGCTGTCTTTGGAGGTAGCTGACCTCCGCATGACTGTCTTGCAAATCCAAAGACCACAGGCTGTTGGTCCTAGTGGTGGTGGTGGTGGTTACATGCCTGTCTCGAGAATAAAGTTGCCCTGCCGGACAGATTCTTTGGCGGTAATGATAATTTCATTTTGTTTAGGGAGGCACGCCAAATGTATTTTAGGTTACGTCCACACTCATCTGGGGGTGTGAATCATAGAGTTGGTGTGGTTATTTCGTTGCTTAAGGGGGAAGCTCAGTCTTGGGCTTTTTCTCTGCCGACCGGAACTCAGTCTCTCCAGTCGGTGGATGAATTTTTCAAACTCAGGGTCTCATCTATAATGACCTGGATCAGAGCTGCCTGGCTGAGACCAAGTTACTTGGCCTTAGTCTTGGAGATCTATCGTTCTGCTAAGATCTATTGCTCTGAGTGTAGGAGGTGGGCTACGGATACTGAGTGGAACGATCCGGCTCCCAATAGTCAGTTTTGTCAGGGATTATCAAAGGCTGAAGGACACTTTGGCCTTTCATGAGAATCCTGAGTCTCTTGTAGTACGCATTGATAGACGCCTGAGAGAGAGATCTAGGGGCCCCCACTCTTAGGATGTACTATCACATAACGTACGGTCTTCTTCTGACACTTTGGGTGAAGATACTCCTGGGTTTATGTCTGGGGACGAACCCATGCAGTTAGGGGGAGCTACTCCTGGATCCACTTTTAAGCATTCTGGTCGTAGGAAGGGAGTATGTATGTGCATGCATTCAGCCTAAAAAAAAAAAAAGGGGGAACATTTAATTCCCATCTGACTCTTGGAGGGGTGGGATGGGACTAGCGTCAGAAAATGTTAATTTGTCTTTGCCTGGTAGTACCCAATTTCTTCTGATTGCTGAGGTGGTGCGAGACAGTGGGAATTGAGGTGTTTATCGACAGTGGGGCAGAGGTGAACCTGATTGATGCTCAGTTCGTCCGTATGCACGGGTTGTCTCCAAGTGCATTAGAGAAAAACATTTCCATTTTTGCTATTGATTCTGCACCGCTAACTCAGAAGTGTTTATTTCAGATAGTGCATGACATCCAATTAAGAGTGGGTGACTTTCATCAGGAATTCATCTCGTGTTTTGTGTTGGAGGGTCTCCCTGCTCCATTGGTTCTGGGTTTACCGTGGTTAAGCAGGCACAATCTAACCATCGATTGGAAAGCTAGTCAGAATCTGGATTGGGGTGATTATTCAGTTGACAATTGTCTGAATACATCTTTTCCCGCTTTAACCACTAAAACTTTACCCTCTTTTATATCTGATTTTGCCAATATTTGTCCTATCAACCTTATTCCCGGAGCTAAGTTGTCCAAATGTAGATTGTAAAACCATTCTGGACCGGAAAAAATGGCAATGAGAGAGTATATTACCGAGAGTTTGGCTAAAGGACACATAAGACTTCCAAATCTCCAGTGGCAGCAGGGTTTTTTTTTGTTAAAAAAAAAGGATGGAACTCTTAGGCCACGTCTGGATTTCCGTGAGCTCAATCAGATTACTGTCCGTGATTCCTGGTTTGTTTAACCAGATTATTGGTGCCAAGGTTTTCTCCAAGTTGGAATTAAGGGGGGCATATAATCTGGTCCAGATCAAGGAAGGGGATGAATGGAAGATGGCTTTTAATACCCCAGAGGGTCACATTGAGAACCAAGTCATGCCTTTTGGGTTGACCAATGCTCCTGCAGTTTTCCAGCATTTTGTGAATGACATTTTTCACCTGGTGGGGAGGTTTGTTGTCGTGTATTTGGATAACATACAAATTTTTTCTCCAGACATGGAGACTCATCAGGATCATGTTAGACAGGTGTTACAGATCCTAAGAGATAATAAATTGTACGCAAAATTAGACAAGTGTGTTTTTGCTGTACAGGAGGTGCAATTCTTGGGCTACCTGCTGTCATTTTTAGGTTTTCGAATTGATCCAGAGAAAGTCTGTGCTTTATTTGACTGGGATCGGCCCGAAAATCTGAAGGCTCTTATGCGTTTTTTGGGGTTCACTAACTATTACAGAAAATTTATTCAGAACTTATTTGACAGTGGTGAAACCCTTAACTGACATTACTAACAAAGGGACAGATGTCTCAGTGTGGTCTGATTCGGCGTTGCGAGCCTTTTCTGCGGTTAAGGAGTGCTTCTCTTCTGCCGCTATATTGTTGCAGCCGGATGTATCAGAACCTTTCATTGTGGAAGTTGATGTGTCCCAGGTGGGGGTAGGAGCAGTTTTATCGCAGGGCTCATCACCTGGTAAATGGCGCCCATGTGCATTTTTCTCTAAAAAAAAACTCTCTGCCGCAGTGTGAAATTACGATGTGGGTAACAGAGAGTTGCTGGCCATTAAGTTTGCTTTTGAGGAGTGGTGTCATTGGTTTGAAGGCGATTCATCCGATCACAGGGTGCACATCTCACAAAAATCTGTCTTACCTGGAGTCGGCTAAACGACTGAACACGAGGCAGGCCAGATGGTCTATATTATTCACCAAATTCAATTTCATTATTGCGTACTAGGCCTGCACAATATATCGCGAAAGCAATCGTTATCGCAATTAATCGCCGTATCGCAATCGCAATTTGCTGACCCAAAAATGCTGCAATTATATTACTGTATTTTTCGCTTTATAAGACACACTTTTTTCCCCCCCAAAAGTGGTGGGGGGGGGGGGGGCGGGTGGCAGTGCGTCTTATAAAGCGATGGTTGACTTTCTTCGTGACACTGACACTGTATCTCCGGCCGCTATGCTGCACAGCGCGGCCAGCGATACATCAGTTACAGTGCGGTTAGGGAGGAGGGGCTGGTGGAAAGTCGTTATTTTAATGAACACACGTTCTTATATCTATTTTATTTATTTGTTCTGTGCAGTGCTATTAAGAAAATGGCAAGTTTTGTATTTTGTACTTTTGCAGTAATGCAAATATGTATTTTATTTTGAAAAACACTGCGCATTTCAGTTCTTGAGTTCAGCATAACTACATTTCACATTATCAGTCATCTGTGTGTGCTTTTACCTTAAAAATCCAAGCAGATAGACCTCTAGCACAATTCCCTTAAAATATCGCATCGCATATCGTTATCGCAATTTTTAGGGCCCTAATCGCAATCGCACAGAATTCCCATATCGTGCAGCCCTATTACGTACCATCCTGGGGTTAAGAACGTCAAGACAGATGCCTTGTCACGTAGTTTTTCTGGAGGAGCTGATTTTGAAAATCTGAGTCCAATACTGTCCGAAGGAGTGGTGATATCCGCTCTATACCCTGACCTAGAGGTGAAGGTGTTAGAGGCTCAGAGAGACTCCCCAGATTCTTGTCCCTCTGGGAAATTGTTTGTTCCATCAGAATTGCGTCATAAGGCATTTGAGGAACATCACTGTACAGTTCTTATGGGACACCTTGGAAGTAGATCCACTGCTGACCTCATCTCTCGTAGATTTTTGTGGCCGGGGTTGAGTAAGTGTGTTGAGGACTATGTGTCGGCCTGTAGTATCTGTGCACACATACTCGCCCCTCTGGATCTCTACATCCGTTGCCCAACCCATCCAGACCATGGACTCACTTGTCCATGGATTTTATTACTGAACTGCCTAATTCATCTGGAAAGACAGTTATTCGTTGATCGTTTTAGTAAAATGGTGCACTTTATAGCATTGCCTGGCCTACCTAATGATAAAACACTTGTGCAAGTTTTTGTTCACAACATTGTGAAACTTACTGGCATTCCCTCTGACGTGGTCTTGGATCGTGGGACTCAGTTTGTGTCCAGATTCTAGAAGGCGTTCTGTACTCGGCTGGGGGTACAACTGTCTTTTTAGAATGGAGAGACGGAGCGCACTAATCAGAGTCTGGAGACTTACTTAAGATGTTTTGTCTCTGAGAACCAGGAGGAATGTTTCTCGTTTTTGTCTTTGGTAGAGTTTGCCATAAACAATCGTAGACAGTAGTCCACTGGCAAGTCACTGTTTTTGGGGCATATGGGTTTCACCCACAATTTGGTGCATTCTCTGATTTGGATACTTCCGGTATCCCTGAGGAGGAATGTTTTTCGTCATCATTGTCTTCTATATGGCGGAAAATTCAAAATAACTTGATGAATATAGGCAACAAGTATAAACGTGTGGCTGACAGGAAACGTATGAATGGTCCAGACCCAAGTGTGGGTGATTTTGTGTGGCTGTCCACAAGAAATATTAAGTTGAAGGTTCCTTCTTGGAAGTTGGGTCTAAGGTTTATTGGTCCATATAAGATCACTGCCATTATTAATCCTGTAGCTTTTCGTCTTGAACTTCCTCAGGCTCTGAAAATTCATAATGTGTTTCACAAATCTTTGTTGAAGAGATATGTTGAACATTTGGAGCCATTTTCCTTGCCACCTGCTTTTGTCATTGTGGACGGCAGTTTGGAATTCCAGATCTCCAAGATTATTGACTCTCGAGTTCTCCATAGATTTCTTCAGCATCTTGTTCACTGGAAGGGTTATGGATCAGAGGAGAGGATGCATCTGACGTGAATATTAGTCGTTTTGGGAAAGCCTTTCACAGGTCTTATCCGGATAAGGTTGGTACTGGGTGCCCAGAGGTCACCCGTAGAAGGGGGGGGGAAGGGTACTGTCACGGACATACCGAGACATACGAATGTTCCTGCAACAGGTGGCAGGAGATCTGTGTCAACAAGACTGGCAACAAGTGGTTTGATATGACATGTTTTTCTTTTGGATCAAATGACATATGTGTTGGTTCTGGTGCTTGCAACACCTTCTTTCCCCAGGTGTGGCTATTGTGGTCATTTAAGCTTCTCTATTTATTGTTGTTTCTCCCACTATGCTATGAGTTTTATAGCTTCTGTTGGACTTGTGGTTACCTTGTGTTCACGGCTGAGTTCCTGGTGCTACCAAACCTTCATTGAAGATCAGTGTTTCCTTTCCCCTTTGTATTTTGTTTACCGTATTTTTTGCCCCATAAGACGCACCCCCCCCCCCAAAAGTGGGGGGGAAATACCCCTGCGTCTTATGGGGCGAATGCTGCCATTTCACATTGCGAGGCTACTGCATTCCAGACCGCGATTTATCAGCGGGGAGGGAGGAGGGGATGGAGGTCGGCAAATGCGGCTTACATCCCAGGTCCAGTCACTGTACTCTGGTCCCGCCGCTCAGTCTACAATACTATAGCCTATAAGTGTGAATAACTAACTAAACTCGGCCCCCCCATTTAGTAACACTGCTTACTAACCAGCTCCTGTAGCAGCATGTCACGTGTCTGTGCCGCCTACTTTATGAATGAAGCAGGCGGCGCAGGCACGTAACGTCAGGGAGTTATGCTGCCGCCCGCCCCCGGCCTGCCGCTACAGGAGCCCCTCTATAGGGAATCTGTGGATGGCACTATTATGGGGTGGGGGATCTGTGGATGGCAAAATTATAAGGTGGGGAATCTGTGGATGGCACTGTTATGGGGATCTGTGGATGGCACTATTATGGGGTGAGGGATCCGAGGATGACACAATATATAGCAGTGTCATCCACAGATCCCCCACCCAATAACAGTGTCATCCACAGATCCCCCACTCCATAACAGTGTCATCCACAGATCCCCCACCCCATAACAGTGTCATCCACAGATCCCCGACTCCATAACAGTGTCATCCACAGATCCCCGACTCCATAACAGTGTCATCCACAGATCCCCGACTCCATAACAGTGTCATCCACAGATCCCCGACTCCATAACAGTGTCATCCACAGCTCCCCCCCATAACAGTGCCATCCACAGCTCCCCCCCATAACCGTGCCATCCACAGGTCCCCCCATAACAGTGCCATCCACAGATCCCCCATAACTGTCCCATCCACAGATCCCCCATAACTGTCCCATCCACAGATCCCCCATAACTGTCCCATCCACAGATCCCCCATAACTGTCCCATCCACAGATCCCCCATAACTGTCCCATCCACAGATCCCCCATAACTGTCCCATCCACAGATCCCCCATAACAGTCCCATCCACAGATCCCCCATAACAGTGCCATCCACAGTTCCAGTGTCATCCACAGGCCACTATTAGTTCAAAACCCACCTAAAGCACACCTTTTGGTGAAAAATATGTTTTTCCTTATTTTCCTCCTCAAAAACCTAGGTGCGTCTTATGAGCCGGTGCATCTTATAGGGCGAAAAATACGGTGTATATATATAATCTATATGTGTGTTGCTTTTCCCTGTTGTTTGTCATTAGACCTGAGGGAGACTCCTGTTCATCCTTCCCTTTAGAGGAACAGGTAGACTCAGTCCTGACATTAGTTCCAGGGTCCTATAGGGTGAGATAGGATTCTAGGTATACGGTTTATGAACTTGCCTACCTTTGGGGCCTGTTCATACTGGTAGTCTGTCAGGACTGGAATTAGGGTTTTCTCTATGAGGTGTCCATCTTCCTTCCCTATTTTCCAGGCCTTATTCCGGTATCCCCTTTCCCTCCTATGCTTGGTGTGGTGTTTTCCTCCCACACACGAGCGTGACATTTAAGTAAAAACTGCTCACGTATTTTCTCATGACAAAAATACATTTCTAAAACTGGATCTGTCAGATAGATCAACCTAAGATGGGCATATATTACCAAAAATATAACCACTAGTAGGGTGCTAGTCCGCACCCAAACATCCACATATGTAAATATAAAACGTCTGCAGTATTAAAGCAACAAAAACCTACAAAGATATACTGGACCACGTTTAAATCAAAATAATCTTTATTAGCATTATAAAAGAACATGCAGCAGCATGTATGATATGGCAAAACAGTAACACAGAGAGAGGGGTGCACAAATGGGCGGCATCCAGGAGAGAGAGGCACAGGGCAATATAAATATAAATATCAATAAATGGCAAGTGCAAAGGATAACAATTATAAATACATCATGTCAGTGCATACCCATAGTGTGTCTCTCCTCCGGGATGGCGCCAAAAACCCCGACGCGCGTTTCGGCGGAAGCCTTCGTCTTCGTGGGCATAACTGACCTTCTAGTGAATCTTGCTACACAGGATGATGGGGGTTTCAGTGATCTCAGAGCAGGGTGGTAGGGTGGTTACTGTCTCTCATCAGATATATTTATTTTTCCCCATTCGTTTAGGAGAATTGTTAGGTATTGTCTTCCCAGAGAGATTTAGATGTAGAGCTTTCAGCAATACCTCGGTGCCTGGTGGAGAGGAGACTGGGAAAAGTAGTTTGGTCTGACCTATAGACAGATCTACAGGAGGACATGTATTCAGTCACTGTGTGCTTGTGTCTCCACAGATGGATTCAGGAGGAGAAATCCCCCAGAGAGATGTCCCCGTCCTCTGTATTCCCAGGACTGTCCAGAGGAGAAGGTCCCAGAGAACCCTCAGGTAGATGGAGCTGAGCCCTATACACATCTATATAGGGGGGTCCTGCAGTCATAGAGGGGTCATAGATTGTGGGGGTCTCTTCTGTGGATCTGTTAGATTTCCCACCTGTCTGTTGGATTGTACTGAATTGTTACAGATGACAAATCAGGGGGAAGATCTGACCGATATTAAAGTGGAGGATGAAGAAGAGAGGATGATGGGCGATCCCCCGTGTAAGAGTGAGGTGGAGGAGGACCTTCCAGGAGATGTCACCACAGGTATGGGATCATGAATGGAGAAAGTGACCTCAGATTCTGCCCTTGGTGCCTTCAGGGCAGGAGGAGAATCTGATCTCCGGCTGCTGCTCTTTGATTGGAGATGTCCCCATCACATCGTGACCTGTTATCCTTATCCAGCTGAATGCAATCTCTGATCAGATTCTTCTCTGATCCCGGCTGTTCCTGAAGGACATGGTGGTCAGTCACATCCACACAACTGCTGGGGATTATGTGGGCACAGCTTTTGTGCCTGTGCTATCATGATGAACTACATATATACCATTGTGCAGGAATTGCAGGCTGCCACTGACCTACATATACAGTGGGAAAAATAAGTATTTGATACACTGGCAATTTGTTAAGTTTGCAAGAATGGAGAGGTCTGTATTTTTTATTGTAGATACCCTTCAGCTGTGAGAGACAATCTATACTGACAGGGAGGGTTCCACAGGATTGGCATTTAGCAAATGTGGTGCCAATATTCAAAAAGAGTCTAAAAACAGAGCCCTGAAACTATATTCCAGTAAATTTAACATCTCTCATGGGTAAACTGTTTGGAGGTTTCCCAAGAGATGCTATATTAGAGTAGCTCAATGAAAATAAGCAAATAACGTCATATCAGCATGGCTTCATGAGGGATCGGCCATGTCAAACTAATTTAATCAGTTTCTATGAGGAGGTAAGTTCCAGACGAATGAATGGACGTCGTATATCTTGACTCCAAAAAACTTTACACTGTACCACATAAAAGGTTAGTATATAAAATGAGAATGCTTGAACTGTCTGTATGTCGGTAAGTATCTGGCTCAGTAATAGAAAACAGAGGGTGGTTATTAATGGTACACACTCAGATTGGGTCACTGTAACTAGTGGAGTACCTCAGAGGTCAGTATTGGAGGTGTCACCGTCACTAGTGGGGTACCACAGGGGTTAGTATTTGGCCCTCTTCTCTTCAATATATTTATTAATGATTTTGCAGAAGAATTTATGCCGATGACACTAAACTGTGTAAAGTAATTAACACGGAAGAGGACAATACACTGCTACAGCTGGAGGATTCTGGTGCCACGGCCTTTCTCTCTAAGGAGGCTGTGAGAGTGAAGTTACCAGGGAGATTCAAAGCAGGTCAGTTTGACA
This sequence comes from Bufotes viridis, assembly GCA_033119425.1. Classification (NCBI taxonomy): domain Eukaryota; kingdom Metazoa; phylum Chordata; class Amphibia; order Anura; family Bufonidae; genus Bufotes; species Bufotes viridis. Next base: position 9,629,185 of record CM065589.1, on the reverse strand, counting down.
ATGTGGTGGAGCTCTGAAGAGTTCAGTAGACAGGTGGCACTTCACCGTATTCAACTCAGTGGTAGTGATTCCTTTAGGAGGCTTCTGGTGCTTCTTGTTGCCCATCACAGTTGGGCACAGTTGTACCAGTCCCAGCAGGGCCGCAGTCTCTTTCATCGAGCTGTCATAAGCTCAGAGAAAATGTCAGTAAATGTGATCAGATATTTTTCTTAGTTTACCATACCAGCTCCTTAGGAGAATGGAATTGTCTTCTCAGGGAAAGGAGACTAAGAGGGGGATGAAGAGCTTTCTCCAACACCTCAGTGGCTGGTGGAGAAGAGACTGGAAGTAGATGTTTTACTTCTTCTGTGTACTGTCTGACTGTGGGTTCTCTAGAAATCTACCTTATAAGCATAGATGTCATTGTGTCAGGAAGATGGCCTAACACTGTAACAGCAGCTGCTGTGCGCCGCTGTTCCCCCTGCTTAACGCCGCGGTCCCGGTCACCGTGTTTCTTTCAGCCCTGGCCACAGCATGGTTGCTGCTTGTTCCCTGCAGCACTTCCTTAAGGGCGCGCATCACTTCCTGTGATTTATGGGTTAGGTCATATGACCTCGCTGACCAATCCTAGCCCTCCTGCACATGTATAAGTGGCTCAGCGCCCTTCCCAGATGCCTCAGTGTCAAGGTCCTTGTGTCCTGCTACGGTTTCTGATATCTGCTTGTGTTCCTGACTCGTACTTGTATTCCTGGACTCTGCTACCTGTTTGATCCCTGCCTGCTTGCCTTGATTCTCCTGTTGTCGACCCGGATTGCCTGACCTGTGCCGCCTGTCTTGACCTATTGCCTGTTTGACTTTGCTTCTGCCTCATCCTTCGGTCCTGCACTGTTGCTCCTGGTTATGACCCCGCCTACTGACAACGCCTGTACCTCTGGTAGCTTGCTCAGGTACCTCCTGGTCTGCCTGGACCAGCTGCCTCGTGTGCCTATCCTCGTGTGCCTATCCCCTAGTGAAAGTCTATCCCCACCATCAGGGTTACTATGAAGATCGAGGGGTTAACTTAGACAACACCCTTAGAGGAGGTAGGACACGTGGCACAGTGGATTCACAACCGCTGGTTTATCACAGTACACTGGGGCCATGGACCCTGCTGGTCACCCCAAGCCTGTCGTTCAGGAATTGTTACTTGAAGTGAGGCATCAGAGCGAAAGTCAGGATGTCATAATGCAGTTTATGTAAAATGTTGCTGCTCGTCTGGATGCCATCTCTTCTCCAGCTACTGCAGGGTTGCCAGTCGCTGCTACTCCTTCAATTTCCACACCAGTGAATCCGGCTTTGTGTGCCGCTGGTGTGCAACTCCTCTTGCCATCACGCTATGGTGGAGATCCAAAAATCTTGGATTCCTGAACTGGTGTCTGATCCACTTTGAGTTGCATGGGCAGAAGTTTCCCACTGAGCGATCCAAGGTTGCCTTCATTGTGTCCCTGCTGTCTGATGAGGTCCTTGCTTGGGCAAATCCTATTTGGGAACATGGAGGTCCAAAGACCACTAATCTGCAGTCTCCCCTGGCTACCTTCCGGCTGGACTTTGAAGAGCCCGGCCGCACATCCTCTGCTGCATCAGCTCTGCTGCGTCTACGACAGGGTTCCAAGTCTGCGGGTCAGTACGCCATCTAGTTTTGTACCCTAGCTGCTGAATTTGCATAAGGCTCAACTGGCGGTGGACCTTTCTTACCGGATTAAGGGTGAATTAACTGGTCGCGACTGTCCGTCTACTCTGAATGACCTGATCACCTTGGCCACAAGCATAGATATGCGTTTCAGGAAACGTTCTAAGGAGGTCGCATGCACCAAAAGACCATCTCATTTGGCTCCATCCTTCCAGAGGCCGATTCTTCCTCTAGTGTCCACCCCATCTGAGAGCCCATGCAAATAGAGCGCCTTTGATTGTCTGACCAGGAACGTTTACATCCCACTTTGTGCGTAATTGTCCACAGAAGCCAGGAAATGCCAATCTCTAGGATCAGTTGGAGAGGTGGTCCTAGACAAGAAGTCCTCTCTGAAACTTTCAGTTCTGGTGACTCTCTCTCACAAGGGAGTCACACTGTCTGTGCCTACATTCTTGGACTCTGGGTCAGCCGGTAACTTCATTCAGCAAGCTCTGGTCCATCAGTACCGGCTTCCTACCATCCGTCTAGAAAGGCTTCTGTCAGTGGCTTCTGTAAATGGACTGGTGCTTCCCGAACCTGTGCTTTGTTACTATGATCTCCTTCTATGTGCTGCCAACGTCTGTGAATCCGGTTATCCTTGGTCTTCCCTGGCTGTGTCAGCACACTCCAGTTCTGGACTGGCACTCCAGTCAGATTTTGAGTTGGGGATCATCCTGCCAGTCCACCTGCTTATCAGAGGTCCGACCTGCTTCCTCGCCTCTTGTACCTGTAGACCTGTCTGGACTTTCGCAGCAGTATGCCAGTTTTGCGGATGTCTTCAGTAAGAAACAGACAAAGATCCTGCCTCCTCATCATCCTTATAATTGTGCGATTGACCTTCTGCCTGGTGCCACTCCTTCTCGTGATTGAATCTACCCACTCTCACTTCCTTAGACCCAAGCGATGTCTGATTACATCAAGGAGAATCTCGAGGGGGTTTATACAGAAATCTACTTCACCAGCCGGTGGGGGTTCTTCTTTGTGCAGAAACAAAATGGATCCTTATGGCCCTGTATCAACTATCGAGGTCTGAAAAAGGTCAAAGTCAAGAATCAATACCCTCTTCCGCTAATCTCCGAACTCTTTGACAGAATCCGGGGATCTAAGGTCTTCACAAAATTCGACCTATGTGGCGCATACAACCTTATCCTCATTCGAAAGAGCGATGAGTGGGAGACTGCTTTCAATACTCGTGATTGACACTACAAGTATCTTGTCATGCCCTTCAGTCTGTGCAATGCTCCCGCAGTATTCCAGGAGTTGGTTAACTATATCTTCCGAGGCCTGCTCTATGTCTGCGTGATCCAGTTTCTCCAACACCTCAGTGGCTGGTGGAGAAGAGACTGGAAGTAGATGTTTTACTTCTTCTGTGTACTGTGACGATATACTGATCTATTCTCCAGATGTAACCACTCACCAGAAGCATGTACGTTTGGTTTTACAGCGGTTGAGAGAGAATCGACTTTATGCCAAACTCGAGAAATGCATCTTTGAAAAATCTACCGTACCATTACTAGAATACATAATCTTGGATGCCAGGTTGCAGATCGATCCTGAAAAATGTAATGCAGTAATGGACTGGCCCCGCCCATAGGGTCTTCGTGCTATTCAGCTCTTCCTTAGATTTGCTATTTTCTATCGTCAGTTCATCCCGAATTTTTCATCTCTTAAATCTCTGCTCTTACTAAGAAAGGGGTGAATGCCAGAGTCTGGACTCCTGAGTCGGACGCCACCTTCGTCCAAATAAAAAAGTCCTTTGCTTCTGCAACTGTTTTGCGTCATCCCGTTGTCTCCTGCTGATTCTTCTTAGAAGTGGACGCCTCAGCCATAGGAGCCAGTGCTGTTTTACTACAGAAAAGGTTCCAAGGGCAAGATGTTTACATGTGGATTTTTCTCCAAGCTCCTCTCCCCTGCTGAGAGGAATTACTGTATAGGAGACAGAAATCTTCTAGCCATAAAACTTGCCTTGGAGGAGTGGCGTTATCTATTGGAGGGGGCCCAGCATCCAGTGATAATCTTCACCGGCCACAAGAACCTTACATATCTGCAGATGGCCCAGCGTCTGAACCCTCAGCATGCCATGGGCACTCTTCTTCTCCCGTTTTGATTTTGAGCTTCACTTTCGCCCGGCCGAGAAGAACATTAAGGCGGATGCTCTGTCTTATTCATTTGACTTTTCTGACCAGCAGGAGGAGCCCCAGTACATTGTAGATCCTGCTCACTCTATCACAGTGGCTCCTGTCCTGGTAAAAAAACATCCGTCCCAGGAAGACATTCGTGCCATCTGCCAAGAGAAAATATATTCTAGCTTGGGGGCACAACTCCAAACTGGCTGTTGACCCAGGGATCCGCAAGACCACAGAACTTTGTCTCGCCACTACTGGTGGCCCACACTGTCTAAGGATGTGCATGATTATGTGTCTGCCTGCAACGTATGTGCTCAGAATAAAGTCTCCAGGACCAAACCACCCAGGCCGTTGTTACCTGTTCCTGATGCCCCATGGCAACACATTGCTATGGACTTAGTTACAGATCTGCCCTCTTCTGCCGGATGTACAGCTATCTGGGTGGTTGTGGACCGGTGGCGCACTTCATTTCTTTGGCTGGACAGCCTTCTGCTGCTGAACTTGATAGACTGTTCATTAGACACATATTACGCCTGCATGGTCTACCTTGGCATATTGTTTCCGATCGCGGAGTCCAGTTTACCTCTAAGCTCTGGAGAGCTCTTTGCTGGCTGCTCGAAATTGAGCTGGACTTCTCTTCTGGTTATCATCTCCAGACTAACGGGCAAATAGAGAGGGTCAATCAAATATTAGAGAACTATCTCCGTCATTTTGTTTCAACCCAACATGACAACTGGGTACAATTGCTACCTTGGGCTGAATTCTCCTATAATATCCACTCTAGTGAGTCTACTGGATCCTTTCCATTCTTTGTCGTTTATGGACAATACCCTCGTACTAGTCTTCCTGTTCCTAAATCTTCTGGGGTACCAGCTGCGGATTCCTCTTTGAGTGATTTTTTTAAGATTTGGTGTGACACCAAGGACTGCATCAACAAAGCGGTGACTTGCATGAAAACAAATGCAGACAAGAGAAGAAGAAAAACGCCTCAGTTCTCGTTTGGAGATAAGGTATGGCTCTCCTTTAAAAACATCTGCTTAAGGCCTCATGCACACGACCGTTGTTTGATTCCGTGTCCGTTGCTCCGTTTTTCGTGATTTTCTGCGGACCCATTGGTTTTCAATGGATCCGTGGAAACTTCGGCAAATGCACCGTTTGTCCTCCGCGTTCGTGGTCCGTGATTCCAGTCCGTCAAAAAAATATAACCTGTCCTATTCTTGTCCGTGAAAAACAGTTCACGGACCCATTCAAGTCAATGGGTCCGTGAAAAATGCGGATGGCCATCCGTGTGTCATCCGCGTTCCGTGTCCGTTTTTTTTGCGGATCCCTTTGTCAGGCACTTGGGAAACATTGTCAGCCTGTCTTTTGGTAAAATCTTTTGGGTCATGTCCGCTAAAAAAAACAGAAGACACATGGAAACACAACGGAAGGCAAAAACGGACACGGATCACTAAACAACGGAACCCTTTTTTGCGGACAGCATTAAAAAATGGTCGTGTGCATGAGGCCTAAGGGTTCGCAGTTTCAAGTTTGCTCCTAGGTTCTTTGGACCCTTTGAAGTATTAAGGAGGATCAACGAATTGACATATAAATTACGTCTGCCTTTCTCTCTGCGTATTCCTAATGCCTTCCACGTGTCCTTACTAAAACCAGTAGTTCTTAATCGGCTCCTTCTACTCCAACTCCGTTATCTGAAGAGTCTGACGAGATATTTGAGGTCAAAGACATTCTGTACATCAAGAAGCGTAGCAAGAAGACCTACTATCTTGTGGACTGGAAGGACTCTGGTACTGAGGAGAGGTCTTGGGAACCAGAAAAGAACATTCATGCTCCGAACTTGATACAAAGGTTTCTGTCTCATCATGGACTCAAGAAGAGGGGGGTGTAAAGGGGGGGGGGGGTACTGTAACAGCTGCTTACCGCCGCGGTCGGTCCTGGGCACCGTGTTCAGCATTGATCTGCTGCCAGTGTTTCCTTTCAGCCCTGGCCACAGCATGCTTGCTGCTTGTTTCCTGCAGCACTTCCTTAAGGGCCGGCATGCATCAATTCCTGTGTTTTATGGGTTGGATCTCGCCAACCAATCCTAGCCCTCCTGCACATATATAAGTGGCTTAGCCCCCTTCCCAGATGCCTCAGTGTCAAGGTCCTTGTGTCCTGCTAAGGTTTCTGATATCTGCTTGTGTTCCTGACTCGTACTTGTGTTCCTGATCTCTGTTACCTGTTTGATCCCTGCCTGCTTACTTTGAAATTGCCTGAACTATGCCTGTGCCATGACCTATTGCCTGTCTGACTTCACCTCTGCCACATCCTTTAGTCCTGCACTGTTGCCCCTGGTAATGACTCACCCTGCTGACAATGCCTGTACTTCTGGAACCTTTCTCGGGTACCTCCTGATCCGCCTGGACCAGCTGCCTCGTGTGCCTATCCTCCTCAGAAGGTAGCGAGCTGGTAGTACTGTGAAGATCGAGGGGTTCACTTAGACAACGCCCTTAGAGGAGGTAGGACACGTGGCACAGTGGGTTCACACCCGCTGGTTTGTGACAGACACCTTTGTGGTTGGTAGAGTGCTAAACAGCCTTGGCACTTATAACTGTACCCTTATGCTCAGAATTTACTGTTGTGAAGATAAAGCTGCCCGTCATTTGCTCTCATAGAGGTTACTTTGTGCCTGTGGTCTTCTAGGTGTTGGGACCTCGGCACAGGTGTGAGTAGCAGAATATTGTTATTTTCCCCTGATAAATAAAGCTAGAAGTAAAGTAGCTGAGAAAAGTGTTTGATCTATAGACCGATATACATCAGGCCATGTATTCAGTCACTGTGTGCTTGTGTCTCCACAGACGGATCCAGGAGGAGAAATCCACCAGAGAGATGTCCCCGTCCTCTTTATCCCCCGGACTGTCCAGTGGAAAATGTCCCAGAGAATCCTCAGGTAGATAGTGCTGAGCCCTATACACATCTATATAGGGGGGTCCTGCAGTCATAGAAGGGTCATAGAGGTGGAGGTCTCTTATGTGGATCTGTTAGATTTCCCACCTGTCTGCTGTACTGTAATTGTTACAGATGACAAATCAGGGGGAAGATCTGACTGATATTAAACTGAAGGATGAAGAAGATAGGATAATGTTTGATCCCTCGTGTAACAGTGAGATGGAAGAAGACATTCCAGGAGATGTCACCACAGGTATGGAATCATGAATGAAGAAAGTGACTTCAGATTCTGTCCCTGGTTCCTACGCTGCTACGCTGGTTCCCTTTTGACACCGTCTAGGAGGAATTCAGGTGCAAAAAATTACATAGGATGCATAGGGATGGCTTCTCCAGTCTCCTCCCTGGCAGAAGAAGGGTTTAATGCTGAGGAAAGGCCTGAGCTAGCTGTCCCCCTCTCTCTCAGAAGGCTAGTACTCTGGTCAAAGGCTGGAGGCCCACAGTCTGTAGCTTAGTAGTCCAAGTGGCTCCTTGGTCACATGATTGGTGACCCATGGTCTGTGGCTCAGCATCCCCATCTCAGCGTCTTCTGGTCAGAACTGGCAGAGTCTTCCCCTCCAAGCACTGGTCCCTAACTGCAGAACACTAAGGGCTCTAACTGCTCTCCTTATATACAGTTTCTGGCTAAATTAGAACCTTCTAGTGGGAGGGGTAGAGTGGAGAAACTCAATGGCAATGACACAGCAGTTTTTCTAGACATAAGAACAGAGCTAACCAGACATTCAAAAGATCAGTCTGTCTTGTTTTGGTGGTAAACAAGTCTGTCTTTTTCTCTCTAAAACATGCTTTAACCCTTAGGATACCGGAGGTTTTCTCGTTTTAATTTTTCTTCCCTATCGTCCTTGAGCCCTAACTTTTTTATATTTCCGTTCACATAGCTGTATGAGGGCTTATTTTTTGCGGGACAAGTTGTACTTTCTAATGCCACCATTAATTATGGCAAACAATGTAGTGGGAACCAGTAAAAAAAATTCCCACGACGTTCTGTTTGCTGCAAAACTGACCCATGCCCTTCATTCTCAGTACAAAGAGCAGTGTACCGTCCTCTTCTATGTTAATTTGATCAACAGTCACAGATACCAGAGTAAACAATGTTGGCAATTGATGGCAAATAGTCACTTTAGTGGAAGAAACCGAGAATTCTGTATAAAGCCGGATACCGGCTGCTCATATCTCATCGGGGAACTACACATCCCAATGCTGTACTCTCCAGCTGGCCTCTCACCTCAACTCCGGCCCGGTCATCACTCATTCAGCTGTACGTATCCTACTGGTATCTAACTGCACCTGGACCTGTTGTCCTGTTCAAGGGGGAAGACCTCTTTAACTGTGGCTTACTGCAGCCAGTGTCTCACTAGACCCATTGCTTCTAAGTGTCTCACTAGACCCATTTTAATGCAGGGTACAAGTTCCCAGGGTAACCGTACTTATATCTCCCCGGTAGTAATGGCCGTAACAGGCTGCTTCCATCAACACATTATGCTGATGGAGGCAAACTGCTGTAGGAATCGCAGAACAGAGAGTATGTAGCAAGCTGTGCCAGAGAATTGCAATCTGCTAGTGATACACTGCAGGCATTCGTCCCCAGGCTGCCATGTGAACACATCAGCAATCTCATTTGCAGGGTGCCGATGGGAGACAGAGGGAGCTCCCTCCCTTTAATCCACTTAGGTGGCGTGGTTGTTATTGACTGCAGCATCTGAGAGGTTAAGTGGCCAAGATCACTGCTTCTGCTGTTTGACCTGTTAGAGCAGGAGCCCCCACTCTCCACTACCTTGAAAACCAGTGCAGTGCATAGACTAGGCCACCATAAAAAGCTTAACATAAGGCCCCTTAGTGACCAATGTAAAGCAGCGTATTGGTGGTCACTAAGGTGTTAAAGTGATGCCCAGGTGGTGTTAACAGATTGCAGGGATGGTTGCCAGACATGGTCGAGCTTTACAGATTTTTGAATCTTATCAAGTTATTGTTTTCTGTGAAGAAATCAAATCTTGCTATACATGAGAGACTTCACACAGGAGAGAAGCCATATTCATGTTCAGAATGTGAAAAGTGTTTTGCAGAGAAATCAATTCTCATTATACATGTAATAAAAGCCACGACTGGATGTAAGCCAGAATCCTAAGGAAGTTCTAGAATACTTTATAAGACTGGAATCACGTGTGCATTTTTTTTTAATCAGTCAAGGCCAGGAATGAATTCAGAACAAATTGATTTTACTTCTTCCTGCTAGAACCACATCCAGCCTAATATGAATGTTATGTTTTCTTTCCTATAGTTTGCAGAAAATAAAAACATGCCATGTTTTTTATCTTTACAGAAAATCCCATAAAGGATTCTGAGAAAAACTTTATTTTATCACTAAATTATAAAGGACAAAATGAAGATATCATTCAGTGCTCTTCCAGAGGAAACCTCATTATCCATAATGTACGTCCAGGACTTCACATCACAGATCTATCAAGTATTCCCTCTAATCATGAGGCACCTTTTCCTGACCAATCACAGATTGTTACCACAAGTACAGGTCAGAAATGGGGTGAAAGTTTTCAGCGCTGTATAGAATTAAAAAAAACATCAATTCTTTCTGCACACAAAAGAATTCCCAGAGGAGAAAAGAAGTCATTCCCCTGTTTAGAATGTGGAAAGTGCTTTAAATATAAATCTCATCTTGTTAGACATGAGAGACTTCACACAGGAGAGAAGCCGTATTCATGTTCAGAATGTGGGAAGTGCTTTAAGAAGAAATCATATCTTGCTGTACATGAGAGACTTCATACAGGAGAGAAGCCATATTCATGTTCAGAATGTGGGAAGTGTTTCACAGAGAAATCAACTCTCGTTATACATGAAAGATTTCACACAGGAGAGAGGCCATATCCCTGTTTAGAATGTGGGAAATGCTTTATAAATAAATCACATCTTGTTAGACATGAGAGAACTCATACAGGAGAGAAGCCACATTCATGTTCAGAATGTGGGAAATGTTTTACAGAGAAATCAAGTCTTGTTGTACATGAAAGATTTCACACAGGAGAGAGGCCATATTCCTGTTCAGAATGTGGGAGACGTTTTACACAAAAATCTGATCTTGTTAAACATGAGAGACGGCACTGAGAAGAGAAGCTGTAAACTTGTCCAAAATGTGAGAAATGTTTTACACAAATCAAATCGTGTTACACGTGGCAGAAACCATACAGAAGGGAAGTTGTATTCATGTTCAGAATGTGGGAAATGTTTTACAAAGAAATTACATCTTGTTACACATGAGTGTACAATGTTCAGAATGTAAAAAGCGCTTTCAAATAAATCAGAACTTGTTACAGTATAATTGACAGACATAACATGGAAGAGAAAACATTAACATTTCCGGTTATCTATGGATCTTATAAGTTTGAAGTTTTTTTGAGGAATTATTCTGAATCTCCAAACCGACCAAATTGAGGTCATCTGGCTGTGACCAGCATCCATGGAAGAAAAGTATTGTGGATATAAGGAAGAAAAGAAGAGCTTTGTTTACTCCCAGAGCAGTAAAGATGAACTGTCCCCACGAACCTTCCTTCTTATCACTGTATTCATACCTTCTCCCACACTGCGGGAGAGTCCAGAGTGACATGGGGGAGAAGTAACAACACTCGATGTAATAGTTTTATAACGTATGTGGACATATTTTATCTTCATTCAAACAGTTTTTAAACATAAAATAAAATATTTGCTCCACAACAGCATCGCCACTGTCTCTAAGAGATGTTTTCTTTTTGGCTCAGATTATACTTTTTCCTAGCGCTATGACCTTCATTGCTCTTACAGACTAATAGAGTTGAGCGAACCCGAACTGTATAGTTCGGGTTCGTACCGAACTTTACAGTTTTCCACACCCGGACCTGAACATTTCCGTAAAAGTTCGGGTTCGTTGTTCGGCGATTTCTTCCCGCTTTTTGAAAGGCTGCAAGGCAGCCAATCAACAAGCGTCTCACTACTTTGCCCTAAGAAGCCATCACAGCCATGCCTACTATTGGCATGGCTGTGATTGGCAAAGTGCAGCATGTGACCCAGCCTCTATTTAAGCTGGAGTCACGTAGCGCCGCACGTCACTCTGCTGCTATTAGTGTTGGGACAGGTTGCTGCTAGTGCTCTCAGGGAGAGATTAGGGAAGAAATCTGTTGAACTTGGTGGTGTAAAATCTTTAAACTACAGCAATTATTGAGGGTGCTATGCTACATATATGTACCCAGCCCTGAGCCTATTGATACTGCAAAATAATTTTTAATCCATCTGTTATTGAGTTGGGGGTCGGCGGCCATTTTAGCAACTGCAGTGTCCTTGGAACTGCATGTGACCTGCATGTGTGCCAGCCTGCCAGGGAAAAATTCATTTTTTTCTGGTAGGTCAAGTCCCCTTACATTACCTATTTTATAATTTTGGGGTGACATAGTGCATTTCTGTAGTTGCTCTAATAAACCCTTACTGTCGTACCACAGAGCACATTTGCATACACCGCAGAAAAAACGATTTAAAAATTCTGCGGTGACATACTGCATTTCTGTAGTTGCTGTAATAAACCAAATTAGGGGCACTTGAATAAGTGATGGCGAAACGCTCGTCGGGGTAGACACCTCTCTTGGCTTGATATTCCGTCCAGCTTATCCTATGTAGGTATATTTTGGTGCTATTTATTGAACTTTGGCACTTATGTGCCTTACGCATAGCTGTTAATGTAGTTACTGGTGCTTGTACCTTGGGGATTTATGGGCATTGTGTAATACATGATTTGACCCGTTATTTGAGAAGGAGTCAGGTTTTCATGTTGTCAAGTCTTGGTATATTTGTGTGTCCAGGGGAGTGTGATGGACTGTAGTAACTCCTGCATTGCTGCTTTTTTTATCATGTATTTGGTCATGTCATTGTGTGATATTTATTATTATATGCAATAAACATTAATTTTGTATATGTGACTCATTTTTGTCAGATTTACTTTTAAGTTGGAGTGACGTTTTGCCTCATATATTTGGGGTAATTGTAGGTGGTACTTTATTGTTGGTTTGAAAAATCAAATCAAATTATTGTTGATAGTGAAGTAATTGTATTGAATTGCTCCGTTACACTGTTGTGTGATCTAAAGAAATGTATTCTGTTCATGACACGGGCACTACCTTACTGTTAGTGAACTTAATTGTTGACTTTTGGCAGTTAAATTGACACCAAAGATAAACCATCTGTTAGTTTGGTGGGTGAACGCAAATAATGAGGAGAACATCAAATAAGGGACGTGGACATGGTCGTGGTGGTGTTGGTGGAGCTCCTGTTGCTGGGAGAGGACGTGGCCGTTCTGCGCCAGCTACAGGTCCAAGTGAAACACCTTCCTCAGGTGAGCGTAGGCAACAGAACCTGCAGCGTTATTTTGTAGGCCCAAATGCCGCTCTGCGGATGGTGAGGCCAGAACAAGTACAGGCGATAGGAGATTGGATGGGTGACAGTGCCTCCTGTTCCTTCACAGTATCTCCCAACCAGTCCACTGCAGAAAGCTAAGAGTTGGCACCTGCAGCCCATGCCCATCAGTCTTTCACCTCACCCCCTTGCAAAGCAGCCAAGCAGTCTGAGCTCCAAGTCATGCAGCAGACTCTTTTGCTTTTTGATGACTCTGCTGGCAGGGTTTCCCCGGGCCATCCACATAGCTCTGCCCCAGAAGTGGAAGACATTGTATGCACTGATGCCCAACCACTTATGTTGCAGGATGTGGATGGACCACCGCAGCACTTCTCTGATGATGACGAAACACAGGTGTCAACTGCTGCGGTTTTCTGCAGGAAAGACGATGTGGAGGACGATAAGGTCCTAGACCCCAACTGGACTCAAGTTCATGCTAGTGACGTGTGCAGTTCTGAGGAAGAGGTGGTGGTCGCAAAAAGGCAACAGCACAGCAAAAGAGGGAGCAGGCTGCAAAAACGGAGCAGCCGTCCCCGAGACAGTACGCCTGCTACTGCCCACCGCACCCAGGGACCTAGCACACCAAAGCCAGCTCCAAGGAGTTCATTGGCGTAGCAGTTCTTAAGACAATGTCCTGACGACAAGAAACGAGTGGTTTGCACATTGTGCCTTCAAAGCCTGAAGCGAGGCATAAACGTTCTAAACCTGAGCACAACCTGCATGACCAGGCATCTACATGCATAGCACGAACTGCAGTGGAGTAAACACCGTAAAAACCAAGAAAGGTCTCAGGCTCCTCCTGCTTTCTCTTCTGCCTCTGCCTCTTCCTCCACCTCTGGAGTCACAGTGGCACCTGCCACCCAGCAAACAGAGGATGTGCCACCAACACCACCACCTCCATCATCATCACCAAGCATCTCCGCCATATCACATGTAAGCGTTTAGCTGTCCATCTCCCAAACACTGGAGAGAAAGAGAAAATAGCGCCCTACCCAACCTCGATCGATGGCCCTGAAAGCCAGCATTTTAAAATTACTGGCCTTTGAAATGCTGTCATTCCGTCTGGTGGAGACGGACTGTTTTAAACAGCTGATGGCGGTGGCTGTCCCATAGTATGTCGTTCCGAACCGCCACTACTTTTCCAGGCAAACCGTCCCTTCCTTGCACAACCAAGTGGAGGATAAAATCAAGTGTGCACTGCCCAATGCCATCTGTGGCAAGGTCCACATAACCATAGATACATGGACCAGTAAACACGGACAGGGACACTATATCTCCCTAACTGCACACTGGATAAATGTAGTGGCAGCTGGGCCCGAGGCGGATAGCGGTTTGGCGCATGTCCTTCCAGGGCATTATTCTTTGCCGCCTCCTCCTCCTACTCCACTTCTACCACCTCCTCATCCGGTCAGCGAAAGAACTTCACCACCAACTTCAGCACAGCCAGGGGTAAATGTCAGCAGGCGGTTTTAAAACTCATTTGTTTGGGGGACAAACCCCACACTGCACAGGAGCTGTGGAGGGGCATAGTAGAACAGATCGATGAGTGGTGGCTGCCAGTGAGCCTCAAGCCCGGCCTGGTGGTATGCAATAACGTGCCAAATCTCGTAGCAGCTCTGGGACTAGCCGGATTGACGCACATCCCTTGCCTGGCACATGTGCCGAATTTGGTGGTGCATAAATTCCATAAAAACTACCCGGACTTGTCAGAGCTGCTGCAGAAAGTGCGTGTGTGCACTTTCGGCTTTCTAACCCTGCTGCTGCTCACCTGTCTGCGCTGCAGCGTAACTTCGGCCTTCCCGCTCACCGCCTCATATGCGACGTGCCCACCAGGTGGAACTCCACCTTGCATATGCTGGAGAGACTGTGCGAGCAGCAGCAGGCGATAGTGGAGTTTCAGCACCACTTCACCACCAATGAGTGGGCCTCTGTGCGAGACCTGTGTGCCTTGTTGCGGTGTTTCGAGTACTCAACCAACATGGCCAGTGCCGATGACGCCGTTCTTAGCATTACAATAGCACTTCTATGTCTCCTTGAAAAAACACTTAGGGCGATGATGGAAGAGGAGGAGGAAGAGGGGGCATTTCACAGTGTTTCAGGCCAGTCATTCATAAGTGGCTCAGAGGGTGGGTTCCTGCACCAGCAGAGGCCAGGTACACATGTGACCAACCAGGGCACAGTTCTGGACGAGGAGGAGGAACCGGATTCACAGCAGGGTGGCACCCAATGCAGCTCAAGGCCATCCCTGGAGCGTTGCTGGGGGGATACGGAGGACACAGACCACCTACAGAGGACAGGTTATCCTTACCTCTGGGCAGCCTGAAACACATGAGTGACTACATGCTACAGTGCCTGCGCAATGACTGCAGAGTTGCCCACATTTTAACTTGTGCTGACTACTGGATTGCCACCCTGCTGGATCCCCGGTACAAGGACAAGTGCCATCCTTAATTCCCTCACTGGAGCATGATAGGAAGATGTGCGACTACAAGCGCACGCTGGTAGACGCGCTCCTGAGGGCATTCCCAACTGACATCGGGGGACAAGTGGAAGCACAAGTCAAAGGCAGAGGAGTAGGAGGAAGAGGTCGCAAATGCAGCTGGGTCACAGCCAGCACCTCAGAAGGCAGGGTTAGCATGGCCGACATGTGGAAAAGCTTTGTCACCACGCCACAGCAACCGGCACCACCAGCTGATTTGGAACGTCTTAGCAGGAGGCAGCATTTGAACAACATGGTGGAACAGTACATGTGCACACGCCTACACATACTGACTGATGGTTCTGCCAAATTTAACTTCTGGGTCTCCAAATTGTCAACATGGCCTGAGCTTGCACTTTATGCCTTGGAGGTGCTGGCCTGCCCTGCAGCCAGTGTATTGTCTGAACGTGTATTCAGTACGGCAGGTGGCGTCATTACAGACAAACGCAGCTGCCTGTTAACAGCCAACGTGGACAAGCTCACGTTCATTAAAATGAACCAGGCTTGGATCTCACAAGACTTGTCTGTTCCTTGTGAAGAACAGACATTTATACCCGCCTCAACCATACAGTACTTGAACTCAAATGCACTTATTCTTTGATTTCTTTTTTTTTTATTTCCCCCCCCCAAAAAAAAAAAAAAAAAAAAAAAACATTGGTAGCTGGCTACCTCCTCCTCCATCACCGCTTCTACCTACAACACCACATTCACCGCCTCCTCAACCTCCGACACCACATCTCCCTCCTCCTCAGAGTTGCAGGTTAATCATTTTTAATTTTAATTTATTTTATTTTAAGTTATTTCCCTATCCACATTTGTTTGCAGGGCACTTGTCATGTCCTTAACCTCCTCTGGACCGCCACACGCAGGATCGCGTGATCTCGGCGGCCCAGTTACTCCTTGTTGACCCGCGGGCGCATCATCTCGCGAGGCGAGATTTCGCGATCTGTGCACCTGAACAGGCGCACAGAAGATCAGGACAGGCTCAGAAGAAGTTCTTCACCAGCCTGCCAGCCAATGATTGGCGCTGGCAGGCTGGTGTCTTTCAAAAAAATGAATCACAAGCCATATAATGCATTATATTTATAAATATAATGCATTAAATGGCTTCTGTGCTCTGTGCTGGGTCCTTTTCATCGGTTGGACCCAGAACAGAGCACATGTCACAGTGAGTACACCAAGCACTACATATTTAGCCCCAGATGACCCCCCATCACCCCAATTAACCCCTTGATCACCCCATATCAATCACTAGTGAAAGGAAAAAAGTGATCAGTGTAAACTGTCACTCTTTTTCACCAGTATTGACTGCTAGATTGTCTGTATATCTAATTCAATTGGCTATGTACAATAGTTTTGTTCTCTACAGTAAGGCTGGGAGAACAGGATCCTTCCTCAAATTTCAGGAAGAGATCATCGAGAACCTCCTGTATCCAGGAGGTTCCGTGGCCCCAAACCCCAGTGTAGTGAGCCGTCTACACGAGCGACACTTCCCCAGTGTCGTTGCTGGTACCTCAACCCAACCGCCACCCCGAAAAAGATGTCGTGTCTGTAGCAGGAGTGGAATAAGGCGCGACACCCGCTATTTCTGTTCTGACTGTCCTGACCACCCTGCCCTATGCCTAGGGGAGTGTTTCCGGAAGTACCACACTCAGGTACACTTAGGGACGTAGGGACAGCAGGACACAGGTAGTTTTTACAATCAGGATCTAGGATCTCTCAGGATACTAGGTTTTGAGAGACCCTAACATACAGTGGTGCTAGTGTGCTACTGCAGCTATGTGAAACGGTAGAAACATCTCCTTTCACTTGGGATAAAGTGCATATTCTACTTTGCACCATCTCTGTGCGATTTACACGTTACACATTGTCCTATGTCCTTTTTTTTTTTTTTACTAACCACCCTTTATTTTCCAGCTGGACCAACCGATGAAAACGCTGCAGCACTGATGTGCATTCTGAGAGAAGCATTGCGCTGCTGTCAGAAGACACGTGAAATCGGTGTATGCGGCGCTGCAGGACGAGATTTCTTCTCCGCAGTACAGGTACGTTTGCCCAGGCATATGAGCTGAGGAGAGGTGTTGGAGTTCATATGCTTTGGCAAACACTTTGTATCAAAAATCTGGCAAAGATGTCTTCCTCCACAACTATCGATTGATTGATGTGAATGGAGAAATCACGTTTGCCAGGACATAGGAGCTGAGTGGGTATGGATGTTTGGGCGGAGCCCCTATGTCCTGGCAATCGCCAGGCCTCATATTTTTTGGCAGAGATTTTTCCATCCACCTCGATCGATGCGAATGAAGAAATCTGTGCTGTTCATTTTTTCTTTCAGCCCAGAGGCTGAACGGGAAAAAAAATCTCATTACCCGTATGCTCTATATAAGGAGAATAGCAGAAACTCCTACTGCTGCCTATACAGGTAATGATTGCGGAGACCCTCAAATGCCAGAGCAGTACAAAAACCTCACATGTGACCCCATTTTGGAAAGAAGACACCCCAAGGTATGCCCCTCACGGAATACCTTGGGGTGTCTTCTTTCTAAAATGGGGTCACATGTGGGGTATTTATACTGCCCTGGCATTTTTGGGGCCCTAAAGCGTGAGACGAAAAATGCGTAAAAATGCCCTCCTAAAAGGTACTGGAATTAGGGCCCCTTTGCGCATCTTGGCTGCAAAAAAGTGTCACACGTGGTATCGCCGTACTCAGAAGTAGGGCAATGTGTTTAGGGGTGTATTTTTACATATACCCATGCTGGGTGAGAGAAATATCTCTGTAAATTGACAACTTTGCATAAAAAAATTGAAAAAGTTGTCATTTACAGGGATATTTTTCACACCCAGCATGGTTATATGTAAAAATACACCTCAAAACACATTGCCCTACTTCTCCTGAGTACGGCGATACCACGAGTGACACTTTTTTGCAGCCAAGATGCGCAAAGCGGCCCTAATTCCAATGAGTACCTTTAGTATTTCACAGTGCATTTTTACGCATTTTGATTCCAGACTTCTCACGCTTTAGGGGCCCCTAAAATGCCAGGACAGTATAAATACCCCACATGTGACCCCATTTTAGAAAGAAGACACCCTAAGGTATTCCGTGAGGGGCATGGCGAGTTCATGTAAAATTTTATTTTTTTGTCACAAGTTAGTGGAATATGAGAATTTGTAAGAAAAAAAAAACAATTTCCGCTAACTTGTGCCAAAAAAAAAAAACTTCTATGAACTCGCCATGCCCCTCACGGAATACCTTGGGGTGTCTTTTTTCTAAAATGGGGTCACTTGTGGGGTATTTATACTGTCCTGACATTTTAGGGGCCCCTAAAGCGTGAGAAGAAGTCTGGAATCCAAATGCGTAAAAATGCCCTGTGAAATCCTAAAGGTACTCATTGGAATTAGGGCCCCTTTGCGCATCTTGGCTGCAAAAAAGGGTCACTCATGTGGTATCGCCGTACTCAGGAGAAGTAGGGCAATGTGTTTAGGGGTGTATTTTTACATATACCCATGCTGGGTGAGAGAAATATCTCTGTAAATTGACAACTTTGCATAAAAAAATAGAAAACGTTGTCATTTACAGGGATATTTCTCTGTACAAGTTTGGGGCAACTAATTTCTCATGTGCTTTGTAAAACTCATTTGTAAGGCCATTAAAGCTAGGAGATTTACCATTTTTTAGAGTAGTAGCCAGAGATATTGTCAAATTGGGTGGGAAATTTGGGGATTTCCGTGGCCTGGGTAAAATAATGATTAGTGCCTCAATCATCTCCTTGGGAAATCTACCCAAGGATGTGACCTTGTTGAAAAAGTATGAGGCTACTAATTTCTTACGTGTTTTTTCATTTGTAAGACTATCAAAACTAAGAGAATTACCCATTTTAGAGAAGTAGTAGCAATAGAGATACTCCATGTGCAGTGAAGGATTGGAAGAGTTTCTGTGAGACAGTAAGTTTTGGTAAAGTAACTTGATCCAAAAAGATATAATATAATTATCTGTTGGTTGGGGAGTGGAGCCATCTAGGAAGAGGTTGTATAGGGAGATGTAATATTATTCTGTCGCCACACGCCGGCATGGGCACCAGGCTGCCTCACTCCTCACTGCTGCACGCCGTGCTTACAGGTGTGGGCAGTGCGGTTCTTAGCCATTGTTTGCGCTCCTGCCGCTGGTATTCCTCTCCTGGCTCTGAACACCATCGTACAAGAAGACTTTGCTTCTATTGTGGTGGTGCAAAACATCTCCCCTATTCCTGTCCCTTGAAGCCAGGAAACTCCCAAGCCTAGTTTCTGTTGGAAAGGCGACCTAAGGTGAAGACAATTCCTCTCTCCCCCTGACTCTGCCGGTAACCATGTTGTTGGGAGATGTTAGATTTACGGAGGCGGCGCTTCTGGATTCCGGATCGGCAGGGAACTTCCTGCAACAAAGCCTAGTGGATCGTCATCATATCTCTCCCTGCAGAGGCATCTGATGGTATTATCAATCAATGGAAGGGCTCTTTCTGAGTCCATACAATTTATTACTGAACCTGTAAAATTACTGGTTGGAGCTATTCATACTGAAGACATTTTGATCCTGATTCTCCCAAGTCTTTCCCATCCTCACCTCCAGGGACTTCCGTGGCTCCATGTCTATGGACCTGTTCTGGACTGGAGGACACTTACACAGCATCCCCGAACACTTACATAGCATCCCTGAGCCGCAAGAACAACTCTTTGAATCAGAGAAAGTTTTCCGCTAAGACCGTCCTCCTCACACACCCCGGCTAGAAGCTGATCCCGACACTGCTGTCATGACATGTGGGCTCTGCCTCTTCCTGTTAAGGCACCATGGAGACTCGCCTCAGCTCCACCCAAATTCACCTGCCGTTCCTGTCTGTTCCTCTAGGAGTCTGAGATGACAGCGCGTTGCCTATGCCCATGCCCCGCCGCAATATTCAACTACAGCACGGCAACCCTGTCGCAAATGGCGACAAGGCTGAAAATTCTTGTTGCCATCTGCAAATTTTAAGGCGCATTGACGACCATTTTGGTCGCCATCTGGAGCGCTGTAAGGGTGAATTCAACATGCTTGATGCAGATTGGAATATTTATAGTGCTCTAGCAGGAGCAGGAATTTCATAGATGCACTTATAGGAGCATCTTAGAAACATTCCAGATTTAGTATTCACTAATATGGATTTGGTGACAGAGGTTAATGTGGAAGAACATCTGGGTTTCAGTGATCACCAATATTAGTGGTTTGCTATAAAACAGACTGGGAACAAGACTTTAGAAAGAATGACTTCAAGGAAATGGGGGACGGCGTTTAAAAAAGGAATTAAAAGGTTGGGATAACCCTGCAAGAGTAAGGGCCAAGTGGACTATTTAAAAGTGGTCAACTAAACTTTATGTCAGATTACCAAAGGTAAAAGGAAGAAGAAACCACTATGGTTTACTGGAGATGTAAGTAATATAGTAAAACAAAAGAAGTCTGCATATAGGAAGTATAAAGACTTTAGAAGAGTAGCTGACAGGGAGTTGTATACAATTACACAGAAACAACATACTATGAAGACTGTTAAGGCATCTCTCACGATACTAGTGGAATACTGCTGGAATCCAATGGCAGGGACAAGGCCTGTACACAGTAAGCACCGTAGACTTGAACAGGAGGTTGCATGACTGAAGGATGAAGCAGAGCCAGGCAAGCGGAGTTGTTACCCGTAGCAGCGGTGCAGGACCGAAGGATGCAGTAGAGCCAAGGTCAGATGAGCAATCGGCCAGGACAGGCGACACAGGAATGTAGTCAGGCAATCCGAGTTGGCAACAGGAGGTAGCAGGATGTCACAGAGGAGCATGGTAAAACACAAGGAGGAGGAACAAACCAGAAAGCTAGTTCCAAGCAAGACTACTGCACAAGCAGAAGCGAAAACACAATACTCAATCAATTAAGTAACCGGCTTGAGAGGTTCAAATGTGAAACAGGAAGTAAAATGGCACCCAGCTGAGACACAATCCACCATCTTAACTGAGGGAGAACTTGAGGGCAAGACAATCTGAACTAAACAGACATAGCAGGATGATTCCTGACAGCATCAAAGTGAGAAGAAATGGATAAATCTATTAAGAAAGGAGATAAAAAAACTTCAGGAATTAAAAAATTACTTTTGTTCAGTATTTTCAGTTGACAGATCTCAGACTCGTGACTTGTACTGCCATAGCAGCCCCAGTAGTTGAAAGAGCAGTGTGTTTTTGGAGGCTGATGTTATAGGTGAATTTGGATGGTTAAAGTCAAACAAGACCATGGGTCCAGATGGCATCCACCTCAGTCTTTCAAAATCTCCACTCTGTAATTGTTGCTCCTCTAACTGATTTGGTTAACCAGTCCCTCTTAACCGGTGATGTTCCTGAAGATTGGAGAATGGTCAGTGTTTTACCCGTCCAGAAGAAGGCGAGCAGAGAGGAAGCTGAAAACTACATACCAGTGAGCTTAACATCTGTAGTAGTAAAAATAATGGAAACCCTCCTAGCAAAAGAAGATAATTAACCACCTGAAAACCAACAACTTATTGAACCCAGAATAGCATGGCTTCTTTGACTATTTCACAAAAGTGCTGGATAAAGGAGGTGCAGTGGATATTGCCTACCTGGATTTTAGCAAAGCCTTTGATAAGTGCCACATAATGAGCTGATAAATTACTGAATATTGGTCTTAATCCCTGCATAGTTTTGTGGATCAGCAGTTGGCTGATGGATAGATATCAGAATGTTGCTGCTAATGGCGTACATTCTGAGGAGAGACGAGTCATACGTGGTGGACTTCAAGGTTCTGTCCTGGGTCCTATTCTTTTTAATGTCTTTGCAGACGACATAGGAGAATGTTTGGCAATAATAGGGTTGATATTCCTGGAATGTTTGTAAAATGGAAAAAGATTTGGCTTCCCTAGATAAATGGTCCAAACAGTGGAAACTGCAGTTCAATTTTTCCAAGTGTAAATGATTGTACTTGGGGAGAAGGAACCCTCGCTCTGAGTATCGTCTTGGCAGCTCATTCAAGAGACTGGATACAAAAATGTTGGATTGGAGGGTCTTATGCATAAAAGATAACAGGATAGACTTAAAGAACCAAATCTGTATAGCCTTGAGGAAAGAAGGGAAAATGACATGATGGGAAGGAGGGAGGTGTTCTCAATAAGACCCTAAACACAAGAACAAGGGGGCACAATCTTAAATTAGCTGGAGTTAAGATCAGGGGCAATGTTAGTAGGAAATATTGTTTTACTGGGTTGAACTTTGGAACAAACTTCCAACAGATGTGGTTGAGAAATCTACAGTAAGTCAATGTAAACATGTCTGGGATGAACACGTCTATCCTAATATAAGAGCAGACTAGATGGACAAGGTGGTCTTTTGCTGTCATCAATCTATGATTCTATGTAAGCTTGATACCTCTTGTGATCTTTTGATTATCTTTTGGATGCATCATATGACTGGTGGCCATCTTGGAAGATTGCATTTTCTACAAAGAGAAGATAAATAGTCTGTCAATCAACACATCAGGTAAAGGTTACTCTCTTTTAAAAGTTAATTTTTCATTCAAGAAATCCTTAAAGTAAGTCTACTGTGCACTTATTTAGCATTTTGAATAATGACTATTGAGGGTATAATGCATTTTTTGAATTGATTAATGCTTTTAACTTTTATCTTCTGTTCTTATGCTGGTGTCCCGAATTTTTTTTGACTGAAGATAGGTGCCTCCCTCAATAAAGGTAGGATAACCTTCTGTGGTTTTGGCATGCTTTGTGCCTAAAATATAAATTTTATAGCTGTACATATAATAAGCGGTGCACACACCTAATACACACAATTGCACTAAGCATAAACAAGACAAGTTACATACTGGTACAGAAGGAGAGAGGGCCCTGCCCATGAGGGCTTACAATCTACATGGTATGGTAGAAGGACACAGTAGGTGAGGGTAAAGTTGGTCATGGCTGTATAGAGGCAGCAGGGTCACTGGTTGTATGCTTGTCTGAAGAGGTGGGTTTTTAGGTTTCTTTTGAAGGATTCCACTGTAGGTGAGAGTCTGAAATGTTAGGGTAGTGAGTTCCAGAGTATGGGGGATGCACGGGAGAAATCTTGGAGGCAATTGTGGGAAGAGGTGATAAGAGGAGAGAAGAAGGTCTTGTGAGGATTGGAGATCACGTGTGGGGATGTGTCGGGAAAGTAGCTCAGAGATGTTAGGAGGGGACAGGTTGTGGATGGCCTTGCATGTATTTGTTAGTATTTTGAATTGAATTCGCTGGGCAATGGGGAGCCATCGAAGTGATTGGCAGAGGAGTAACAGGGTGAGAGGTGGATTAGTCGGGCAGCAGAGTTGAGGATAGATTGGAGGGGTGCAAGAGTTCTAGATGGAGAATGTTGCAGTAGTCTAGGTGGGAGATGATGAGGGCATGTACAAGCATTTTCACAGACTGAAAGGTGGAGGAAGGCGGGGATGGGGAGATGTTTTTGAGTTGGAGGCGACAGGTGGTGGAAAGGGCTTGGATGTGCAGGCAGAAGTAGACGGCAGAATCCAAGGTCACTCCAAGCAGACTTGGTTGACCGGGGAGAGTGTGCAGCCATTGATTGTGATAGATAGGTCTGTTGGGGGGGTTGAGCAAGATGGGGGAAAGATAATTAATTCTGTTTTATCCATGTTAAGTTTTAGAATGTGAGAGGAGAAGAAGGAGGATATGGAAGATAGGCATTGTGGGATTCTGGATAATAAGGTGGTGATGTCTGGACCAGAGAGGTAAATTTGTCTGCAGTCAGCATAAAAGTGATACTGAAAGCCATGGGACTCTATGAGCTGTCCCAGGCCGAAAGTGTAGATAAAGACGAGCAGGGGTCCTAGGATAGAGCCTTGCAGGACATGAACAGAGTGGGAGAGAGTGTGAGAGTGGGAGACGCTAAATGTCCGGTCTGTGAGGTATGATGTGATCCAGGAGAGAGCCAGGTCAGTGATGCCAAGAGATGAGAGAGTTTGCAACAGAAGGGAGTGGTCAACAGTGTCAAAGGCAGGCAGAGGGCAGGTCAAGGAGAAGGAGGACAGAGTAATGTTTTTTGGTTTTTGGCTGTTAGTAAGTCATTGGTGACTTTGGTGAGGGCAGTCTCAGTCGAGTGGTGGGGTCGGAAGCCAGATTGTAGCCGGTCAAAGAGGGAGCAGGAGGAGAGGCGAGAGGACAGTTCAGAATGGACATGTTGCTCAAGTAGCTTTGAGGCATACAGAAGAAGTGACATGCGGTCGATAACTGGACAAAGAAGATGGGTCAAGTGAAGGCTTTTTGAGGATGGGTGTAATGGTAGCATGTTTAAAACCAGAGTGCAAGACACCAGTGGTTAGTGACATGTTGAAGAGATGAGTTAGGGCTGGGATAAACACTGTGGTGAGGTTAAGGATGAGGTGGGATAGAATTGGGTCAAGTGTACAGGTGGTGAGATGTGATCTAGAGAGTAGAGTGGAGAGTTTTTCTTCTGTAATGGTGGAGAAGCGGGTTTCGGGAGAAGAGGACTGAGCAGTTATGTAGAGGGTCTGTGGGGACTGTGTACTGAAGCTTTCTCTGGTTGACTATCGGAGAGGGTGGGGACGCTGGGAGACGGAGAAGGGAGTTAAAAGTGTTAAAAAGTTTAGGGCTGTGGGACAGGGAAGATATAAGAAGTAGTCCTGTTTTTTATCAGCGAGTGAGGATTTGAATATGAGGAGGGATTGCTTGTATGCAGTGAATTGATCTTTAGAATGGGATTTCTTCCATCGCCACTCAGCAGCCCTGGAAGCTTTTCTGAGTTGTTTGGTTAGGTTGGTGTGCCAGGGTTGTCTGTTGATTTTTCAGGTTTTGTTGTGTGTGAGGGGGGCAACTGAGTCCACAGCTGTACTTATTGAGGTGTTATACAGGGTGGGGGCAGCATCTCGGTCTTGGAGGGAACAAGTAGTAGAGAGTGGCAGAAGAGAGTCAGAAAGCAGGCGAAAGTTGAGATGTTTAAGGTTCCTGCGGGGGTGTGCTAGTGTGAGGACCGGGGGAGCAGCAGAAGATACCAGTGAAGAGAAGGTGAGTAGGTTGTGGTCGGATAAGGGTAGAGGCGAATTAGGAAGGTTAGATAGGGAGCAGAGGCGGGTAAAGATAAGATCCAGAGTGTGACCATCTCTGTGTGTGGGAGCAGAAGACCACTGTGAGAGGCCGAAGGAGGAAGAGAGTGATAGGAGTTTAGAGGCGGCTGTGTGGCAGGTGTCAATGGGGATGTTGAAGTCACCCATGATGATAGTGGGGATGTCGGCAGAAAGAAAGTGTAGGAGCCAGGTGTTAAAGTGGTCAAGAAAGATGGTGGCTGGGCCTGGGGGGGGGGGGCGGTAAATGACAGCTACTTGGAGGTTGGAGGGAGAGTAGATGCGGACAGAGTGTACTTCAAATTAAGTGAGCGTAATGGAAGGTGAATATACCCCCTCCTCACTGAAGGCAGTGTCAGGTGGACACGAAATGGGTCTGGAACCAGGACAACAAGTGGCAGTGAGCAATATCCATGTCTGGACACAAATTTGTATTGAGGACGCTGCAGCATACCCCCATCCACAACATTGCCGAGGCAGGGAGACACAACCAGCTAGAGACCCAATCAGCTGTGGTGAGTGCAGCCACCGGACGTCTGCGCAACAGAGCTGACCGTAACAAGGGCGGCCACCGCACGTCTTCATTACCCAATCTGGGAAACACAGTTGATGACCACAAGTGTGGCCACCGCTCGCCTGCATAACCCAACTGGGGAAAGAGCTAATTATTTCAAGCACATGACTGGACAAGATATCCAACAGCGTGGCATCTCCTCCATCTCAATAAGGAGCGTACAGCCCCGCTACTCCCCCTATAACCTACAGCTTTACATCAGCCATCAGAAAGAAAGGAAAACGGTGAGTAAGCGGTGCGGTAACCGGACATGCACTATACCACTTTGCTCCCAACAAGTGTATAATTTATTTATTACGGCCACACTAGCGCTGGAGATGCTTCCGCGAATACTGTAGCGGGGTCCACCTATAATGGTAGATAGCATTACGCTCTGGATTAGTTCGGGATGATCCTATTCGATTAGGAGAAATTCGTCGAGCAACACCATGTTTTGGGAGCTGTATATCTGATTAGGTGCACAGGCACTAGCTTCAGGGTCTCCCATACCCATTACTTCGTCTGATAACTCGGCTTATCTAGGAAGTACAACACCGTGAATACCTTTGCTATCTCACCGGTGAATACACATTCATACCTAGAACCCCTGGCAAAGATTGCAGTGGTAATTGTAGGCTCGCCATTCAGTTGTAGGGATTACCCTCTGTGTAAGTCCTAGCCTACATACATAGTGTATCTAATGTGATCAACCGATTCACACAAAGCGCTTGTTATGGACTTGGACAGTGCGATAACACATGATATATACTTCATACTGACGCTAGTAGGAAACTTCCCTTCCTCTTTGTGTTTTATTTGTATATCAATAAACTGTTTTTTGTTTTATTTTAGCGTTTCCCCAGGAAGTGAAGTTTTATATTTATAGAAACGCGTAATACCTTATCTTTTGGCCGTGAATTTTTCTTTTTAAATCTCATAAAGCAGACACCACAGAATCTTCTGAGGCCAACAATTCAGGGAGGTGAAAGAGACGAAGCCCATGCTGTTCCAGCCGTAAGTTACATTTCAGTTTGTAAAATGTAATGTTTAATAAGATGCTTATTACAAGACCGTTTCATGTAGTTCTATTTAGTTGTTGCACCCTCTCTATTTAGCATGGAAATCAAAGACCCTATCAAGGCCCTGTTCTAGTTTGGCATGTTCCTCAGTATGTGTGTTCTTTATTGAACAATTTTAAAAATGTTGAGTTAACTTTGAAACCATCTGCTTACATTATTTCCTTTGTGATTTCATTTTCTATCTGTCTAGAACTACATCAAGCATACAGGAGCCAGAAGTCCTTCTTGAGGTGGTCCAAGAAGATGGACGCCTCCCATGGTCCTCTAAGGGCTCTTTCATACTTGCATTTTTGTTTTCCAGCATAGAGTTCCGTCGTCGGGGCTCTATGCCGGAAAAATCCTGATCAAGATTATCCCAATACATTCTGAATGGAGAGAAATCCGTTCAGGATGCATCAGGATGTCTTCAGTTCAGGACCGGAACGTTGTTTGGCCGGAGAAAATACTGCAGCATGCTGCGCTTTTTGCTCCGGCCAAAAATCCTGAACACTTGCCTCAACGCCGGGTCCGGAATTAATGCCCATTGAAAGGCATTAAACCGGATCCGGCCTTAAGCTAAACGTCGTTTCGGCGCATCGCCGGATCCGACGTTTAGCTTTTTCTGAATGGTTACCATGGCAGCCAGGATGCTAAAGTCCTGTTTGCCATGGTAAAGTGTAGTGGGGAGCGGGGGAGCAGTATACTTAACGCCGGTGCGGCTCCCGGGGCGCTCCAGAATGACGTCAGAGCGCCCCACGCGCATGGATCACGTGATCCATGCGCATGGGGCGCTCTGACGTCATTCTGGAGCGCCCCGCGAGCCACACGGACTGTAAGTATACTGCTCCCCCGCTCCCCACAACTACTATGGCAACCAGGACATTAATAGCGTCCTGGCTGCCGTAGTAACACTGAAAGCATTTCGAAGACTGATCAGGATCCTGATCAGTCTTCTAATGCTTTCAGGCGACTTGCGTTCTGACGGATCCGGCGGGACATAAGTGCCCGCCGGATTCTCAGAACACAAGTGTGAAAGAGGTCTTACACTGGCGTATCCACAAGCAGGGCAACCACCAATGTGCCAAGTGAGTCCTGTCCTTCTATCAGTCATTCAGGATTATACTGGTCCCCTCCCGGAACCCTGTGCCAATAATACACCAGTGCATTAACGCCTTTCAACGGCTGTTGTCTCTGCACAGGTCCAGGAGGAGCAATCTGAGTGATTTTGAGGATCTAGTAAGGGTCACTTGTGATACTTTACTTGGATTTGCAGAAAATATGGCCAGTTTTAAAGAAAAAATTTGTGAATAGGTGAATGGCAGGGGTGGAGTCACCTACTAACCTTACAATTGCCCATCACTTTATGCAAACTCTTCTCCCTCAGATGGATGAAATGTTGCCTGAGCAGTTACATGAAGCCAAGAATGTCTTGGGTAACAGTGTGTGGAAAAATTCGGCACCATCCCTCCAACCCATCCCTATCCCCTATTCACCTCCTGTCCACCGATAATATCCTATTCTACATGCTCAGCCCTACCACATTCACGTGTCTTCCCATTGTCTTATTCTCATTCTCAAACATTCTTCCTCCCATCTTCTAGGGAATGTGGCTCATCCATCTTCCTCTTTTCAGTCTTCGGCTTCTTCATTGTCTTTCTCTCCGGCCCTTTTTTCGTCCTCTTACTCTCAGAGCCTACATTCTCAAGAGATGGAAGGCCCCTTAGACTCTGTTTTCTTTCCCCTGCGTCTTGCCCTGCCTGCTGGTTTTCCTATGTATCGTGAGTCTTTTTTTGGCTTCTTGGGAGAGAATCCTGATGACAGAGGGACATCCACTGCCACCAATGCTGGTGTGAGCCCAGGGGCCTCAGACACCCCAACCCAGTTTCAAGAGTTGAAAAAGTAATTTTTTTGCTTTTATTTGACATTGTTACATTCATTTTAATCGGTTTTATTTTTAGTGGCGTGTTGCCATTTTTTTGGATTGACCATTTGTGCTTTTTGAAAGAAAGATTAAAAAACAGCAAAGTTGAAGTGACACTGAATAAAACATTTTATTAACATAAAAAGTTCAAAATCATTTTTCAAAGTAAAGTGCATAGTCATGTCCAGAAAACAAAATTGCTTACCGGTAATTGTTTTTCTCGAAACCCACGACTGCACCCTGTGCGACTCAGGACCTCCCATTGGACAGGAAACCTGAGAAGATAAAAGTGGACACACCTCCTCCAAGCACCAGTGGAAGAAATAAACTGTTCTCCGGGACAACTACTTTGTGTACCTATTGCTCATTGGTCTAATCTGAAATCTATGCAAACACTATAATTATATATTTTTATCTTATTTATTTATTTATTTATTATATATATATTTTTATTTTTATTTTTTATATATAGGGCGGGAAATATCGGGTGCCGTCGTGGGTTTCGAGAAAAACAATTACCAGTAAGCAATTTTGTTTTCCCCTCAGCCACGACGGCACCCTGTGCGAGACTAAACTATAAGTAGACCTAGGGAGGGCCCGCCGCCTGAAGGACACCCTCTCCAAAGGAAGCATCAGAATGGAGTTTAAGCCTATAGTGTTTTAGAAACGTGTGAGGAGAACTCCAGGTAGCTGTCTTGCAAATCTGAGCTAAAGAAACATCTGCCCTTTCTGCCCAGGAGGTAGAAACTTCTCTAGTAGAGTGGGCCCCAAACCCAGAAGGTGGAGTAAGGCCCAAAGATACATAAGACTTAACTATGGCCTTTTTTACCCATCTTGCTATGACCCCCGTGGAAGCTTTCTTCCCTTTATTTTTCCCTAAAAATTGGATCAAGAGGTTTTCGTCTTTCCTCCAAGGAGCCGTAACATCAAGGTAAGTTAGTAAACACCTTCTGACATCAAGGCAATGGAGCCTTTCTTCTGAACTGGAAGAAGAAAACGGAAAAAAGGAAGGAAGAACGATGTCTTGACTTCTGTGGAAATCCGAAACCACCTTGGGAAGGAAGGAAGGGAGAGGCCTAATGACTACTTGACTATCTTGTATAAGCGTATAAGGTGGAACTGCAGAGAAAGACTGAATCTCTGAAATTCTACGGGCAGAAGTGATAGCTAGGAGGAAGGCCATTTTGATGGATAGTACATCTATCGGAACCTCAGATAAGGGCTCAAAGGGTTTATCTGTCAGGGCTGTCAATACCCTATTCAGGTCCCAGGGGGGAGACAAGGGTCAAATGGAGGGACGAATCCGGGCCGTAGCAGACAGAAAGCGTTTAATCCAGGGGTGGACAGCTAACTGTGTGTCAAAAAAATAGCTCAAGGCTGCCACTTGTACTTTTAAAGTGGAGGACTTGAGCCCCTTGTCAACCCTGCCTGT